>CM062820.1:1304939811-1305351722 GCA_031772625.1 Pinus tabuliformis
CTCGGGATCTGGTGGAGTTGTCGACTAGAAGGAAACCCATTGGCAGCAAATGGGTGTTCAAAAGAAAACAAATGCAGAAGGAAAAGTGGAGAAATACAAAGCTCGGTTGGTAGCAAAAGGTTATTCCCAGGTGTCGGGAATTGATTTTGGTGATATTGTTGCCAAGATAACTTCTATTAGATTACTTTTATCTGTTGTTGTTGCCTTTGATTTTGAGGTAGAACAGATGGATGTGAAAACAACATTTCTTCATGGGGATTTGGTAAAGGAAATGTACATGAAGCAACCTGAAGGCTTTGCTGTGAAGGGTAAGAAAGAACTGGTATGCAAGTTAAAGAAGTCTCTGTATGGGTTAAAATAGTCACCAAGGATGTGGTATCAGAAATTTGATACATTTATACGGGGACTTGGCTTCACCAGAAGCAAAGCAGATCATTGTGTGTATTTTACATTAATTAGTGACTGTGCTATTTATCTGGTCTTGTATATGGAAGATATGTTGCTGGTTGGAAATGACAAAGAAATTATCTAGGATTTGAAGACCCAATTGTCCTCCAAATTCGACATAAAAGATCTTGGTGCTGCAAACTATATTTTAGGCATAGAAATTAAAAGAGATCAGGCAAAGAGGAAGCTCTGGTTAAACTTGAGGAAGTATGTCGAGACAATACTACGGAGGTTTAATATGGAGGATAGTAAACCGATGAAGGTTCCTATTCCTGTAGGTGTGAGGTTATCTGTTGAACAGTGTCCCAAGACACAAAAAGATGAAGAGGACATGTCCCGTGTTCCATATGCAAGTGCAGTTGGTAGCTTGATGTATGCAATGGTCTGTACTAGACCAGACATTGCACATGCAGTGGGAGTATTGAGCAGGTTTATGTCAAAACCAGGAAAGGAGCATTGGACAGCAATGAAGCAAGTTTTCAGGTATTTGCGTGGCACTAGTGATTATGGTTTGTGCTACCAAGGAAGACCAGGATTGGACAAACTGTTGGATATTCGTGACTTTGTTGACACAGACTGAGCAGGAGATCTGGATCAAAGAAGATCTACAAGTGGGTATGTGTTTAACCTATTTGGAGGTACAAGTGACTTTGTTGATGCAGACTGGGCAGGAGATCTAGATCAGAGAAGATCTACAAGTGGGTATGTGTTTAACCTATTTGGAGGTACAGTCAGTTAGATGAGTAAGAAACAATCTGTAATGGCACTATCAACTACAGAGGCAGAATACATGGTAGCCACTCATGCAAGCAAGGAAGCAGTTTGGTTGCAGAGATTGTGTTCAAGTATGGGGTTAGTACAGGAAGCTATAAGGATAGAGTGTGACAGGGAAAGTGCAATTTTCTTGGCAAAGAACCCTGCATATCATTCAAAGACAAAGCACATTGATGTTCAGTATCATTTTGTGAGGGATATGATAGAAGACAAAAAGCTGTTGCTGGTAAAGGTGGACACTTTGAAGAATACTGCAGATGCATTGACAAAATCTATGAGCTTTGAGAAGTTCTCTTGGTGTAGAGAGACAATAGGCATTTCAGGGCTGGAAAAATGACTAAGCTCTCTTGTGGCCCCCTGTGGAAAGAAAACAAGAAGTGGGAGAATGTTGGGTTGTGTTATATTCTTTCCACAACTAGCCCACTTAGTTAACTAGGGGTTAGAAGGGGAGGGTCACATGGGGTTTGAGGTGTACTCGTAACCCCACTTTATGGGGTCTGGGGCAGCGCCCCGGAAAATTTTGGTTTTGGACCCTATGTTAGGTTGGGCTAACCCACCTATGGTTTTGTGCATGATTTTCACACATATTTTTGGACGCAATGGTTTTCGGTCCATGGTATTGGACGCGATGGTTTTCGGTCCATGATATTGGATGCTTCGGAATGTATAAATATGTATTATAACATTGAAAGGAACATAATGAAAAATCAAGCTTGTAGTCCCGAATTGGGATCCAGGGGAAAATCTCTGTGTATATGGGTTTTATGTGTTCTGCTCTCGCACTGTTTATTTTCTGTGTTTTAGAATTCATATCCAGGTAATTTCTGTACGGGGTTAAAACCTACATTTCGAAATGTTGTTAGAGGAAAAGAACACAGATCACTACGCACGTGCAAATCCACTTTTATAACAACTGTCAACTCGAACAGAGTACTTGCAGATCTGAGCAAGCTAATTGTCTCAACAACAAAGGTTGTTTCATGTTTCACAAAATATAAATTTTGTTGAATTATTTATTTTGCTCCTATCATTTTCTATTACAATATCTGCTAGAACTACACTGAAACATGAACCAGGTAGAAGGAATGCTGACAATAGCAAACATTCATGCAGATCCTTTTGTAACAATTTGCAACAATTGCTCTTTCCCAGCAGATACATTTGGAACAGTTTCGCGGATAAACTTGATTGTTTCACATGTAAAGAGTTAACCACATATCGACGTTGTCTACAATTGCAGCACATTATCCAAACAAAGGCAAATGTTCAGTACGAGTGCATTCTGAAAAAACGGTTTGCTACTAGAGCTTTGTCCATCTTTAACAGATATGACATATGAAAAGTATCTAAAAGACATTGTTGATGTTACATACAACCTACGAGACTTCCATGTACAAAGCAATTTTGTGTTGGATAGTTCAAATGTCATTTTGCATACAGAATGATGCAACTTCACTGTCAAAGAGGGTTAATCTCTTCTGTTATCTTATGCGTCCACCTGCCATGGTGCTCGTCTTCTGTTGTTGCCTTTTCATGAAATTTGTTCAAATTGCATTGTTTCAACATTTTGTTTCATAAACCATGCTCCCCAAAACAACTGACAAAATAGGTTGGCATTTTGCAAATGTAACCATAGTGCAACTTTTGCAATCTGCAGCAAACCTGCAAGCCTTTTGGTGTCTGTGTGCTCAATCTGAACTCTGGGATCAAGGAGCAAGGTGGGATGATGCAGTTAGTGTGTATACACACCCCATAATAGCTCACAGAATAGGTTGGCACTTTGAAAATGTAACCAGAGTGCAATTTTTGCAATCTGCAGCAAACTTACAAGGCTTTTGGTGTTTGTGTCATCAATCTGAACCCTGGGATCAATGAGCAAGGTGGGATGTTGCAGTTCAATATGTCATGATACTCAGAATCTCTTCACAATTGTAAGTTGGACGTTTTCCTATCCGATCTACAAAAGCAAAGCATGATGACATGATACTCAGCATGTAATGATTGCTTACTGAAAAGCAATTGCAAAGTTAGTAACTATCTATCCTATGGACCAACTAATTTACCTTCTCGACAAACTAAGCTCTGTAGATGTTGTATCATTGATCACTAGATGTTGTAAATAATAAATATTCATTTATTGTCTTAGCTTAATGCTTTGGATGTTGCAAATAATAGATATTCATTTATTGTCTTAGCTTAATGCTTTGGGACATATTGATGATCATTTCATATTCGCCTTCCTATCAATGCAAAAAACAGTGTGTGATATATGCACAAAATCATTTGCAACATTCACCTCTTTCATGCGCCTAACACCATGCTTTTGGTCACCCAAAGCGCACAATAGAGTAGTCTTTTCTAAGATTGTCTCCACCAAAGCCTCCAATGCTGCCAACTTTTTCTTTGTCTAGACAACACTATCCTAAGCACCCGACCTTCTTCTTCTCGAAACCATATTCTTGCTACTATGCATCGATACAAGGCATGTTCATAGGTTCTGTGACTACCTCAATCAACTTCATAGCTGACATTCTCAACATCCTTCCTAACTTCCTAGTCATTATAGGCACACTACAAGTCTTGGTCTCATCCAAGAATATAAAACAATTCTTACATGGCATACGAATTGCTCAACAAACACAGTCTGAGGATTGTTCAGTGTCAAATCTATAGGACTAACAGATCGCTGGTAGCCTTAAGCTCATAGCATTGGTAACATATAAGCTCTAAGATTAACTACCTGTATTTACCTATTCTTTGTTATAACATTATGAGCTCTTAGTATGAAGCTGGGATATACATACTTCCCTAATCAATGGAGTTTTATGTTCATCTTACGTATTTACTGTAATCAATAGTTAAACATCACACGTAGTATTAGTATTAAACATAGCTTAATGACTAGAATAGTACTAATATTATAGGCAATGACATTAGCTCTATTCTTACACGTATTTCTTATAATGAATGATGACCCTAATTACCTCTATTACAGCCAGATGTGTCATATATGCATCAAACCACTTGCAGCACTCACCTCTTTCTTGTTACATGTGTATAAGCTATGGTGCTTCAGGGTCTCTATCTTGAGAAACTACCTCTCTCACAGCCAGAGGTGTCATATATGCATCAAACCACTTGCAATGCTCACCTCTTTCTTGCTACATGTGTATAAGCTATGGTGCTTCAGGGTCTCGATCTTGAGAAACTGCCTCTCTCACAGCCTCTGGATGTCACACCTGGACTTACCAAACTATTATGTTGGATGTATAATGTCCTAGCTAGTACTTACCGTCGTAGTACCGTTTCCTGATGACTCACTCTCACTATTGGCCTAGTCCCTGGTAGGTAGTGTGGAACCTCATAATTGATTAGCTCATAATGCTAAAACGCTGGGTATACCTCTTTGGGACCCGGCCATACAGATGTCCTTATAACCCAGTTCCTCATTTTTATTAGCTTTATAAAAGCCCTCTGGTTTAATAAAGGAGTTGCTCATGTAAGATGGTTGGTTCGTGAAAATAACAAGTAGTTCAATGTTCAAAGTACCAGGTTCATGGTTCATAGCATAGAGCTTAACCGGAACTACAACCGTCTATCTTGAGAAACTGTCTCTTAACCCTTGCTGCTTACTCTGTTATTAGTGGTGCTTCCATTGGTTTAATTGGCGCAGCGTTGGGATCTTGAACGACCTCTACTACTGAAACTGCTTAATCAATCTGCTAGCCAACTAGTATTGTTTTTGCTCGCTATGCTACTTGTGCCAGATACAACTTCAACCAACAATAACATAGAGCAAGGACTAGCTGCCGCGCAACCCCTCTTGTTTATAAAACAAACGAATGCTATTTAAGAATTTCTGATATAACAGTCTGCCCCATGTGCCTCCACAAACTCCCCCTCCACCTTGTCTGCACCACCGCAAACCCTCCACCTTTGCCTGCACCATTGCCCAAACCTCCACCCACTCCGCTAACTCCGCCAAATTCTCCTCCAGCTGCACCACTAGCACCTTCGCCTAATCCTCCTCCAACTCCCGCCCCGCCACCTACACCTCCGCCCAAATCTCCTCCAGCGCCACCACAAGCTTCGTCTGTATAAATATAATTATATCAGAAAATGCATAGATGAAGAGAAGCAATCAAAAATTGTTAGCCTATAGGTCAAGAGATTATTCCCAAGAGAAAAAGCGTCACTAGATTCCCAACTCGTCTACGCCCATCAAAACTGGTCTTCTAAATGCTTTATTTCGAACCAATGCCAACCAAAACTGGTCTTCTAAATGCTTTATTTCGAATCAATGCGTGGTACTGATAGGTATCTGGTCGGTGCTAAGATTCGAGGAAATTGCTAACTTCTGCTGGATGCTTTATGTCTACCTCGGAAAAAAGAGATGCCGTATGTCTAGTCAATGTGTCCTCGTATCTGATAGGTGACAAGAGTCCAAAAAGCAGTGTGTTGAGATTAGAAGGAAATTGCTCTGAACTTCTGTTAGATGCTTTATGTCTAATCATGCATCGAAAAAGCAGTATCGAGGAAATTTCCCTAAGAACTTCTCACTTCCCCGTCCTCCTTGATGTATCAGTTCCTTCTATCTATCCATTTAAGAAACAATTTAATAGTAAGACAAAAGGGCATTGAATTAGATATCTGTATCACGACTCGGTTTCTTCTGCTAAATAAGAATTTGAGAAATTGACCAGATCTCAATAGATCGGCTTGAGTATTGAGATATTGAAACGGAAGGTGATTGATAAAAGGCGCAGAGCTGTGAAATTGTGAGATCTTACAGGCGAGGAGCTGGTTGAGTGCGCAATCCCAACCTCTGCAACACAACTTCAATCTTTACTTCTTTCTTATTCTATATATCCAATGGCCTCCTCTTCAACATCCTCCTCACGTGGCGAGAACGACAGCTATGTGTTTGATGTTTTCATCAATCACAGGGGCCCAGATGTCAAGAAAACGTTGGCCACCGATCTCTACCATCGCCTTTGCGCACATGACTTGCGAGTGTTTTTAGACCAGCAGGAATTGCGCGAGGGAGAGAATATAACTCCTCAAATTGAAAGCGCCATTAGAACAGCCACTGTGCACATAGCAATTTTTTCTCCAAATTATGCGTCTTCAAAATGGTGCCTCGATGAGCTTGTATTGATGGTGGACTCCATGTCAAATTTCAAGTCCACCATTATCCCGGTTTTCTACGGTGTCAAGCCTGCAGAGCTTCGGTGGACGCAGGGCGGAAAGGGAGTCTACGCTCAAGCCTTATGCCAACTTCAAGAGAAAAAAAATGTTGATGGTCAACCAAGATACATCTCCAACACACTTGAAAAATGGAGGAAGGCTCTCTCTGACGTTGCAGAAATAAAAGGTTTTGACGGAGAGACGTATAACAGGTGAGAACACCACCCCTCCATGTAAATCTTAGTATTTAATTTGTTGAATTGATAGATAGATAGATGACACTGTACATGGGCATTTCTGCACAGTGAAGGAGGCTGACTTATCGCCACTTATTATTGGTTTATTTTTATTTTGAAAGGGAATGAAGGCAGTGAAGGTTATTTTTGTACGCGTGGCAGCAATAAGCCCTCCTGTAATAAGATCAATAAAATCTCTTCTCTTGGAAAAATAATTAACAAATAAACAAATATTCTTGAGCAGAACAAGTGAAAACAGAGCAAAAGCAAATGAAATTCCTAAAATTGTCACAGTTATAATGAATACTGTTATGTTTGATTCTACGAACCTGAAAAGCCAAAAATGCATAATTTCTGGCTTCAATTAGTTCCCAGTCTTCTAAGGCATGCCAAACCGGGGAATAAAATGTGATTACTTCCGATGGATGCAGATCGACCATGTAAATAGGGCTAATCATAAAGATCAAATAGGGTATCCACCCTCACCATTCACGCTCTCCCCTTCCCCCACCCCTCCACATTGCCACAAACACAAACACCACCACCATGACCACCACAGATCTGAGCACAAACACAAGCTCAAATGCAAGGGCAAATTCAAGCACCACCGACCATTTGCCACACCACAAACATCACAGATTTCATCATTCCCCGTGCCACAAACACCACAGATCTCACCTTTTCCCACACCATCATCATATAACTAATGACATTTTCGGCCCCTTCCATCATAAACATCATGCCGCGTTTTCCTGCCATGCTGCTCTACCCCACCATGGCTTTTTCAATCACCCCATTTCTACCACTCCACATGAGGGCTTATAAGTTTTGTGACTCACCCACACTTTGCTAATATTCTGCACTACAGCTTGTTTATCTACAGGAAAGGAATAATCAGTACTTTTAGACTTTGGTTGCGTCTCTACAGGAAATGGATAATCAGTACTTCCTAGACTTTAGTTGCTTATGCGGGGATCAGAGCCATAGATACTTCAGAGCATTGAATACATTTCACTACTTTGTATATGTATTAGGCATTGAACTATATGTAGCATGCCATGGAATGTGTATTTATTTTATTATCTTTGAATTTAATATGTATGTTGCTTACTAATTTGTGCACATGAATGAATGTTTCAATAACTCGTATGGAAAATGCTGGCAATCGGTTTTCGTTTGCATTTTTCAGGGCAATTTGGAAAAGGATCACTTAATACCAGCAACAAATGAGTGTGCCCTATTTGTTTCTAAATAGGGTTAATCATAAAGGTCAAAGAAAATTTAAATTATACATCACTCAATTGTTCAGAAATTCTTCTTCCCGTTCAAGTCTCCCACGCTTTACTCAGTTCTTGTATTATTTGTTTGAGATCTTTAGTTCTGCCCTTCCAATTGAAACTGGTTCTGCGTTGCTCAACCGCTGTTCATGTTTGGTTTTAGTGTGAAAACAGGGGTCAACCTTCCTGTGGTAGAGCAGCTCCTTCAAGACGTGGTGGAAGGAGTGTTGAAAAATGTTAAAATACCGCGGTTTGTGTCAGAATATCCAAAAGGCTTGCAAGAAAAACTAAGAGAATTTGAAACCAGAGTATCACTGCAGTGGGAAAGCGGGGAGACTAGAGTTATAGGAATTGTGGGTCTTGGTGGGGTTGGCAAAACCACCCTAGCAACAGAATTCTATAACCGTCAAAGGTCAAATTACAAACGATATTGCTTTTTAGAGGATATCAGAGACAATCGTTTAACTACCTTGCAGAAATACCTACTAAAGGACTTGACTCAAAAGGACATGGAGATACGCAGCACTACTCAAGGTAAAGGAAAGCTCCGAAGCTATCTCCCATCTTCTGATTCTCTCATTATTTTAGATGATGTGGATCATATTCAGCAGTTGGAGGCATTACTTTATCCAGCCAGGGATGTCCTTAAAACCGGTAGCTTAATTTTAGTGACATCCCGCAATAAGGATGTTCTCACAAGCTCAGGCATCCCAGAGTCATCCATATACATTCTAAAAGGCCTCAATCGAAGGCACTCGCGAGAGCTCTTTTGCTCGCATGCGTTCGGCCAGCGTCATCCCCCTGTAGGATTTGACAAAGAGGTTGAAAAGTTTTTGGATTTCTGCCATGGATTACCATTATCCATTAAAGTGATTGGGTCGCTTCTTCGTGGCAAAAATGATTTAAAACTTTGGGAAGCACAATTTCGTAAAATCTCCAACATACTTCCTGATGATATACAAGGCAGGCTAAAAATTAGCTACGACGGTCTTGATGAAGAGGAGAAGAAGATATTTTTAGACATTGCTTGTTTCTTCGTAGGAGAAGACAGAGATAGAGTCATTAGAATATGGAATGGATCCCGGTGGGAAGGAACGTTGGGTCTTTGGACGCTGGAAAACAGATGCTTGGTGGAAGTGGACAGTGAAAACCGTTTGAGGATGCATGAACACCTTAGAGACCTGGGCAGACATCTGGGGGAGAACGAACCTCCTGATTGTGAGCTTAGATTTTGGAACCTAACTGACAACCTTTTTCATAAGCTTTCTGGCCAATTTCCTGTAAGTATTTTGAAGCTTTCGACAGATTTCCAAATAGCGTCCTGTTATCAAAATTGTGTCTGGTTAGTTTTCAATTCTTAAAACTTTGCAAGAATGAATCTTGTTTCTAACAGCTTCGAGTGAACAATTCAGGTGCGTGGAATTAGCATGGTTGACCGAAATGAGCTTGAACAATCTTTCCAAAACCTTGCGGAGTCTGCTCGCACTCGTTTATTGAGTAATATGAGCAGGTTGCAGGTGCTTAAGGCTGAAGGTTGTTTTGTTGAACGACTATTCAGTGTTTGCCAGCAGTTACCACAACTAATATATCTCTACAGGCGGAACTGTCCCAGCTCCTTCTTACCTTCCTCCATTTCAATAAAGAATTTAAGAGTTTTACATGTAAAGGGAAACTTTTCGAAAGCACTCTGGCAATACGAAAGTCGGGTATTCTTCTTGAATTTTTCCGGATCTCTTTTATGTTTTTTCTTCCAATCGTAAAAATTGATTGCATTTAAGACATTTACGGTTTAATAATGTATGTGAACATTGCAGGCACCTCTGCAGTTGAGCGAATTGTGTATTGACGCTCCCCTTTCAAATGTTCCAAAGTCCATTGGGAAACTGCAGAATCTCGAAAAACTTGTACTGTTGAACAGTGTCTTTCAAACTTTGCAATCCTTGATAGGCGTCGTTGGGACCTTGAAGGGTCTCCAAAGTCTGATCTTGGGAAAGTGCAACACTTTGCAAAGACTCCCAGAGTCACTAATTGGGAACCTCACGGACCTCCAAAGCCTTGATTTGAACCGCTGCTATGCTTTGCAGACGCTTCCAGACTCGGTTGGGAACCTAGCGAGCCTCCAACATCTAAGCTTGCGCTGGTGCTTCTCTCTGCAGACGCTTCCGGACTCGGTTGGGAACCTGGTGGGCCTTCAACATCTTGACCTGGGCTGGTGCTTTGCTCTGCAAACGCTCCCGGACTCGGTTGGGAACCTGGCGGGCCTCCAACGTCTTGACTTGGTCGAGTGCTCCACTCTGCAGACGCTCCCGGACTCGGTTGGGGCACTGGCGGGCCTCCAACGTCTTGACTTGACCGCGTGCTCCGCTCTGCAAATGCTCCCGGACTCGTTTGGGACTCTGACGGGCCTCCAAAGTCTTCTCTTGGCCGCGTGCTCGGCTCTGCAGACGCTCCCGGACTCGGTTGGGAACCTGACGGGCCTCAAACAGCTCGACTTAAGACGGTGCTTCAGTCTGCATACGCTCCCAGACTCGGTTGGAAACCTGGCGGGCCTTCAAAGTCTTATCCTGTCTAATTGCTCCTCTCTGCAGACGCTCCCAGACTCAGTTGGGAAGCTGGTTGGCCTCCGAAGTCTTGTTCTGTCTAAGTGCGACTCTCTGCTGTGGCTCCCAGACTCGATTGGGAACTTAAAGAAACTCCGAATTCTTGACTTGGCCTGTTGTTCCAATTTACAGATGCTACCCAAGGTTGAGCAGTTGAGTTCGTTGGAGAATTTTATTGTATTTCAATGCCCCCAACTGCAATGGGGTGCGGGAGTAGTCGAGCAGCTGCGCCAGCGATTGGGAGAAGGCTTTATTGAAGAAAGCTGGCGAGAAGTCTCCAGTGATGAAAGCTCCAGTGAAGAAGGTTCCAGCGAAGAAAGCTGAGAAAGCAGGCGTTGTCTAACATTATACCGTTCCAGAGGTTTTGGCCGAAATTTGGTGACAGTGAGTTGAATTTTGATCTGTTTGATTATATATATATATGAATTCAGCATTTTGAAAATTTTAAGGGACATTTGGACTGTGTTGATATATAAATTCATAACTGGAACTTATGATTTTCTGCAGAATTCAATTCTGAATAAATTAAACAGTAAAATATACCCAAAAATATCCCAAACTTATAACAAATAAACTAGTGTTCGGATATTACAGCACTTTTTATCATTACAATCGTGGTCAGGTGGCAATAGTGCCCACTGCACGCTGCATACAGAGCTAGAGTCATTAACCTCCGAAGGTATTTAATTAATCATAAGGTCTGCACTTCATTTCATTTCATGTGGTGTTTTAAGACATGTTGGCGCAAGCAGGAAAACGGGCCTGTCAGTTACTGCACTGTTGGATGCTAGGCTTGGCAAGAGAACCAATGATTGAGGATACCTTATGAGGGAGAGAATATTTCCCTTAAAACTTGCTAATATGATTTGATTTTACAGAGCTTCGCAACAATGGGGGCATTTTGATGCGTTGCATATGATTTGATTTTACACAGCTTTGCAAGAATGTGGGTATTTTGATGCATATTTTACACTTGAAACTAGTTTTAGCAAATGATAATATATTATATTTGGGTGTTCTACATATTTTTGAAAAAATTATTGTATTTAGAGGTGCTTTTTAATTTAGTAGGGAAGAGATGTAATATCTTGTCTTATCTTCTTATATAAATATTTTTTTTAAGCTTGGCAGGAACATGTCTAATATATCACTTCTAATTAGGTGGAAATTGAAAAGTAACTTCATATCAAAGGTGCTTTAAACAGAGCACCCAATCACCGTCTATCCAAAACCCCGTGGATGTTATATAAATATTTTGATTCTACATAAAAAAAATAAAAATAAAAACATTAATAATTAAATCAAATTGAATCAAATGATTACGATTGAAGTCTCATGTTTTTGGACTCTGAATTTTGACAACCCATAGTTTTGCCAATAATATTTTTATGTAAAAAGAAATATTATGAGACTATCCTGAAGGTACTTCAAAACCATACTACAAGTGACGACTGAAGGAAGCATCATGTAACCACCATACATAATCTCTTTCGATTTCGAGGATGGTACATCCACTGTCAATATTTCAATAACCTCTTCTGGATCCATCGGGTGAGGCTTAGCATCTCTCTGTAATATGGATTGAGCAATTTAAATCAGCTCGCAGTGACATTGGTATGGTATGTAAGTCAAGATCAAGAGCAACCATTAGAAGTGGGAATTGAATCTAAGAGGCAGCTTTAGAGAGCTGATCTACGATTGAACAATAATGGAATATGATGCAATAAATCAAAAAGTAAAAGGCGATGAGTCCCAACCTTAGGATCTATTTGTAGAACAAACATTTTATATTTCCAGATCATGGATTCTATAAACATTACCTCCAAAAGACCGGGATGATATCATCAGGTATAAACTTCATTAGATTTCCCCCTTGCAGTTGTGCCTACAAATAACATGTGCATTCCATTGATGATTCTGTTATGGATTCCAGCCAACCTCCGCCAACAGTGAATTACTATGTCTGACCAAAAAAAGCACAATGCCGTAGCTGCCTAAACCAACGATGACTGAAAGTTGAAATACAAAAAAGCCTTCACAGTCCTGCTTGACCTCAGCTAAACGATGTAGTTCTGCTAAGATAAAGTTTAGAGATAGTGAGAACTGACTCATTTGACATTTGCATTATTAAAATTGGGTTTAGAACACCTTGCCATGCAGCCAAGGTTAGTCCAGACTCCAAATGGGAGATAACATAAATTTCACCGGCTTATTGAGAATTCTGATGAAAGATGAACTGAAACTGTGGTTTACTCTGTGTGATTACGGTAAAGAGGGATACATAAATTTCATAGGCCAAGAGTCACCATAGAAAAAAAGAATAGCGCTGGACTCTGGAGAAATCCACCTATCCAATGAATTCTATTTATGAATAAACACTGACTTGTATACATAATAAACAGTAGGATGTAGAGCTTGGTGGTGCAGTTAATTTGCTGCCACACTTCTGGGTCTACTTAGCACCTTAAAGTTCACTTTTTTCACATTGTTACAAAATTGTAAAATAAATAAAAATATTAATACTGAACGACTTACCTCTTCAGAAAGCTCCATTCTCACAGTCTTCTAAAGACTGATGTTTTTCTGACAGCATGCCACAAGGAACTCCATACATGTAACAATTGACCCCCTAAAGCCAACACAACAATGGCTAATGATATTGCAAGAAAAACTCAATAAACTGTGATCTAATCTACAAATCAAGGTCCCAAAGCTCCAACCCAAACAGTGAAATGTAAACAAAGCTTCAAATCTCATCTTGAAGATCTTGACCCTATGCACTACTGGTAAAAACTGACACTTCCTCCATCAGTGTCTATCTTTACAATTCACCAATACCAGAAATATCTCCTTCTTAGCTGGTTTGATAAAACCTTATTACTCTGATCACTACTTGCTTTCATGTCAGACTAACCCCACCTACTTGAGCAGCAATTTGTAAGGTTTTGTATGGGCTTAAACTCACAAAAATGTTGAAAATGTCAATAAGTATGATTTTACCTGAGCATATTGTTTGATGATGGTAACAGATTTTGTGAGGGTGTCATAAGGAAAAACAGCACAAAAATGGAAGGAACGAGTTTTTGCACCCACAATATCATACTCCACAATTTTTCTTTCACACTTGCTGGGATCTGCTACTTCTTCCTTGCTCGGTGGGTGCTGAAATGCAAAACAACTAATAATTACTTTTGTTAAGAGTATAGAAATACAAAGCAACTGGAATCTATCTATTTATATATACATAACCCACCTTGACAACACGGTTCTAGACATTCAGATAACGAGAATAACGAAGTTCTGTAATATTCCCTTTTTTGGATATGGTCAAAGTGGACAGAATCTGCCCATGGTATTTATCGTGGTATTCACCCATGGCATTGGCCCATGGTATTTGTCTTCGTTTTTTGAGGGAAAACAATAAAATAAAGTCTCTAGAGAGTCCATCGAGCCTATAAAAGGGGATAGAAGCCTAACATTGTGATCATTTTGAATCTATCTATCTAATTGTGTTTTGTTGAGAACTTGGCGTGGCCAGTTCCAATTTGATCCCAGGGATGAAAACCCCATGGGTGAGATTTCTCTAGTGGATTCATCCAGGATCCACAATTGTGCTTAAGTATCTTTAATTTCCCTGTTGATGGGCAGCCATACATGCCACAGACACGGGCTTTAGCAGGTCTTATGTGGGCATGTAATTTTGTTTTCAGTTATTTACATAAATAAGAGACTGCATTCTCAGATCTGTTTTGTATTTGGTTGAACAGAATTCCTTATGGTTGGTCGATAGCTAATTTGGTTAAGGGATTGTTGACTAAAGGGATGATGAAACTATTATAAATTCCCTCATTTAATACCTGGGGCTGGTTTTGATTCTTGGCTAGGTTCAATATCATGTTGGATATGGATATGGGCATCTTCAATGGTGTTCATGTGTTCATATATAGTACTTGGTTAGTTAAAAGGATAGTTCTTTGGCCAAACATGTTAGACAGTTTCTAGTATCGAGCAAATCTGGAGCATTACTCATAGCCAAGACCGAGATCTAGTGTTAGAACTCTATGTTATATGAGTAAACCTATAGCCATCAAATTGGGAGGAAAAATAACAAGACCCAGATCTCGTGTTAGAGCTCTATGTTCTATGAGTAAACCTATAGCCATCAAATTGGGAGGAAAAATAACAGCGCTGAGAATTTCTTCTACACCAGCTATTGTTGCATTGGGTTATTATTTTCTTCGTTATTATTTGCAGGTGTTCAATTTTCTTATAGAGGCTAAAGATTTATCATTTGTTTTCTTTCAAGCTCAATATAAATCAATTTCTCAAAAGGATGTTATGTTATGTTATCTCCAGTAGCTTGAGCTAGCTGGACCCAAGTTCCAATTGATCTGCTCCTATCATATTTGATTGGTATCACCGCATAGGAGATCCAGATCAAGGTCATTATTGCAGGAGAACAATTTGTTTCTACAAAGGTTTATTATCTCTGCTTAAAGGAGGTAAATCAATTTTATTGAAGAAATCCAAGGAGAGAGAGGAAGAAGACCAACTGTTGAAATCCATTGATGCCAAGCCATAATGTCATCGCTTTACTTTTGGAAACGCCTCAGGAATCAACATAGTAGTACCACTAGTCCTCTACGTTGCAATACTTCGGTGGATCACAAATGGCAACAACTTACAAATCAGAAGCAAGAGCAAAACAACAAGCCTTTCTCTCAGAAGATCCATGCTATCCTTCAACAGTCAGAGGATATCCAGAAGGAAGATATCAGAAGCAAGTGTCTCTTTGCACTTGGATTCGAGTTGCAGTGTATGAAGTCAGGAGATGCCCTTCTTAAGTTGGAGGAATTAGACACGTGTTTATCCAAGGTGGGACAACCAGAATGGAAGAAACTCAGTTGGGCTCTCAAGCCATCCATGCTTGCATTAGTACAATCCAAACTCTGGGAGCATCCTTGTGGAGAGGTCAGGCTCACAGTTGATTCTTGTCTCAGCAGGATCATAGCGTTAACATCACCATTATTGCCTTACAATAATGATATCATGAGAGATATATTGCAGTTGATAGTAGAAGCCCTTCAGGGGTTTAACAACATCATGCTTCCTGATTTTCAGAAGCAGTGCAAAATCTTGGAACTCATGGCAGAGTTCAGCTTTGGCACATTCATGTTAAATTTGGGATGTGAGGACTTAATCTTTCAAGTGTTCCAGAACTTTTACACTAGCATTACATCAGCTCATCCAGATCGTGTCAAAACAAGCATGCAAAAGATTATGTCATTGTTTTTAGAAGGAGATGTCGACATCTGCAAGATACTAAGATCCAATTTGTTGATCATTTGGAGAAAGGAACTAATTGTATCATCATCCGCCTATGATCTAGTCAAAAAGTTGGTCATGCAAAACATAAAATTGCTCAGAAGAGTGTTGACTAGGAAGGAGCTGAAGAGGATTGATGGAAGAAGCAAGAACAAAGAAAATAAAACTTGTAGCAAGAATGAACTAAGAAGGCAAGGACTATGCTTTATCTGTAAGGGATCTTGGGCACTTAACCATTCATGTCCAGGTGAAAGGAAGGAGGCAACAAGGACAAAACAAAAGGAGATTCAGATCATGAGGATTCATCTGAAGGATCCAAGTAGTCAAGTACAAATGGCGAGCAACAACACAATGTTATTCAGAGAGACTTGCAGGACAAGCCGATGATAATCAGCAAGCTTGACAAAATACATGGGGAAAGGAAGGAGGTAATTCTTCCTAATGATGTGGTAGACTCTTGTAGAACTGAGTCCATAGATCTCCAAGAGGACATCCATGAAGAGTATGAGCAATCAAGTGTAAATAAGAGTCCACCAGTACCTCCATGTTGGACAACCAGAGAGGATGGACTACAAATTTTCCCCACAGGTAGAGAAGGCCAGGAAGAAGACATTTAAGGAGACTTAAGTGAGGAGCTAGTAATGGTAAACCGGCATGATGAGCATGATCATAAGAGGCAGCATGACAAATATAGTATGCATGATAATCCATTTCAAGAAAGTCGATCAAAGGTTCAAGTTGGAGCTATGATAGTTGAGCATCCTGTGCAGACAAATACAGAGGAATTCAGCAGGGCACCCAAATTGCTAGTAGAGGATTTTCTGGAAAAGATCATGCATTTCAAGACAAATCTTATGATGTTGAAGCAGAGAGTCTGGACAGTCCGAGACACTGTCTTACAGGAAAATAGAAAAATTGAGGAGCTCATAGGGGTATGTGCCGAATCAACGACCAAGTTGTCTAGTGTTGAGGAACGACTCAAGTCCCTCACAAGGCAGCAAGAGGAGTACAGTTGGGAGTTCTAGAACAACCCTCTACAGGAGTACATAGATAAGGCTTGTAGCACTACCAACCCGCCTTTATACATTGGGGATAACAAGGTAGAGTTCTACAAATGGATCATGTTGGGTGATCGGGTGGAGCAGCATGAGTTGAGCATCAGGCAACATCAACATGGTAGACTTATTCCATGTGTAGGCATTCATGCATTATATCCTTCCCACGAGATGGATTGGCGAGAGATTATGAGTTGGAACTCTATTGATGGGATACTCTTATCCAAGGGCATATTGCAGCTTGGGCCCTTAAGCACGAGCAATGATGGAGGGTTGAGATGGTATCATAACCCACAGGTCCCAGGACTTAGGTGGCATTGGGATCTAGGGGAATCTATTGGGGGCAAGATTGACTAGAGGATTGTTTGGGATCTAGGTATCGAAGGATCCATTTAGGATCATTTAGCATGGAGGCATGGAATAACACACTAGGTTGTATGGGATCCTGGTATCAATATACAAATGCTTCTGTTATGGATAGAAGTGGATTGCTTGAGGGCAAGCAATCTTTGGGCGGGAGGATTTGTAATATTCCCTTTTTTGGATATGGTCAAAGTGGACAAAATCTTTCCATGGTATTTACCATGGTATTCACCCATGGCATTGGCCCATGGTATTTGCCTTTGTTTTTTGAGGGAAAACAATAAAATAAAGTCTCTAGAGAGTCCATCAAGCCTATAAAAGGGGATAGGAGCCTAACAGTGTGATCATTCTGAGTCTATCTATCTAATTGTGTTTTGTTGAGAACTTGGCATGGCTAGTTCCAGTTTGATCCCAGGGACGAAAACCCCGTGGGTGAGATTTCTCTAGTGGATCCATCCAGGATCCATGATTGTGCTTCAGTATCTTTAATTTCCCTGTTGATGGGAAGCCATACTTGCCACAAACACGGGCTTTAGCAGGTCTTATGTGGGCATGTAATTTTGTTTTCAGTTATTTACATAAATAAGAGGCTGCATTCTCAGATCTGTTTTGTGTTCAGTGTTTTTACTGCAAGAATTTTATTAGAACACTTAGAGTGTACCAGATCTATTAAAAATTTTGATGTTTGGGATATTACAAGTTCCTCCTATACCAACGAGGCAGCCCAATGTTACAGTCAATTGCCTTTGTCAAGCTGCTATGAATCAAAATGGGTAATGCTAAATCAATCCCAAAATACTTCAAATCAAAATTGATATTGTATTTTACCTTCAATATTTTGAATTCAAATTCTGAATCTGGATGTGAATGTATAGTCGATGACTGAGAAGCAGGAATGTGTTTTGTGGTTGTAGAAATTTTGTGCAAAAGGGCACCTGGTTGATTTTGCAGATGCCCGCTCAGATTGATTGTTTTCAAAAATGATTAGTGGATGAAAAACATGAGAACCGGGCTGTCTTGCAGTCTATCAATGGTACGCAGATAACTAGTAAGAGAAAAAGAGATTTAATGGGCCACTAAAGAAATGCATTGTAAAAATTTGGTTGGAGAGCAACAATTTCAAAGCGCATGCAGATGGGATTAAGGTGGAGCATGGTTTACCATTTGTATTGAATGAAGCGCTTGAAGTCACTCCCGTGTTCTCACCTGCGGAATTGGTTCAGAGTAACCCGTGAGCTATTGAGGCATCTAATCGAGACTTCAAAAAAATGGCACAGCATGGAGCTCTGTTGCCCTCTAACAAAGTCATACTTGAACCAATTATTTGCAAATCTAATGTATAATTTTTTTAATTATAATTTAATTCTAAAATAAATCTAATCAAACCTTAAAATGGATATAAAATCTTCGTAAATGCGCCTCTAATATATTCTATATTTACTTTTGAAATATTTTTAAATATAATAATTTAAGTTATTTTAAATAAAATAATTTAACCTAAGATAAATTAATTAGTGTTAAGTTAAACATTAATAACAAAAAATATGATATACTTGGTAAAAGTCTAAGTTGAAGGAAGTTAAAAAGTTTCTTAATGGAGCAGGGATTATTTTTAGCCTTGATGAAGAAAGAGTGATCCAATATGTTTGGGGCCTAGGCACATCAACCAACAACTCAGTTGAATATTTAGCATTATGGAAAGGATTAGATTTGGCAATTTCAAAGGAAATTCGTCATCTTTCTGTCTTTGATGACTCTATGATAGTAATCTATCAGGTAGCCAAGATTAAGGAGAACTTAGAGCAGCTTCAAATCCCCATTCTACATAGGATTAGTCTTCAAATTGCTAATTTTGATAGTGTGGAATTTTTTCACATTAAAAGTAACCTTAACCTAGTGGCAAATTCGTTGGCAAATATAGGTGCCACATTGGATCAAGGAGAATTGGTTTTGAATGAGGGGAATCCTACTCATCATCCACTACCATGACAAGTATGAAGACAAAGTTAGTTAGTGATGTCATAATTCGAATAACGGGAAGGGACGTCCCATGTCCCTTTGTCAGTGCAACAATAGGCACATCATTACATTCCTTTAATACCCTATTGTTCTGGTGACTTGTTTCAATTGCAAGGATTGAGTTTTGTGCTATCTTCTAGAATATCCGCATATTCCACAATTTATTAGTGGATAGATGTATGTTGGCTCCGAAGGATAATAAATTTGAGCGAAGGCAAGGAATTAGTAGCTCCACATTTCATGTACAGGAAACACGTTCGAGCTCGATAACATTAATGGATCCTAGTATCAGCTGCAGGAAGGAAATCATGGTTGAAGATTTCAATATTTGGCACTTGCCTCGGAAGCACAACGACATTGAAGGCACTGGAAGGACATTCAAATTGGAGAGGGCAACAAAGCTTGGGTATAAGAGGAGACAACATGATTTTGATGTAGTAGAGTGGTTCAACTCATTCTCATATCGTTTGGGTGATTTTAGAGATAGTGTTGTGGTGTTTCTAATGGAGAATTTGCACAATGTTGAAAGCGAGAATGGTAATTTCTTCTTAGCTTAACTCTCAACCTCCATGGATTATGTCATTAGTTTGATATCCAGGCAGGGGGTAAAGCAATTGACTAAATCAAGAGCGCATTTTCTCTGCTCAATGAGAATCTTAATTTGTTGGAAGCTAAAATGGTAAGGTCACAACTGACGATTGAATTGTTGAATGCCAATATGGGAAATTTGGCCATTTTATCTGACTTGGACTCAATGGAGTAAACCAACGAGGAAGCTAGCAACTTTGGTGTTCAGCAGGAATTGCCCTCGAAGCTGCAACCGAGGATGTCTGGAGCAGAGTCTGTGTCTTATCAAGTTGGGCTTGCAACTCATGGAACTGATGAAATCCCTGACCTTGGGGTGGACCTTGACAAGTAGTTTCTCTTGCTAATCTATGTTTTGTAATTTCATCTTAGTATTAGGAGTTTTTTGGAGATATTACAAGGATAGTGTTTAGAATAGTGGAATGTAGACATAGGAGAATGAGGGACATATCATTTTGCTTAATTTTGAATGCAGATGCTGAAAATACTATCCATTATGTATAAGGTTATGTGAAACTGGAATTTACTCTTCTAACTAGTTAGCGATTTATTAATTTTATGATTAATACCGAATAAATCACACTGCAATTCTTCACAAATAAATTCTACGGAAGCTAAATAAAATGTTGGAACTTAGAAAATAGATGCACACACAATAAAATAGACAAATATTTTTAGACTAATAATCCTCGGAAAACCCCCGAAGGGAAAACCAGTGCAACAGATGAGGGTTTATTTTATTATTATGCAGCAGTAAAATCCAAGTACAATAATCTGGATGCCTTACTGGCAATCCTCCAGAGATAATATAGCCAAAATATTTGTGGGACAAATTGTCTCTCCACAACTAATTTGACTCCCAAAACTAGATCAATCTAGGCTACAAGAAATGCCCCTGTGCAATTCTTGTGCATGCCCTACTCGCACTGCCTCTGGAACTTTCAAATTGTATTTTGTATGTTTGAAGCTTAACCCTCTTTACCTTTTATCTCCTTCATAAAAGCGTTAAAGCTTGTTCCAAATTTCTTTAGCAGAGTTACACTTCATTACCTTGAAAAATTTTGAATCAACAAGACCACTTAGAATGACATTCATTGCTTTGGCATTATTTACAAAATCCTTTTTCTCATCCACGTATGTTGGAGGAATTGCTAGAACTTTATAGTCATCTACCATAGAATACCATGCATCAACACCAAAAGACATTAGATATGCCCTCATCCTTATCTTTAAGAAAGCATAATTTGTTCCATCAAAGTGCGGGGCTTTGTTTGAGAATGAGCAATCCTTGCTAGCCATTTCTCCCTTTAAGATTTACCTACTAGTGGTTAGATTGCTTTTGAAGGAACCCATTATGATACCAACAAAATTATACTGAGAAGGGAGGTGAATTAGTATAGTGAAAACTTTTACTTATTTAAACATTCAAACATCATAAAACATCAATCTCATAACATGAACAAGTAACACAAGATATGTGTGGAAACCCTTGTGGGATAAAACCACAAAACTTCTTTATATGAAAGAGCTTGTAGGCATCAACCTACAAGAGACACCAATCCCATTTGTTGTTTTATAAGCACCAACCTACATGTCGCCAATCCCCTTTGCTTCTTTGTAGGCACCAACCTATAAGAGACACCAATCTCCTCTTGTTAATTTTAGGATAACAATGGTATGTTCTATGCTTAGAGCAATTTTACTTCATTTTTCTTTATTAGCCCAATATCATATCATGTATAGCAATCACATCATCATGATAGTAAAATGCAGATAGAACATAAACAATAACAGTAGAAGACAAGCCAACACAAGAGGACACAAGATATGGCACCAGCTAGGGACAAACCCCAATGTGGGGAAACCCTTAATCAATTCTTCTTATAATTCTTCAAAAGTTCAGCATAGAGAGAGTACAATTTACAATATTCACTTGCCCAAACTGATCAGTCAAAACAGCAGAAACAGAAAGCCCTAACCAGAAAGTCAACGCTGGTACACAAGGCTGAAAATGACATCCAAAACAGCTCGGTCAACCTTGGTCAACTCAGCCTCCAACAACAAGATAATGCAACCCAAAACAACCTGAAAATAACTAGTGAAATCTGGTCAACAAATGTCAAGGCAACAACCTAAATTAGGGCAGTCAATCTTGGTCAATGCAAGGGTCCAACAGCCTTGGTTTTTGTGCCTAGAACAACAACTTGCCCAAACAGAATTCTCCCTCACAAAACTGAAGTCAAACAGGGTCAACACTGGCCAAAGTCAGCCTCCTAAAATTTCGGTCAAATTTGGGCTGGAGGAGGCTAATTTGATGGCTGGCTGACCTTGACAATTTGTCCATAATCAAAATAAATTCATAACTTCATTTGTACATGTCATAATGGGATGATCTTTAGATCAATCCTACAACTCTCAGAAAGAGGAATCCAAGAAAAATATCAGTTGCCTCATAAGAGTTGTCCAATGTGATGTTTGGCCCTAGTTGCCAAATTTAACACTCCCTCTCAACTAGGGAGAATATCACCTGTTAAATTTTCTAACAATCTGTACCATCCCTGTCACTGCACTGCTCTGCTAAACCATGAAGAAAGAAGAAATGATCAAGAATGTATCATACCATTCTCCACTGACCCGAAGTCAGTCTCCAACAATAGAGAGTGTGTCATACCACTCTTAACTGACCCGTAGTCAATTTCCATTGATCCCAGAGCAATATCAACATCCTAGCATAGGGAGTACGGTAGTACACAATGCGTCCATCGGTAGTACTATGGTCCCTATCCTCATTTCCCTACTCATTGGCTAGATGAGAGGTACTTCCCATGAGTCCCAGACTGCATGGGTAGGATGTGTCGGTAGGAGAAGGTGAACCATTCATCCTGCTCATATGGCATGGGGGGGTGAACCACTCAGACTATGCATATGCCACCATGGGGTATCATAGGGGAAGGTCAACCATTTACCTTGTACCCAGCGCACCACTAGGGGAGGGTGAGTCACCCTATTGTTGCTCACCGCTCCAAGAAATACCCCAAGCACCCTGGAGCTCCCATAGCTCACTATCCATCTCATACAGGACCCTCATAAGAGGGTCTCTCCACGACTCCAAGTCATTCACGGAAGGTTAAGAATTTGACCTTCCCGAGGGGCTTCGTAAGAATATCGGCGACCTTCTCATCAGTCCCAATATGATGGAGCCTTATTGCTCCCCATTGTACCATATCCCGGATAAAGTGGTACCTGATATCAATATGCTTGAAGCGATCATGAAACACAGGATTCTCAAAAAGACGAATCCCACTCTGGTTGTCACGGAAGATCACGGCGGTATCCAACACATGTCCAAACAGCTCACTAAATAGCTTCCTCAACCAGATAGCTTCACAGGAGGCCAAACTAGCAGCAATGTATATAGCCTCAGCGGTGCTTAAAGCAACTGACTTCTATTTCCTACTCATCCATGATATTGAAGCAGAACCTAGAGAGAAGTAACATCCTGATGTGGTTTTGCGATCCACCACACTACCAGCCTAGTCTGCATCAGAGTAACGATGGAGCTTCACATTCCCAGCGGTGTATCTTAGTCCATAAGTGATTGTGCCCCAGAGATATCTCAAGAGATTCTTGGCAGCAATCCAATGTATTTGATGAGGCTCGACCGTAAACTGACTCAATATGTTCACTGCAAAACATATGTCCGAACAAGAGTTCACCAAGAACATCGGGGCCCCTATGAGTTGATGATACTCAGAAGGATTTCCTAAATCGGGCCACGTAGCACTTTCACATAACTTCTTGAAGTTAAGTTCCATTGGAGTAGTCACAGACTTGTAGTCCACCATCTCGAATCTTTCAAGTAGCTTCACAACATATTTTCCTTGAGAAAGGAAAATCTCCCCTAGCTTTCGATAGACCTCCAACCCTAGGAAGTAATGCATCAGTCCAAAGTCCTTCATATCAAATTCAAAAGACAACTCTCTCTTACATTGATGAATAAGAGGGTATGCACCTGTCAGAAAGAGATCGTCCACATAGAGCACCAAGATGAGAGTTCTATCATTCTCAACCTTAAAGTAAAGGTTCGGACCAGCTTCACTTCTTGTAAATCTCAGCTTCATTAGATATCTATCGATCCTCTCATACCAAGCCTGGGGTACTTGCTTCAACCCATAGTGGGCTTTCTTCAACCTGCATACATGTGTCTGACGATATTGAACTTCAAACCCCTCAGGTTGTTCCACATAGACTTCCTCCTTAAGTGAACCATGAAATAAGATAGTCTTAACATTCATCTGGTGTAGATTCCATCCTTGCAAGGTAGCAAGGGCTATAAACGAAAGGATGGTGGTGTAGCGAGCAACGGGTGCAAATATATGATGCAGGAGCATTCAACGCAAGAGAAAAACATTGTAATTAAGTAGACATAGGGGGTCATGTATTTTAGGAAGTTGGATTCCTAAGTGATAAATTAATGTAATATTAGGCTTTTGAGTGCATATATTAGAAATTAATTAGATAATGAGAGGAAGTTGTAAATGCTCTCAAATAAATGAGAACATGAGTGGGAAATAATGACAAAAGAGTCTAAAGTCAATTAGGACTCTTTAAGCAGTTCCATGATTCGAGGAACTAAGGAGAGCTCTTAGGAATTAAATGGAGATTAGAAGTGGACGTAGAGGATAGAGGATTTAGGAGTCAGTTCAGTAGATCTAGGAGTCAAACCAAGATCAATTCAACAAAACTTTCTGGCATAAATGTAAGCCTACAGGCAGAGTACAAGGAGAGGCCACGATATTGAAGAACAGGCCTGTGCGAGACACAGAGTCTCGGATATGTAATTGATTGTTTATATTTATATATATAAATGTTTATTCCTGACTGTGTCAGTGTGTTGAAGAGTATTTCATGAATGAATTACTTGTGAATTCATAGGCTCTGTAGCAGGTTGCAGGCAGAATTCTGAAGGATGCAGAGGAACAGAATGATTCAGAGGAATCATGAATGAATCCTTGAATCCAATTGAGGAAACAGAGGGAAGCTCTGGGGTGAAATAGCGAAGTGAGATTTCATAGAAGAGTAAAGCTTAGATGTAGCTGATCAGCGGAGGCAGAAGGCGGAGTTCTGAAGAACTACGCAAGAGAAGATCGATTCAGAGGACCATAATGGGTCGTTGGATCCATTAGAGGGATTAAATCCAAGCTCAGGAGGAATCGCGCAGTAAAACAACAGAAAGGCCGTGTTGGGCATTGGATAATCCAGCGCTCCCCGTGTGTTTTGTGACATGGACTAGCCGCCTCTCGAGGATCTGTTAACTCTGGCGATGCGTCCGTTTACTAACACCTGCGGGTTTTGGTGTAACGGCAATCGTGATCCCAACAAGTGGTATCAGAGCCAAAGGTCTCGAGTTCGAATCACGCCTGGCTCACGCTAGGGGGAGATTGTTGGGCATTGGATAATCCAGCGCTCCCTGTGTGTTTCGTGACATGGACTAATCGCTTCTCGAGGATCTGTTAACTCTGGCGATGCGTCCATTTACTAACACCTGCGGGTTTTGGTGTAACGACAATCGTGATCCCAACAACCTCAACATGACAAGTCTGGAATAGGTTTCAAAGGAGAATCCTCAAGCACTAAGAATTGTGTGAAAAGCTATGTCGATGCACTTTCCTGCAATCCAAAAGATGAAAAAATATGTTATCAAAAGTGCATCCCAGACCCCAAGAATGAAGAGAGAATTACTCCAAAGAAGAATGTGGAGTCGAATCATGGACACTACAGCAAATACAAAATTGTACTCCACCAAGGGCCCATCGCAAATCCGAAGAACGAGGGAGGAGTAATTCCCAGGATGGAAATCGACTCAAATCGTGGTTGCTTCAACAAGTACAAAACCATCTTTCTTGGACACTGCTTTCACTGTAAAAACTTCGGTCATCAAGCCAGACATTGTATGGCTCGCAGAAGTGAAAAGACAAATCTAAAGGACCGAATAATCAACTCATATGCCCCCAAAAGGCAGGGACAAATCAAAACGTTCAATCCATTTGATCCCTTGACCAAATTTGATCTGATTTGCTCTTTCTGCTACAATAATGGACACTATGAACAAGACTGCCCACTCAAAGGAAGAAAGACGAGTAGCAAGAACTCCAGCATGGACAAATGCGGCCTGGCTCTATATGCTCAAAATAATGAAAACCAGTGGTTTGTAGATAGTGGGTGCTCCAGACACATGACAAGAGACAGAAGGAAGTTTGTCTCACTGAGCAAAAAGGAAGGGAATGTGTCCTTTGGAAGCGGATCAGGCAGAATTGCAGGAAAAGGAACAGTTACTCTGATCAATGGAAAAGGAAAAGCTCAAGATGCTCTGCTAGTTGACGGACTCAAACACAACCTCCTGAGTGTCAGCCAAATCTGTGATCAAGGACATAAGGTTGTTTTCAGCACCAAAGACTGTGAAATAAGGAACTCTGCCTCAGGGAAACTTGTGGCAAAAGGGGTGAGAACACCAGACAACATTTACATACTGAACAAGATTCAAGAAAATAAATGCTACGTGAGTCAGACAGATGAGAGTTGGTTGTGGCACAAGCGACTTGGACATACAAGCTTTGAAAATCTGATCAATATCAGCAAGATCAAAGCTGTACGAGACATCCCAAAGCTATTCAAACCAAATCAAGGAGTATGTGGTCCTTGTCAACATGGAAAGCAGACCAGAACCAGCCACAAGACAAAGGAACACTGTACATCGAAGCCCTTGGAGATCATCCATGCTGATGTGTGTGGGGCAACTAGAAATCAAACACTCCAAGGAGAAAGGTACTTTGTGTTATTTGTTGATGATTATACTAGAATGATGTGGATATATTTCATAAAGTATAAATCTGAAACTTTTGAGTGTTTTAAGAATCTAAAAGCCCTTGTAGAAAATGAAAAAGATTCAAAAATTAAGTGCCTCAGAACAAACAGGGGAGGAGAATTCACATCAAACGAGTTTAGTGAGTTCTGTAACATTCATGGAATTAAAAGAGAATTCTTGGCTGCCAGAACACCTTAGCAAAATGGGGTAGTTGAAAGAAGAAACCGAACAGTCCAAGAAATGGCAAGAACTATGCTATTAGCAGCAGACTTACAACCTAGATTCTGGAGAGAAGCAGTAGGGACAGCTATCTATACACTGAATCGAACTCAACTAAGACCAAATTGTGAAAAAACTCCTTATGAGCTATGGAACGAAAGACCTGCTTTGGTGAAGTATTTCAAGATTTTTGGAAGCAAGTGCTTCATAAAAATAAATGATGGTTCACCAAGAAAGTTTGATTCTTAGGTTGATGAAGGGATATTTCTTGGATACTCTACACGGAGCAAGGCTTACAAGTGCTACAATTATCGACTGAAGAAAATAGTGGAAAGCATTGATGTAAAGGTTGATGAAGAACTTCCAGTAAAGGAAATTGAAGAACATGAAGATGACTTTCTCATTGAAGAAGAAGAACCTAAAGAAGAAGAGATAGATGAGGAAGAAGAAGAGAAAAGAGAACCACCTCATACCCCTTCAAAGATGAAGTATGTCGAAAGATATCATCCAGAAGAACAAATCATTGGTGATAGAGATGAAGGTGTGCAGACCTGAAGAAGGATAACAACCTCACCCAAGAGAAAAGTCATTGCCCTCCTATCTATGATAGAACCAGAAACATTTGCAGAAGGAGGTAAGGATCCTCATTGGGTTAAAGCCATGGAAGAAGAAATGTCCCAAATTGAGAAGAACAAGACATGGGCGCTGGTACCTCATCCAAAGGACAAAAACATAATAGGAACCAAATGGGTGTTCAAAAATAAAATGAATGAGGAAGGACAGGTTATCAAAAACAAAGCAAGACTTGTCTACAAAGGCTATTCACAAATTGAAGGAATTGACTGTGAAGAGACATTTGCACCAATGGCCCGTATGGAAGCTATTAGGATGTTCTTATCATTTGCTTGCTCAAAAGGATTCAAAATCTATCAAATGGACGTGAAATTAGCGTTTCTAAATGGGGAACTCAAAGAGGAAGTCTACATGGTGCAGCCAGAAGGTTTTGATCTGACAGCAGGAAAGGACCTAGTCTGTAAGTTGAAAAAGGCTTTATATGGATCGAAACAAGCTCCTAGAGCTTGGTATGCAAGATTGGATCAATACCTACAACAACAAGGCTTCAAAAAGGGAGTGGCTGGAAGTAATCTATACATAAAGACAGATCAAGGTAAGTTACTAGCTGCTCTTGTTTATGTCGATGATTTGATTTTTGCTAGTAATAATGATGAAATGAGGCATGAATTTTCTCAAAACATGTCAAAAGAGTTTGAGATGTCAATAATAGGAGAGTTGTCCCACTTCCTTGGACTTCAAATATCTCAAACCATAGTAGGATTGTGTATATCTCAAACCAAATATCTAAAAGACATGCTGGAGGACTGTGCACCCATGAGCACACCTATGACCACAAACTGCAAACTAAGCAAAGATGATGGCTCCCCTCTAGTGGATGCAACTCATTATAGGTCAATGATCGGATCCCTTCTATACTTAACAGCTACATGACCAAACATAATGCAAGCAGTGGGAATGGTGGGAAGATTTCAATCTGCTCCCAAACAATCCCATTTATTAGCTGTAAAAGGAATTCTCAGATATCTGAAGGGAACTTCTGATTTCGGTCTTTGGTACCCAAAGAACTCAACACTGACTGTAATTGCATACACTGATGTTGATTAGGCTCAAAGTATAGATGATCAGAAAAGTACTAGTGGAAATGCATTCTTCCTAGGAGACTGTTTGGTATCCTGGCTCAGCAAAAAATAGTCATCCATATCATTATCCACAGCCGAAGCCGAGTATATTATTGTAGCAAACTCTTGTACTCAGATACTATGGATGAAGGAAGCTTTAAAAGATCTCGACATATGTACAGATCAACCAATTACCGTCTATTGTGACAACACAAGTGCTATCAGTCTCAGCAAAAATCTAGTGATGCACTCAAGAACCAAACACATACCAATCAAGTATCATTTCCTCCGTGAGAAAGTAGCTGAACAAAACATTGTCCTGGAATATATCAGTACTAAGGAGCAGATAGATGATATTTTCACAAAACCTCTTCCTCGAGAAGCATTTGAACATCTGCGTCAAAATATCGGGGTTATTTCTTTATCATCACTCAAGTTCATTCATAAAGATGTAGCAGGACAGGGGGAGCAGGTTGACAGGGGGAGTCTATATGCATTCCTTTGCCATTGATGTCAAAGGGGGAGAGAGCAGAAGAATATTGCCATCAATAACAAAGGGGGAGATTGTTGGACACAGATTGTCATTGATGTCAATATGGCAATATTCAAGGAAAGAGACAGAGCCAAAGAAGAGGAGCACACATAGCCATCGGAGCCAAGAGGAGCAGAGGTAGTTAAGCATTGTATGAAGTTGTTGGTGAACGCTGGTGAAGGCTGCTGCAGCTATTGAATATTGTTGAAAAAGTTGGAGAAAAGTTGCTGAAACACCAATTTCTCCATTGTTGAAACACCTCCATTGCTGAAACACCATTTTCTCCATTGCTGAAACACCAACCTTTTCCGCGACGAACACTGTTGAAACACTTGGAGAAAAGTTGTTGAAACACCAATTTCTCCATCGCTGAAACCCCAATTTCTCCGTTGCTGAAACACCAACCTTTTCCGCGACAACATTATATTTTCAGCACATCAATCGAAGGTAAACATGAGGAAGCCAAAGCGAATGGAGGAGGGAAGCCAGAAGGTCGAGCGAGTGTTGAGGAAGCCGAAGCTCAAGCGAGCGAGGAGGAAGCCAAAGAGCCATTAGGTAAGCGGAAATGAATGGACAAAGGCATGAGAATGTATAAAACAGTAAAAACAGAGAACTGTTGTTGTTGTTGGTGTGGTGAAGAACCAGAGTGTGAGGTAGTAGAAGCAGCTGAGGGTGTAGATGTTGGGTCCCTATAATACTAGTAATTACCCCATTACTATTGTAGTTATACCCCTTATTTATATTGTTGTGCCCCTATTACCCCCATATTGTTATTTCTGTGCCCCATAGATTCCCTCTATTGTTATTTTTGTGGCTTTATATTATTATTGTTAGGTCGGCTGGATTATATTGTGACTCCTTAGACTCCTATATATAGAAAGGAGGTTTTGTCATTTGTATCATCCAAGAATTGTTCATTTATGTAATGTAAAGGAGGTTTCCCCCTCGAAGAGGCTGAATTCTAAGGCGTGGATCTCTCTTTTTTATCTTTTTGTGAGCTGGTTTCATAACATTTGGTATCAGAGCTTTGGATTCTAGGGTTTCGCTGCTCCAAACAGGTCATCGTGGAATTTTCGCTATAACTTTTTTTCTGTGACGTTTCAGAAGTCGCAAAAAAAACCCATTTGAGAAGAAATCGTGCTGAACCTTGGGTCCGAATTTCAGAACTTTTCGCGCGATATTTTCGGAGATATGATCTGAGGAAGTTGGTCTTTTTGCAGACTCCTGAATTACATTCAAAACAAGTGACCTGGGGAAAATCGTCATAACTTTCTTTCTGCGCATCGGATTGAAATTTCGTAAGAAGTTACAGAAAGAGGACGGACTGTAGTTTTCTTTTATATATTTTTCAGAGTCAAAGGTTGAAACAGTGACACGTGGCACTTCATACAAGTTCGCTCTACTGAACTAGTCTATAATCAGGTCACTGTGGGAGATTGTGCATAACTCTTTCTTGGAGAATCCAATTTGGATCAGACTAGTGGCATTGGAAAGAGGACATAGAAGGCTACTACAGATCACAATTTTAAAACTGGATGATTCGAAATTACAGAGATACATCAGATTCAATATCAGGCTTCTACAAAGAAAAAAAAATGTGTGTAGTTTTTTTTTTAAATTTTTGCATAAGCTTGGTTTGAAGGAATTCAAAGGGCATAGTAAAGCATTATTATCGGTAACTGATGCCCCGAGGAAAGAAAATGCAAACACCTAGTAAGGAACCTGAAAGCTCTAGCATGACTCATGAAGAAGAGGAAGAAATGCTACATGATATATCAAAATTACAAGAACAAGTGCAACAAATGTCACGCTCACAAAAGCTAACAGAAGCTAAGATAAGTGGTGTGGAATCTAAGATAAATGGCGTGGAATCTAAGATAAAGGGCATGGAAGCTAAGATGGAGGATTCGATGGAAGAATTGAAGAAGTTGCTACAAGAAAGGGTCACTAATGGTGAAAAGGTAGTAAAGGAAACTCATGATGAGAACAAAAGAAATGTTAATCATGATTCCATAGACTCTAATGTTGGATCGAAGACTCACCATGTTCCAAAAATCGATATGAGGAAGTTTGATGGCAAGGATCCCGCCACATGGATATTACAGATGGAGCAATTCTTCGATCTCAATAATGTGCAAAACACACAAAAGGTACGTATGGCAACTTTATATTTGGAACCAAATCAGTTTGTATGGTATCAATGGCTTTGTTCTCGTAAACAATTTATCACTTGGGCAATTTTTACGGAAGAATTGATAGCACATTATGAGGATACAAAAAGCAACACTTTTTTTAGCCAATTGATAAGTCTCAAACAAAAGGGTTCAATAATGGAGCACATTGAGGAGTTCCAAAAATTGAACATAAGGGTAAAAGATATTCCAGAGGAGCATAGGATTGATGTGTTCATAGGGTCTTTAAAGGATAATATCCAACATGATGTGCGCCTTTGGGAACCTGATTCATTAGAGAAGGCATTCAGGTTAGCAAGAAAAATGGAAAGCAAAATTATGGCAACTAGGAAGCATACCATTCACAACTATAAAGACGGAAGTGTTGTTGCCCATAGTCTTCCACAACCTACAAGGTTGACACCACAACAATTGGAAGAAAAAAGAGCAAAAGGGCTTTGTTACAATTGTGATAGCAAATACACAAAGGGTCATAAGTGTGCTGAGAAGAAATTATTCTACATAGATTGTGAAGAGGAAGAAGAAAAGGAGCAAGAAAGGTCAAAAGAAGAGGATATATTCCAGGAACAAAGCCTAGATGAAGAACAAATAAATCCGACCATATCTTGTAATGCATTGGCGGGAATTACCACTCCTCAAACCATCAAGATAGAAGGACAAATCAAGAAGAAAAAGGTAATAGTGTTGATTGATTCAGGAAGCACCCACAATTTTATTCATTGTAGGGTAGCAAAAGAATTGAATTGCTTCCTATATCCAGCACCAGAGTGTCAAGTGATGATTGCAAATGGAGGAACAATAAATTGTTCTGGAAAGTGCCATAATATCAAGCTATCCATGGGAGAATATGTATTGACTAGCCCAATGCTTTCCATTCCAATGGGAGGTGCTGATGTTGTACTAGGAGTCCAATGGCTACAATCCTTGGGTACAATAGCTTTTAATTTTCAAGAACTTTTCATGAAATTTTCTGTGGAAGGAAAGGAAGTTGAATTAAGGGGTATTGCAGGGAAACCAGGAAAGATAATCAGCTCTAATGGCATGACAAAGCTTCTAAAAAAGGAGCAAAGAGGTGTAATTGCACAATTATGTTCGCTAGATGTTTCCACATTGGAATCATCTATTTCTCCAGATCTCCAAAAAGTCCTGGACAATCATTCCAAGGTATTTGAGACTCCCAAAGGTCTCCCACCTATGCGTGATCATGATCATGCTATTCATCTGATTCCAGGAAGTGTTCCTCCAAACATCAGGCCGTACAGATATCCATATGTCCAAAAAAGTGAAATTGAACGTATGGTTGCAGAAATGCTAGAGGCTGGTATAATTCAACCGAGTCAAAGTTCTTTCTCAGCTCCAGTAGTATTGGTGCACAAGAAGGATGGATCATGGCGCATGTGTCCAGATTATAGGGAGCTCAACAAGCTCACTATTAAAGATAAGTTCCCCATTCCTGTCATTGATGAATTACTGGATGAATTGCATGGATCAATTTACTTCACCAAGTTGGATCTTCGTTCGGGATATCATCAAATCAGAATGAAGATTGAAGACATTCCGAAAACGGCATTTAGAACTCATGAGGGTCATTATGAATTTTTGGTCATGCCTTTTGGCCTTACCAATGCACCTTCAACATTTCAAGGTTTGATGAATTCAATTTTCAAACCATTCCTTAGAAAATTTGTGTTAGTATTTTTTGATGATATACTAATCTACAGCAAGTCTTGGAAGGATCATGTTGAACATGTTGACAAGGTGCTACAACTATTGGAGGAGAAACAATTATATGCAAAAAGATCCAAATGTTTCTTTGGAGTCCAGGAGGTGGAATATTTGGGTCATATTGTATCTCATGAAGGAGTTAAGGTAGACCCTAGCAAAATTAAAGCCATTAAGGAATGGAAAATCCCCACATCCATAAAGCATCTGCGAGGATTTCTTGGGTTGACAGGGTATTATCGCAAGTTTGTTAAGAATTATGGGAGAATAGCAGCACCTCTAACAACATTATTGAAGAAAGATTCATTTTCATGGACTCCGGAAGCAACAAAGGCCTTTGAACATCTTAAAGAGGCAATGTGCCAAGCACCGGTCTTAGCTACACCGGACTTCACAAAAACCTTTATTGTGGAATGTGATGCTTCAGGAAATGGAATTGGTGTTGTTCTAATGCAAGATGAAAGACCCATTGCTTTTGAAAGTCGTCCAATCAAGGGAAAGTTTTTAAGCAAAGCTATTTATGAGAAGGAAATGTTGGCAATACTCCATGCACTTAAGAAATGGCGACCCTACCTAATGGGAAGACACTTCAAGGTAAAAACGGATCATGATAGCCTTAAATACTTTTTAGAACAAAGATTATCCTCTGAAGAGCAACAAAAGTGGGTCACAAAGATGTTGGGTTATGACTTTGAAATCATCTACAAAAAAGGGAAGCAAAATGTGGTGGCAGATGCACTCTCAAGAAAGGATGAGGATGTGGAAGCATTGTTGTGTGCCATTTCTATTATCCAACCAGATTGGATAAACGAAGCAAGGGAGGAATGGAAGAATGACGAAGAAGTGTGGGCACTTATTCGAAAGCTACAACAAGATTCCAGTACTTCTGATACATTTAGCTGGAAAAATGATTCGTTATGGTACAAAGATCGCTTATACCTCTGTAAGAATTCCCAGCTAAAACAAAAGATTCTTATGGAATTGCACACTTCTCCCTTAGGAGGGCACTCAGGATTTTTAAAAACTTACCACAGGGTTAAGAAGGAATTTTTTTGGGATGGCCTTAAATCAGATATTCAAAAGTTTGTGGCGGAATGTTTGGTTTGCCAACAAAATAAAGTTGAAACAATTAAGACACCGGGTCTATTACAACCTTTATCCATTCCAAGCCAACGTTGGGAGGAGGTTTCAATGGATTTTATCACAGGTTTACCCAAGTCTGAGGGAAAGAGTGTCATCATGGTGGTAGTTGACAGACTTACCAAGTATGCACACTTTTGTGCATTATCACATCCATTTAAAGCCAGTACAGTTTCTACTGCATTTATGGAAACAGTTCAAAAGCTACATGGAAACCCAAAGATTATTGTAAGTGACAGAGATCCCATTTTCACTGGAAATTTTTGGACAGAATTATTTTCTTGTCTTGGTACTCAGTTAGCTCATAGCTCATCTTATCATCCTCAATCTGATGGGCAAACTGAGATAGTAAACAAATGTTTGGAAGGATATCTTCGTTGCTTTGTATCTGATAAACAGACACAATGGGTCAAATGGTTGCCTCTGGCTGAATGGTGGTATAACACTTCCTTCCATACAGCAACAAAAATGACCCCATTTATGGCACTTTATGGGTATCAACCACCATCCATCACATCATATTTAAGAGAAAATTCTAAGGTTCAGGCAGTGGAACATCACATCGAACATCAACAACAAGTCCTCCAACTCTTAAAGGATAACCTCGTGTTGGCACAAAATAGAATGAAACAACAGGCAGATCAACATCGCAGTGAAAGAAGTTTTGATGTAGGTGATTGGGTATTCCTACGGCTACAACCATATAAGCAAATGTCCCTAAAGCAAGCTAAGAAGGATAATAAATTATCACCAAAGTATTATGGTCCGTACAAGGTGTTGCAAAAGATTGGTACTATGGCATACAAATTGGAGCTTCCTGCAGCTTCTCGATTGCACCCAGTTTTCCATGTTTCATGTTTAAAGAAGGTTATAGGCGACAAGCTCCCAGTTCAAACAATATTGCCAGAACTTGACGAGGAAGGAAAAATTATATTGGAACCGGAAGCAGTCACAGAAACAAGAACTCGACAGCTACGAAATCGATCAATTTCAGAGTATCTTATCAAGTGGAAGAACTTATCCGCTGAAGATTCCACATGGGAGGATGAGAATTTTATGCAGAAGTATCCAGAACTACTCAAGCGTTGAGGACAACACTTTTTTGAAGGAGAGGGGCATGTTGGGTCCCTATAATACTAGTGATTACCCCATTACTATTGTAGTTATACCCTTTATTTATATTGTTGTGCCCCTATTACCCCCATATTGTTATTTCTGTGCCCCATAGAATCCCTCTATTGTTATTTTTGTGGCTTTATATTATTATTGTTAGGTCGGCTGGATTATATTGTGACTCCTTAGACTCCTATATATAGAAAGGAGGTTTTGTCATTTGTATCATCCAAGAATTGTTCATTTATGTAATGTAAAGGAGGTTGCCCCCTCGAAGAGGCTGAATTCTAAGGCGTGGATCTCTCTTTTCTATCTTTTTGTGAGCTGGTTTCATAACAGTAGAGGCAATAGAAGCAGCAGAGGCTGGAGAGCAGGAGTAAGACAACCTCAGCTGAATAGAGTGCAACAACATACCTATTTATCCCAAGGTTGGGTTGGAGCCCAAGAGGTTGGAGCCTCAGAACTGAACTGGACTGAATTCATTGGAGGTAGGTGCTCCTAAGTGCAGAACCACTGCAAAATAGAGTTGGTGCTCTAGAGGTTGGAGCCTCATGGAAGTCCAAGTTGGAGCTTGGCAACTATTCACAATCAGATTTATACTTATATTGTATTTATTCATTGCACTGTCTTGAGTTTTAATAAAAGCATTAATTTCAGCTGTTGATTTCTGTGTTCTGTGTATACATACACATATCTATATATGTTGTTGGCAATCACTAGAACAATTAAAAAATAAATAAATAAATAATAAGAAATACTGATTCACCCCCCTCTGAGTATTTCCAACAGAGGTTTTTGATTTTTCAAAATAGTCTCAAGTATTTGAGAGCTTTTACAGCCCTTTTTTATTTGCTCCAACTCCTTTCTCAGAGACACTATTTCGGCCTCGCGTTCTTCACAAGTCTCTTCTTTTTCTTTAAGCTTTGCTTCCAAGAGATCTTCTCTCCTTCTTATTTCCTCGTTTTCCACTTTGAGAGAAATGATTTTGTTCCATAGTTTCTCATTTTCTTCAATGGCGCTTATTAACAGTGGATCTACATTTCCTTCCAGCCCTGAGTCATCATCATCTGCGAGTGCCATGAATAATGCTTCTTGGCTTTCATCATGATCACTTTCCTCATCTGATTTCTTTTTGATGACCATAAAATCATCCTCATCAAACTCATCTTGCTTGGAGAAGAAGTTTTTCTTATTGAACCCTTTCCTTTTATGTGCCATTCTTTTAGAATTTCCTTCATCATCACTGTCATGTTTATGAGGACATTTTGCTGCATAATGACCTATTTTACCACATTTATAACAGATAAGAGGATACTTGCCTTTAAGCTTAGATCCTCTCTTCAACTTTTGTACAAATTGAGCCAATTCAGATTCCACATCTGACTCATCACTACAGTCATTCCTTTCTTTCCCCTTCTTTGACTTTGAGGCCTTGAATGCTGCATCTTTGGAGCTTGGGCCACCTTTCCTCATTTCATAGGCAGTGAGAATTCCATGGAGTTCATCCATTTTGAGGGTATCTAGATCCTTTGCTTCTTCTATAGCGCTTATTTTGGAGTTGAATCTGTCTGGAAGAGACCTTAATACCTTTTGAACAATGATACTTTCTTCAACTTTTTCGTCCAATCCTTTCAGGGAATTTACCACTTCAGCTACTCGGAGGAGGTATGCTGCAATGTCTTCTTCATCTTCCATCCTCAAACTTTCAAATTGTCTTCAGTGAGTTTGAAGCTTTGCCTTTTTTACTTTTGAGTCTCCATCGTACAGGCTAACTATCTTCTCCCACATTTCTTTGGCAAATGTACAGTGCATGATTTTTGTAAACTCAGAATCAGTGATTCCACTAGTGATGGAGTTCATGGCCTTTGCATTTGCGATGTAGGCTTTCCTCTTGTCTTGGTCCATTGGAAGAGTGGTAGTCGTTTTGTATTCATTTTGAACAAAATTCCAGACTTCAAGTCTAAGGGATATTAAGTAGTAGGTCATTCTTTTCTTCCAGCAACCAAAGTTAGTGCCATCGAACAAAGGAGGTCTTCCTAATGCTTCGTGATTTCTCATCATGGTTGCGGATCCTTCTTCAAGTTGTTAGGCTAGTATGAAGAAGCCTGCTCTGATACCAATTGTTGGAAATACTGAGGGGGTGAATCAGTGTTTCTTATTATTTATTTATTTATTTATTTAATTGTTCTAGTGATTGCCAACAACATATATAGATATGTGTATGTATACACAGAACACAGAAATCAACAGCTGAAATTAATGCTTTTATTAAAACTCAAGACAATGCAATGAAATAAATACAATATAAGTATAAATCTGATTGTGAATAGTTGCCAAGCTCCAACTTGGACTTCTGTGAGGCTCCAATCTCCAGAGCACCAACTCTGTTTTGCAGTGGTTCTGCACTTAGGAGCACCTACCCCCAATGACTTCAGTCCAGTTCAGTTCTGAGGCTCCAACCTCTTGGGCTCCAACCCAACCTTGGTATAAACAGGTATGTTGTTGCACTCTATTCAGCTGAGATTGTCTTACTCCTGCTTTCCAGCCTCTGCTGCTTCTACTACCTCTACACCCTTTGCTACTTCTACTACCTCACACTCTAGTTCTTCACCACACCAACAGCAAAAACAGTTCTCTGTTTTTATTGTTTTATACATTCTCATGCCTTTGTCCATTCATTTCCGCTTACTCAATGGCTCTTTGGCTTCCTCCTCACTCGCTTGAGCTTCGGCTTCCTCAACACTCGCTCGACCTTCTGGATTCCCTTTAGCTTCCTCATGTTTACCTTCGATTGATGTGCTGCAAATATAATGTTATCGCGGAAAAGGTTGGTGTTTCAACAATGGAGAAATTGGTGTTTCAGCAACTTTTCTCCAAGTGTTTCAACAGTGTTCGTCGCGGAAAAGGTTGGTGTTTTAGCAATGGAGAAATTGGTGTTTCAGCAACTTTTCTCCAACTTTTTCAACAGTATTCAATAGCTGCAGCAGCCTTCACCAGTGTTCACTAGCAACTTCATACAACACTCAACTACTTCTGCTCCTCTTCACTCCGATGGCTCTGTGTGCTCCTCTTCTTTGGCTCTGTCTCCTTCCTTGAATATTGCCATATTGACATCAATGACAATCTGTGTCCAACAGGCTGAAACCTTTGAAGAAGAGCAAAACCACAAAATAACTAAAGACTTAGCGTAAAAACTAAGTAAAAAAGAGGAGTGAAGGAGTAAAATGTCAGTGCTCAACAGCTGTTGGATTTGGAAGATCAACAATCTAGATGATGTTGTTGAGGATCAAAGCAAAATATTGCATCGGCGGATTCTATTACATAGGTTAAGTCCCGCAAGTGAAAACATCGACTTACACTAAAAACGAGCGCAAAACATAGTCAGATTTAGAATCTGGACTTGAAATCCTATAAAGAGTGGCCTATATCCATATCGGGTCCATAAGGATATCGGATTGGCGCATGGAAGCCGAAGGGGTTTGGCCTTGATGTTTAGCGAAATGCAATCGTGCGAGTTAATCACAACCGTCAGATTGCGAACCAGATCGACGGTTGCGATTTGATCGCAAATCGTAGTCGAAAGAGTTAAGGGCTAGCGAATATAGTGGTATGCCGATACGCCGACAGCGATAATGCGTCGATCAGTGATCGGAGGTCGGGGCGATCGAAGCGGCGAAAAGACTTAATACAGAGGAGTGGACCCGACGATAATTATCTATGCGGGTGCATAGAATTTGAAGTCCGCTATATGTGTTCGGAGCGGGATTTCAACGTAATTCCATGTATTTACGATAGATGTGTTGTCGAGCCTTTTTAAGGCTAAAACATATATTAACGATTTTGATAGTCTCATATCATAATCGGAGGGGTGATGAGGTATGTATGTATGACCCGCGAAGGGAGCGATGCCCGATAGTGATAGAGGTAGCCTAATGTGCAAAAGCCGTACAGAGGTGGAAAAAGATGTGTTTGCGTATGTTTTTCCTTTGTAAATGGTTTGTAAAGGAAAAGAGTGCCGATGGAGTATTTCATGCGATAAAACATATGTAACCAATGCATTAAAGGGAAAGGTTATATATATGTGGCTTAAAGGGATAATGAAGGTTATGAGGAGGTAAGTAGTTCCGATAGGAGGTTTAAGCTGGTGATTGAGTTTCGATATAAAGGAACTGTAAAAGAGGGCCTTAACCATTTATGGAAGAAGATTTGACTCCTTTGTGAATTAAATTCCTGGGACAAATGTATTTATGCATTTACATGCATAATGTGGGAGTAAGCGGGGGTAACCCTGCGTCATTAGTGGTATCCGAGCGGGTTTGGAATTAAAACCGTTGGGGTTAAAAAGAACAGAGAAATTCTATGTGAAAGAATTAAAAGCAGAGCTATTTGTTAAGGTGTTTATGCAGGCAAGGAAGGATCAGATTCTAATCTGACAGAAGGAAGGCACATAGAGGTGATGTGTAGTAGAACTTGCAGATGCAAGAGACAGAGGAAATCCATTCAAAGTACAGGTGGAATGGTGAAACAAGATCATGCTGAGATCTTGAAAGTAACGTAATATGTTTTTTTTTTAATTGAGAATGTGTGTTTTTATACTAATGCACAGGTGACATCAAGAGAAGCTGTGAGAGGAGAACCAAATTTGTTCTTGAAGACAGAGTAAGGAAAACACTCTGAAGGAAAAGTGGCAGTGAACCTCAAGAATCCAACAAGAGGTTGGACAGAGAGGACAACTAAAGTTTTCTCAAGATAGAGTGAGCGATTGCAGAAGCCTAGAAGGAGCAAAGGTGTTGCTCAAGAGGAGGTTCTAGACAGAGGACTTGTGCTTACCAAAAGATTGAGTGAGGAGAGCTTAGTGAGGTAAGATTGCAGCAAGGAGGACTAGCTGTTGTAGAGGCTTGTTGCAGATAAATGAGGAGCTCATAAAGAAAGAGGAGAAGAAGATGACTATTGATAGTCATAGCAGAGGTTCAAAGAGAAGCCACAACAGAAGAAAGAGGATGCAAAGGCAAATGGCAAGAGGATGAGTCAAGAGGAAATTGACAAAGAGAACAACTCGATGTATTAAGGAGAATACTTGAGGAAAGCCAAAGACTAGGTTGGGTCTTGAGGAAGAATCCAATGAAGTGGCATAAGTTGCAGAGAAGGCTACATTAGAGGCAAGTAAGGCGGCTGATGGAAGAACTCAAAGAAGCTGAGTTGGAAATGAAAATGGAAGTGTCCATTTGTGAAGCAGAACAGGGTGAAGTTCTGAGAGAAGATGAAGACTTGAAGACTGAAACTTCAAGTGAGGCCAAAGGGTCACATGGTTTTAAATCTGACAATTTGTATATGTTTGCAGGTGAAACATGTGAAGGACAATTTGCTGATATTGTCATAAAGGAGGAAGAAGACAAGCAGAATCTAAATTCTGTTTTGGAAGAAGATGAGATAGATAGGTCTCATATGCAGTTGGGGAAAGATATCAAGCAACCAAGTGAAGGGCTTGAAGAGATTGAAGAGGAGACCATTGAAGAATTTCTGAATCATATGAAGGATTTAGAACAGCAAGGAGATATGATGGCTAAACCATCAAGTGAGACCACAGAGTCTTATATTTTTAAAATTGATAGTTTGTGTATGATGGAAGATATTGCAGGAGAAAAGCAGCCTTTTGAAGATATCTTTAGAGTAGATGAAGATCTAGAAGTAAAAGGTGACAAAGAAAACTTCTCAGAAGAAGAATAATTTGACTGCATACAGAAGGAAAAGTCTATGGATGAGTCTATAGAAGCTGTCATAAAGGAGAATGATAATGCAGATGGTGAGACAAGGATAGCTCTTGGAGAAGATAAACAACAAGAGATTAAAGGCAAGCTTGAAGAAGAGACTATGTTCGCTGAAAACATAGTAAAAGATCATCAGTTCACTATGATGATAGGCACAATGGAAATAGCCATGGAAGTTGTTGAGGAAGAAGGACATCTACTGAAGGATGTTAAGAAGGAAGGAACCTATGCAAAGGATTTAACCTTGGGAGGAAGAACACTAATAAAAGAGTGTTTTGCAGAGGTTGAGCAATCTTTTGAAACTGTCAGAAGTATGGAAGAGTATCTTTCAGAAGATAAAAACTCTGAAGTAAAGGAGGATGAAGAATGTCTCTTAAATGAGAGAAGCAGTGAATTATTGCAGCAGAAAGAACTTAGGATTGGAAGTGATGATGAAATACTTGCAAAGTGTCACAAAGAAATTGCATTGCTGGAATATTTGCTAGAAAATTCAGAGTATGACAGTATGATTGTAGAAAAAGGAGTTCACTACAGTGGACAAGGGCAGGAAGACATCATTAGAACAAATGATGTGGAGGAGAGACTAGTTGATAGTCTCATGAGTTCTTTTGAGAATTCAAATCATCATATTGATGTGTTGATAGAGGGGAAAGAAATGGAGCAACAAACTGAATTGTTTCTAAAGGAAGATAAGGCATAGAAGCCTTATGTTTTTAATTTTAACAAGTGTTTTGTGAGTGCAGGTTTTGTTGCAGATGCTGAAGGAAATTTGGCACAAATGAGCAGCCAAATAAAGATGAAAGAAGAAGATTTTGTGGAAGAATTCAATCCATGGAACAAAGATGTTAAATTGCTGGAGAGAGTGTTGGACAGTCATGATTCAATACAGAAAGAGGTAATCATGAAAGAGGGTAAGGATGATAGGGAGGCAGTCAGCATAGCAAGCAAAGCAAAAGTTGGAATAAGGGAAAAAGAAGAAGAAAAAGTAAACCATCATCTACAAAGAGAAAGTAACCAGCAGCAATTTAAAGAATTAGCAGAAAACAACAACAACCTGAAACAAAGAGAAAGAGGCAGAAGTAAGAAGCAGAACATGGGCTAGTCCAAAGATGTACTGGAGACAGAGATTGAAGAAATGTGGAAACTGATGATGAAGCAGTCCAAATGGAGGAAAATGGTAGCAGCAGGAAGAAAGATCAATCAGAATTTGAATCTGATTGACAAGAAGATGAAGATGGAGCAGAAGCGCAGCAGCAGCAAAGGAACAAGACATTTGGACAGTTACAAAACAAAGTGTGGGATCCAGGAAGACAAAGATCAAAAGACACATGATCAGGAGATCATGAATATTTTCTACTTTGGGAGTTTGATGCAGGAGCATTCAACCCAAGAGAAAATCATTATAATTAAGTAGACATAAGGGGTCATGTATTTTAGGAAGTTGGATTCCTAAGTGACAAATTAATGTAATATTAGGGTTTTGAGTGCATAGATTAGAAATTAATTAGATAATGAGAGGAAGTTGTAAATGCTCTCAAATATATGAGAACATGAGTGGGAAATAATGACAAAAGAGTCAAGTCAACTAGGACTCTTTAAGAAGTTCCATGATTCGAGGAACTAAGGAGAGCTCTTAGGAATTAAATGGATATTAGAAGTGGACGTAGAGGATAGAGGATTTAGGAGTCAGTTCAGTAGATCTAGGAATCAAACCAGGATCAGTTCAATAGAACTTTCTGGCATAAATGTAAGCCTACGGGCAGAGTACGAGGAGAGGCAACGATACTGAAGAATAGCCCTGTGCGAGACGCGGAGCCTTGGATATGTAATTTATTGTTTATATTTATATATATATAGATGTTTATTCCTGACTGTGTCAGTGTGTTGAAGAGTATTTCATGAATGAATTACTTGTGAATTCATAGGCTCTGTAACAGGTTGCAGGCAGAATTCTGAAGGACGCAGAGGAACAGAATGATTCAGAGGAATCATGAATGGATCCTTGAATCCAATTGAGGAAACAGAGGGAAGATCTAGGGTGAAATAGTGAAGTGAGATTTCGCAGAAGAGTAAAGCTCAGAGGTAGTTGGACAGCGGAAGCAGAAGGCAGAGTTCTAAAGAACTATGCAAGAGAAGAGCGATTCGGAGGACCATAATGGGTCGTTGAATCCATTGGAGGGATTAAATCCAAGCTAAGGAGGAATCACGCAGTAAAATAGCAGAAAGGCTGAAACCTTTGAAGAAGAGAAAAACCACAGAAGAACTGAAGACTCAATGTAAAAACTAAGTAAAAAGGAGGAGTGAAGGAGTAAAGTGTCAGTGCTCAGTAGCCGTTGGATTTGGAAGATCAACGGTCCAAATGATGTCGCTGAGGAGCAAAGAGAAATATCGCATCGGCGGAGTCCATTACACAGGTTAAGTCCCGCAAGCGAAAACCTCGACTTACACTAAAAACAAGCACAAAACATAGTCGGATTTAGAATCCAGACTTGAAATCCTATAAAGAGTGGCCTATATCCATATCGGGTCCGTAAGGATATCGGATCGGCGCATGGAAGCGGAAGGGGTCTGGCCTTGAGGTTTAGTGAAATGTGATTGCACGAGTTAATCACGACCGTTAGATCACAAACCAGATTGACGGTTGCGATTTGATCGCAAATCGCAATCGGAAGAGTTAAGGAATAGCGAATATAGTGATATGCCAATACGCCGACAGCAATAAAGCGTCGATCAGCAATCAGAGGTTGGGGCGATCGGAGCGGCGGAAAGAGTTAATACAGAGGATCAGACCCAATGATAATTATCTATGCAGGTGTATATAATTTGAAGTCCGCTATATGTGTTCGAAACGGGATTTCAATGTAATTCCATGTATTTATGATAGACGTATTGTCGAGCCTTTTTAAGGCCAAAACATATATTAACGATTTTGATAGTCGCATATCGGAATCGGAGGGGTGATGAGGCATGTATGTATGACCCACGAAGGGAGCGATGCCTGATTGCGATAGAGGTAGCCTCGGGAAATGTGCAGAAGCCGTACAGAGGCGGAAAAAGGTGTGTTTGCGTATGTTTTTCCTTTGTAAATGGTTTGTAAAGGAAAAGAGCGCCGATAGAGTATTTCATGCGATAAAACATATGTAACCAATGCATTAAAGGGAAAGGTTATATATATGCAGCTTAAAGGGATAATGAAGGTTATGAGGAGGTAAATAGTCTTGATAGGAGGTTTAAGCGGGTGATTGAGTTCTAATATAAAGGAACTGTAAAAGAGGGCCTTAACCATTTATGGAAGAAGATTTGACTCTTTTGTGAGTTAAATTCCTGGGACAAATGTATTTATGCATTTACATGCATACTGTGGGAGTAAGCGGTGGTGACCCTGCGTCAATATATCATCATAATATACACCTTCCTTTTGAGAGAAGCCTCGAGCAACAAATATGGCCTTGAACTTCTCAGCACTTCCATCAACACCATGCTTGACCTTGTAGATCCATTTAGAGGTGACAACATATTTTTCCTGGGGTCTAGGGACCACATCCCAAACATCATTCTTCATAATTTACTCGTACTCTTCGTTCATAACATCCTTCCATACTTTTTACTTCACAACTTTTTCGAATGAGCAAGGTTCATACTGAATAATGGTGATCATAGTAGTTAAGTACCCTTGGTACCTATTAGGCTTCTTGCTTTCACAAAATGTCCTCCTCGGTGCAACATGTCTCCTGGCATCTTTGAGAGTTTCCCTCAGCCATGAGGGTCTCCTTTTGGAGGAGGATGGTTCATGAGGAGGAGGATCAATAGGATCCATCGGTTCTTCAACATTTGGCATTGGCTCATCCTACGAATCTCCCTGATTTTCTGCATCTGCTTCTTTGTCCTTCCTTGGAATAGGAAGGTTGCTAATCTTCCTTAGGTAAGCATCCTCATCTAAGGTGATATCATGACTCAACTCTACTTCTCTTTGACCAGGCACATAGATTCTATATGCCTTTGAAGTTTCACTGTAGCCCACAAAAGTTTGTTTCTTCCAAGATGCCTCTGATTTACTTCTCTTTTCTTTCGGCACGTGAAAGTATACGAGACTACCAAAAATTCTAAAATGAGAAACATCAGGTTTCTTACTAGTGAAAACTTCTTTGGGAGTTTTGGAATCCAATGCTTGATGAGGGCATCGATTTTGAACATACACAGCAGTGTTGGCAGCTTCTCCCCATAGGAACTTTGGAAGTCCTTGATCATGAAGCATGGCACGAGTGGCTTCTATAATGGAACGATTCTTCCTTTCAACAACACCATTTTTCTTAGGAGTATATGCAATACTAGTCTCCCTCTTAATGCCAACTTCCCTGTAATAGTCATTGAATTCACTTGACTCATACTTGGTTCCATTATCGATCCTCAAAATCTTGATCTTCTTCCCTGTTTGATTTTCCACCAAGGCTTTGAAGGCATGAAACCATGAGAATATTTCGTCCTTCTTCTTCAAGAAACATATCCAAGTTTTGTGAGAGAGGTCATCCACAAAGACAGCAGAACATAAATATTCTCCTAATGATGTCACAAGCAACATACCAGATAGATCAAAATGAACCAATTGCAAAATGTCTATGGTCTTGCTATCACTTGAGGGGAATGGTCCCCTTGTATGTTTTCCCTCGGCACATCCCTAACATACACCTTCATGCTCTATTTTGAATTCAAACATACCTTTAAACATCTTCCATGCATCAGGTAGAGCCTTATAGTGAAGATGAGCAAACCTCTGGTACCAAAGTTTGGATTGAAGAGATGTGTCACAAGACATGGCTCCCAGTGGACTTCCTCCAACTTGATATAAACTGTCAACCCTGAATCCAAGAGTAAATGCTTCTTTGAAATTTATTTTCCACATACATACCTTTTCATCGATGAATTCCACCTTGAATCCTTTGTCTTCCATCACCGAGATATAACTCTTGGAAACATCATTGAAAACTCAAGTTATACTCATGAAAAGGGAGAAATCATCTAGTACAAGGTTCACCATACATTTGTCAAAAGGAAACATCTGTTGATGGGGATACTATAGATCCTCAATTTTATCTGATGGAATCTTCATTTAAAGGTCCATCAATCATGAGGGGAAGCAAGTGTTTCATCAAGAATTCCAAAATTGTGGAATTCATGGGATGATGGCATGATGACATAACAAAGAAACACATCAAAGGAATTACTTCATTCAAGGGAAGCTTCTACAGGAAGTTTGGATGACCCAAAGGAAATATGAGGCATGTATGCTTACATTTGATATTATGGAGTCATGTCATATGGTTGTAGGCAATAAGGATCAATGATAAGCATGGTCAAAGAAAGGATCTCCTCCCTTAAATTATGTAGCAATCCATGGGTCACATATTTATAAGATGAAATCAACATAATATGTCCTTATATGGAGTATCAGGTAATTTACTATAATTGAGGAACTCTAATTGGAAGCTCTTGGGAATGAAATATGTGAAGAAAGAAAGAAAGAGATCGTGGAATATGCAACAATGGAAAAGGCATGAAACATCTGAAAGACCAAGAAGATTTGACTATGTTATCTCCTAGAAAGATATGAAGACTCTGATGGAAGTCTAAAAAAGATGGAGACCCTTGACAATATATATCTTTAGGATATGTGTCAACATGCATGTTGGATGTTGATGCCTAGAGGAAGATCTTGTGATGAAAGACCATCACAAAGGTAATTATGATTTAAGTGTTCATTTCTTATTTATGAACTAGTATCTGGATAGGCTTATGTGAGACTACCAAAGGGAATAACTGTGGATGTCTTCCAAGATTCTTCCAAAGAAGAAATCACGATGAAGGAAGCATAACATGAAGCAAAGCCAGACGCAGATTGATGGACCACTTTATGATGAAAGGAGTAATGACATGATTGACTCATGGATGAAAGTGATGAATGATCTGTGCCCTTTGAAGAAGTCCCAAAAGATGAAGACTCTGAGACAAATAAATTCATGACATCAAAGAAATGAGTTCTTCAAGCAGCTGGTTGTGAAGAGTTATTGTAGGTCCCTAATTAAGAGGGAGCCTGGGAACAAGTTTCTTACATGGAATAAACTTGGAAATTCCTAAACCAAGAGGGAGCTTAGGTAAATTCCTTCTATAGGAAAGAGTACATTCCTTTATTGGAATAGATATGTCCTCCCTAATTGAGAGGAAGAGATAGACACATCATTATGGTCTTCACCTGGGAAGACAGAATGGAGGATTGGGTAATCATTTGGCATCTGATTCTCTTTGAGGATGAGATATGTTACATTCAATATAAGAGTAGCCGTAGAGGACTGATATTCTTTGAGGACTGGGGAGTCGAAAATAAGAATAGTCCCGATGGAACACAGCCTGAGAGAACCCCGGTGGGGTATGTTCCGCGAGAGACAATGATGAGAGTGTCTATTAATCATTGGTCTCACCAGTATTGAGCTCAGATCTTGTGGAGAAATGGATTTGTTAATCAAGGCCTTGTTATGTAACAATGTTGGTTGATATTATGTTATACAAATGGGTTACCAATCCGATTCTTCTTATGAGAAATTCTTCAAATTGAGAATGACCAAGTACCATTATGAATACCTCCCTAGTTAAGAGGAAGTGTTGAAAAGTGTAACTAGGTTTGGTCTTCATAATGACATGTAACTGTGATTTTATGTAAGAGATTTAAAGAAGAAAAAAAAATTATAGTAATGCTTGCATCATGGGTTTCATAAGCAAGAGATTTTATTTTTAGTATAGGCTCCCAATGAGAGCCCTTAGGAATTTTATCATCTAGTCATAAAAGTCTAAATAGTCATTGTCATGTATTGAAGGCATGTTACACTCTGTCAAAGAGTCATATTTTTCTATGTAAATTCACCCTCCAAGACCTTTTCACTAGCCCTCATCAAGTCGACTTACTACGAAGGGAGAATCCAAGAAGATGAAGTCAGCATACTCCAAAGATCATGTCAGCGTAAACAGTCATAACCAACGACTATATATATTAGTGCTTGTCCTCATTTGGTGACAAGAAATTCGGTGAAGCAAGTCTACAAAGAAGTGCGAAAAACATAATAGAAGAAGCCTCTACATTATCGAAGCAATAAGGAAAGAGAGTGAAGATTGTTGTGAATTGTTTTGGGCTAGTTCACCCTCCCACGTGTGAAGGTAGCAGATCCGAAGGTGTCAAGAGGAGGTCGAAGGATTGCAGTCACATTGAAGTGCTCTTGTTTGGGTGGAAATCTTCACTATAGGAAGCCGAGTAAGAGAGGAAATAATCTCCTTCAAGGAGGAGTCTATTCAAGTGGAAAATATGATCTAGTGCCTTTGTTGTCAAGAAAAGGATTGCAGAACAACAAGGAGAGGTTGAAATTCTAGAGGAAGTTGAGAAAGAGAAGAGGAAGAGCAGGGTTCAAGAGGAGGCTAGTGACTTGGAATTGTGAGGACTCTAGTGTCAAGGGTCTTTGTCATGGTCTTGGTATTCGTCAATTGAAGAGTTATAAGAAGAATTCCGTTTGGGTTTTCCTCTCAAAGAGTGAGAGGTTTTGGCCCTGGATGACAAGCCTATATATTGTGTCTCTTGTCTCTTTATTGTTAATGATTTGGTAATTGTCTTGATGAAAAGAACACAATAATAACTCAAGAAGAGAAGAGCATAAGGAAGAAGTAAAAGACTATCACAAGAAATTATCATAAGTAGAGAAATCACCTATCTCTTGATGCCCTAGATTTCTCAACACTGTTTGAAGTAGATTTTAAGAGCATTCAGTAATCCTAACTTCCTTAGAGAATATCTCCAAAGTTATAGCAATTTGACATTATAACCACAAGTATAAGAATATATTTTGTCTTTATCCTCCAAGTTTCATGGTCTAAAAAATCCCAAAATAAAAGTTACAATGAAAATGCCAAGTTGACATGTTTGAAGCATATTTCAAAAGCATTCAAGAAACCTAACTTCCTCAGAGAATATCTCCAAAATTCTAGCGAACCAATATTCAAAATTTGAAGCATAGGTACATGATGTTCTTCTATCTATATCTCCAAGTTTCATGGTTTAAAACATCCCAGAAGAAAATCTACAGTGAAAATTCCAAGTTGACCTATTTGAGGCAAATTATTGAAGCGTTTAAGAAGCTTAACTTCCTTGGAATATTATGATTTCAAATAATGTGCACATCCCTTGGACTATGGATTCCTTAAGGATGAATAATGTTGCTCAATACTCACTCCCTATTGTGAGTATGGCATCAATAGGATTGCTTACAATCTACATGGCATCAATTGCAAGTGCATCAATGCATCCTTTTCAAAATGACACATTGAAATAGTTTAAATATAGCTAAGTCAAAGTAAAAAACAATAAAGACATAATGGGACAGTGTAGTTGCCTACTGTGTGCCAAATTGCAGCATTTTGCCCAAAAAAATCTACCTATGTAGTCCATTATACCATTGAATTGAGTATGAGCGAATGAGATAGATTGATTATTGTTTATTAAATTATTTGAATTGACGATATTGATATTTGATATCAATATTGACACAAGATCTGTCTCTTTGTCATTCATAATATTTTTTACTTGAATCATTCAATTTTAAAATAATAATAATGTCAGAAATTGAAAGTTTATTAATTTGTGATTGCTATTTAAATGTGCTTTTGATTATTTCAGAATAGGTTAGGTGACCAAATTTACTTTTCACCAAAATTTAAATGAAACAATAAAAAATAATTTAATTTATATATAAACTATACAGAAAAGTTTTATAAACCACTGTTTATTATTTCAGGTTAATAACCATATAAAAAACACAAAGTCCATATTTTGCAAAATTTAACTCATTATTGCTTTGCACTAAAAATACAATTTAATAACCATATAAAAATACAAAATCTGTCTGAAAATACAGAATCATATTATGACATTATAATATTGTATTTTTTTTCCTGTAGAAAAAAGTCGTAATTTATATTCATGTATGAAATAAATTACATATTGTAGATGCTTAGAGCATATGCAGATAGTTGTCCATGTGTAGGACAAAATACAATGATAGCAAGAAAAAATTAATAAAAATACAGCAATCCTATACTTTCCTACCCTTCTTCTTCTCCACCCTACGCTAGCCTTGAGAGTCGGGAGGGGGAATGATGATGGCCTGCGGGTTCTCTTGTGTGTTCACTGGAGGTTCTTTGTCGGATTCTGATCCTTCAGATCCATGAGTTCTTTTGATGCCACTCACTTCCAGCTGTGGAAATTGCTGCTGCTGAATGTGGTCCTCCATTTGAGGGTCAGGTGCTTTTTCATCCTGTGTGCCCTTCTGTTCCATATTTATATCAGGTTCCTCTTGGTTTACTGTATGCTCTGGCTGAATGTCCTCTTCTTCCAGCGGTTCTGTATGCTGCCACCCGTTGGGCTTTTTTTTTCTGTTTCTTGTTTCCTTTTGGGTCCTTTCTGACCTGTGGGCAGGAGTTTTGGAGGTGTCCTGTTTGCCTGCATCTGCAACATCTGAATGCAGTGTTTTCATAGTCTAGGGGTTGAGTCCACTGAGTGTTGTTATAGTTCAATGTAATATGATCAGGCAGCCCCTGACTCAGGTCCACTTCAATGCAAATTCTGGCGTAAGTGAAGATTTCTCTGCTAATTCTGTCTTCATCAATTTTTAGGAATTTCCCCAAGGAATTCCCAATGGAAATTAATACTTTATGATGCCAGAAGTGTAATGGGAGGTTGTGAAGTCTCACCCAAACAGGCATTGTTGAGATTTTCATAGTGTTTGCGTCAAAATCAGCGAACCAAGGGGTAACAAAGAGGCCAGCATTACCCCAGAACCAAGGCCCCTCATTGATGATACTATCCCTTTCTTCCTCTGTGTGGAAATTAACAATTAAAAAACCTTTGGAACATAGGTGTATATCACATTCTGGTGTCCAGCGGGAGTAAACCCATTGATGTAAAGCATCGGATTTTGGCCAGTAACCATTAAATCTACATATGACAGCATGTTTAGAGAATTCAGAGTGTAGTGCATTTACCTCTGGTATAGTAACTTGGAGCGTTGGGGATTCCAGTTTTTGTTCTACTATATATGGACCTGGTTGCTCTGGTGGTGATGTTGGTTTGTTCTGCATTTTTTCTTTCCCCTTTACTGCATCACGAAAGGAGCCTGGAGTCTTTGAGCCGGATCCGTTGCATCCTCCGCGCAGTCTTAGATTGAGAAAAATGGTTGTATCCTGACAGATCCCATATTCCTGTAGAGTATGATGGTCCTGTAGGCTACGGCCTTCACAGATCAGGTTCTGGTGTTTTGTGGGTATTCCGAGTTGGTTTTGAATTTCGTTTTTTAGCTCTTGTATATTTAATCCCATGCTGAGTCGCATGCAGCGGTGGCTGCCCCCTGTTAATTTGATGAAGATTTGGATCCCATCTTTACCCTGGCAGTATGATTCCATTTGCATGTCAAATCCTGCATCCCCTCTGCTCGATCGATTCAGTTTTTCACCGATCTGCTGCCTGGGTTCTGGGTGTTCTCGAATATTGGTCAGGTCAGAAGGATCCGGCCCAGATCTGCAGTCTTTGTACCAAACCCTTGTGGGTGGGATCAGATCTGCCACATGCAGTCCCCCTTCTGAACCGTCGACATCTGAAGGTATAGTCGGTTCATGCCCCACGGAAGCCAACTCTTGGGGGGAAACCCTTCCTCCTCGCTGGTCAGCGACTTCTTCAACCTTCGAACAAGAACGCAGATGTTGTAACGGAAATCCTTGAGCCGGTTTCTGCCGCGCAAGCGGGTAAGCAGCATTGCTGCATCCATGCTGCATCGGGGAAACAGAGGGAACCGAAAACCGCGGAGGAGATTTCCAGTCTTGGCCGGCCCAGTTCCCCGCGTTCTGCTGTTCATTTTCCCTGCTGAAACGATTGTTCTGCGTCAGCTGCACAATGACCTTTGTGCTGTCAACTCCCGTGGCGGATGGGTAGCCTGCAGTTTTGGCCGCCATTTCTGTAAACCCTCAGTCGCGCGATCGAAACCTCTCGGCTCTCCCTGCACCCGTTATAATATTGTATTATAAATGTAGACTTGCCATTAAGGCATGATCAATCTAACGTCTTGTCGACTGTTATGATATTTATTAAATAGTCCCATCTTCTAAAACTTTACTGGCTGATACATATTAATAACCAATATTTTATATATTGAAACTCTCCACGTCATTTATTTTTGCGCAAGAAATAAAAGACCTTAAATGAACGAAAAACTAATTGAAATATTTTGTTCTTCATTGAATTATCTATTTAAAACCAGCATTGTGGTTGCCTAACCATTCGCGATGTTCAAAATTTTGTGAAGATCTTTAGTGAGCATTGTCATGTTATAGTGTTGGGCATTTATTTTTCGAGATCTCGAAACCTAGATGGGTAAAATTATGGGCCCGACTGATTCTTTCAGCCACTTGGCCGACAAGGCCACGTTTAATAAAGATTATCTTCACTTCATTGTCACCAATAATAATGAGGCAATTACTTTTATACTTAATAATAATTATTTTAACATTTTTAATTTACAATTTTAACCAAAAAAATAATAATAATACTTAACTAAAAAAACAAAATCATAAAACTTTGTATGTTATATTTTCTAGCCTAATTCATAGTTACATTTTCTAACCAATTCCAATAAGATGAAATAGTATATCATTCCAAAAACCAAAATATGGACACTCCCTGATACTGATGCTTGGTGCACGAATTCTCCCACATGCAATCTTGTTTTTTATCAGAAAACTTATCGGTTGAAGTAGAAACTAAGTTTTTGAGTGCATTGGTTTTTTATTGGTCCTTAATTTCATATTGGTGTATTGTTGAATGTTTTACAAAACAACTTTAACCCATGGTTATGGAATAATTTTGGTTGTCATTGTTTTGTCCTCCAATGGAAATGCCTTTCACTTTTGCATTTTTGGTTGTGAGAATTACTTTTGCATTTTTGGTTGTGAGAATTTCTTTAGCTTCAACTATGTTTCACTTATATGTGTTGTTGCAAAGGCTTATTGATAATATGGTGTTTTACTTTCCACTGAATGACTTCTTTGCATTTTACATCGTTCTATTGTCCTCGACAGTGGATTGTTTGAAGTGTTCTGTGAAGGATTATTGTTCTTTTGTTGCTTATCTCCATTTACCCATCCATTTAGGGCAGTTGCTTGTCATGTTTCTGTAAAAAATTGTTGATGCTCAAGGTAACTGCACTTTCTTTTTCAAAGTTTTGAATATTGGTTTTGTAGGTTGGTATTTGGAGTTACATTCCCTGATACTAATTATTTCTCCATGGATTCTCCCACATGCAATCTTGTTTTGTATCAAAATACTTTTCGATTTAAGTAGAAATTAGGTTTTTGAGTGCATTAGTTTTTGAATGGTCCTTAACTTCAAAGTGGTGTATCGTTTAATATTTTCCAAAACAAATGTATCACCTAATTATGAAATTTTGGTTGTCATTGTTTTGTATTCCAATGGAACTACCTTTCACTTTTGCAATTTTGGTTGCGAAAATTTCTTTCGCTTCAGCTATCTTTTACTTATTTCTATTGCTGCAAAGGCTTAGTGATAAAATGGTGTTTTAATTTCCACTGAATGACTTCTTTGCATTTGCCATCGTTATATTTCCCTCGAAATTAGATTGTTCGAAGTGGTTTTTTAAGGATTATTTTTTTGAGTTGCTTATATCCATTTCCCCATCCATTTAGGGAAGTCGTTTGTCCTCTTTTTGAAAAAATTTGTTGATGGCCAAGTAACCGTTATTACTATTTGTTAGACCAGTAATCACAGCTACTCAAATGTGCGACCACTGTTCAGACATCAACAAGTTTAATGTCTCTATTGAACATCATTATTACAGCGGCTGTCTTGATCTAAAATTCAACAGATATATTAAATAGAGTTTCTAGAAACCATTGACAATGGGGGAAGCTTCATGAAGAAGCCACCGCCCGAATCTCCAGAGCTTTCTCTTGATGTGTATAAATACATGTTTAAATAGCGAATGAAACCAAGCGGTTGAGTTCCAAGTTCTGTGTGTAGTGTTCAGTCTTTGAGTTTCCACTCTCTGATATGATATCATAGCAGGCGTGAGGCTGAGAGAGTCGTTGTTGTGTTTGTGTCTTCCAAGTTTCTAATTTGGTATCAAAGCAATATCTAGGTTGGTATCAGAGCCGAGAGTTTCGGCTGAGTGTTGTAGAGCGTGTGAACGCTGACTTGACGAGTTTGGTGTGTTGAGTAATCTGCTAGCTTTGCGCAGTGGTGTTGAGTTTGCCTGTGTGTGAGTAAAGGGTGTGTTGCGCCTGTGCGTGAGTAAAGGGTGTGCCAGTGAAGTGTTGTTGCAAAGAGACTGCAGACAGAGATTGGGAAAGCCGGTTGTGTGCTGTAAGCTTGGAGTGTGGGCTGTTTTGAGTGGTGAGAGGTCGCCCTATGGCGTTGTGTGCACGGTCCAGCGGATAGAGCTCAGGTGAGGTGAGCTGTGTTGAGAGTTTTTTGCTGCAAGCGATTGCGTGATGGTAAGAGAGGGCCGAGACCTAAGTGAAGTGTGCGTTGTCCACTGGCTGTGAATTTGTAGTCCCTTGGAGAGATATGTTTGTGTGTGAAGAACTAAAGACTGCAGCCGAGTGTTTTGTCTGTTGCTACTGGGAAATCTGTGGTGGGGTGAGAGTCGTGCGTGTGATAGTGACTGCTCACCCATAGAAGAGCTGTGTGCTCTCCGATATCCAGCGTGGTGCGGTGCTCGTTGAAGAAATCAAAAGGACCACAGAGCAATGTGCGGAATGAAATCGTGAAGTGGTTGTTTGGTGAATTAATCTTTATGCGTGTGAAAACTTGGAGTTGAGTTGAAATTGAAGAGCGTTGAAGTTGAAGGGCTGTGGACGCCGCTGAGGGTGCATCGAGCCAATTGGAAGAAATTCGTTGGTGGAGACGATCGCTGTTGGAGTCTTACTTGACAGATCGCTGTTGGAGTGTTGCCTGGAGTGGGGTAAACTTGAGCCAGCAGTGAAGAGTTGTGTTATTTTTGGTGTTGCTGCATGACCCATAGAGGGTTGAACAAAACTGTTGATGCTGAAAGAATGTGAGTGCTGCGGTGCGTGCAACAAGTGTTGTCCAGTTGAATGATTGTTGCACATATTCATGCTGTTGTGTGGAGAGCCTGCTCTGCAGTAGAGTAATGGGTCAACAAAGGAGACGGTCTCAGAGAGAATTTAAACAAGTGAGGAGAAAGAATGAAATGGCAATAGTTGCAGAAGAAGATCTGAATCATATAGAAGAATTTGAAGACACTGATGCAATATTGAAGCGATTAATGCCAGTTCTACCAATTTTCTCAAGTAAAAATTTTAAACTATGGACAATTAAAATGGAAGGATTGCTTGGTTCAGTAGATTTATGGAAATTTGTCCAAGAAGCTTCCATAAATTTCGATGATAAGCGTAGAAATGCAATAGCATTGTTTCTCATCATATCAGCTTTAGAAGAAAATATTTTGTCTAATATTTTGTATGAATTTGGTGAAATATGTGATGCAAAAATATTTTGGAATGTTCTTGAAATGAAATACAGTATGGAGGGTAGTGAGAAAGCTGAAGTTGATGCAGGAGTTGTTGCTAAAGGTGATTGTTTTGAAAGCATCATAGCTGGGATTAAGGCTGAAAGTATGTCTTTAGCTGACAATAGAGTAGTATGTGATATTAAGGAAACACCCTGTGATGCAGAGATTTATGAAGTCAAATTTGATGACAATTATGTATCCCATGATGAGTGGTTAAATATGATGCATGAAAAGCATCTTATTGTCGAGTTGTTGTTTGGTGAGAAGAGTTGCCTACCTCCATACACAAATCAAATGTAGGACAACATGTTTGCAGCAACAGAATTGACAAAAGAGGTTGAAGACATCAATCAATCAACTATGTCAGCAAAGAAAAATGAAGGAAGCAAAGCTCTTTCCAAAGAACACGATGACAAAAATCAATATGGTTTTGTTTATGAATCTAATGTTGATTTTGAGTGTGCAAATATCGACAATCAGGAAGAAGCAACAAAACTTGAAGAAATTGCCAGTAGTAAGGACAAGTATAAGTCCCAAGAACCTGAAGCAATGTTGAATACAAAGAATGATAACCTACAATCAAGAAAGGAGAAGCTCAATCACTATCTTATGACAAGAAAGGTGAAAATGAAACGACGCCAACAAAGGAAAAGGAACAAGCATGGACCCTTTAATAAGAAGGCAAAAATGAAATGTTTTGTTGTAAGCCTAGCTGAGACTTAGACCAGCAGGCAAGTTAAATTTTAGGTAGTTGTGATTAAGGGGAGGTGTTAGACTAGTAATCACAACTACTCAAATGTGCGACCACTGTTCAGACATCAGCAAGTTTAATGTGTCTGTTGAACATCATTATTACAGCAGCTGTCTTGATCCAAAATTCAACAGATATATTAAATAGAGTTTCTAGAAACCATTGACAATGGGGGAAGCTTCATGAAGAAGCCACCGCCCCAATCTCCAGAGCTTTCTCTTGATGTGTATAAATACATGTTTAAACAGCGAATGAAACCAAGCAGTTGAGTTCCAAGTTCTGTGTGTAGTGTTCATTCTTTGAGTCTCCGCTCTCTCTGCTATGATATCAGAGCAGGAGTGAGTCTGAGCGAATCGTTGTTGTGTTTGTGTCTTCCAAGTTTCTAATTCTATAACTGCACTTCTTTTTTTTTCCAATGTTTTGAATATTGGTTTTGTTGGTTGGTATTTGGAGATATTTTGTAGCTTTCCAATGTGTTATCTAGTTTGCTAACTTGCACTATAATGTAGATCTTTGGAGAATTTTCCCAATTATAGTAGGTGAAACTTCATACCCCATAATTTGCCTATTATTGAAGGATTGGGAAAGCGACAACATATAAATATAGGTGAAACTGTCACTATAGAAAATGGTCTACTTTTTCCACTGGACAGTCCTGAGAAGTTCTCTTCTATCGCAATCTCGGATAGTTAGCTTAGATAAGACATCGTGAATGCAGTCTATCACTATGTGAAGTGCCTTAGTCTCAAGAATTTCATGAATCTCGACTCTATAATTTTATTGTAAAAAATCCTTTCTGATGAAACTGTACATTCTCTTGTCAGACTTGTTTCTTTTGCTCTTTATGTGTATAACTATGCCTTGGGATAATACATAAATAGACTGAGGTAGGAAAGCCTTTTTATTGTACATTTGGTTTGCCAGAAGATAGACCTTTGAATGGTTAAGAATGGAAACAAAATTGATTCCATTTGGTTATAATAAGTTTTGTTGAATTGTTTGACTATATCATTGACTACTTTAACCATATATTTTAAGCTTGAAAGTATTGGTTAACATCCATAACATGTCAATAATTGAAAAAAAAAATAGAATTTCTTATTGGGATTTAATTCTGTATATATGTCATGCATATCAGATGGGTGCAGATAAGATTTTATTGAAGATATAACTTAAGTTTAAATTCTCTCCTCTACATTTCTCTACCACCACATGATATGTTAATAAGGCCAGGAAAACATTGTCACACCCATTCTGATACTATCCTGAGTAGACTTACAAAGTATGTGAAGAAACATGTTGCTACAAGATGGGATTTTCGTACTGCCAAAAGTAAACCACTAGATCTCAAGGCAGCCTATGTAATCAGATAGGAATTTGATACTCTTTACAGCTTTATTTGATTTGTAGCCAAATACCTGCATAACTGGTTCCAAAGTGTCTTTCAAGTCATGGAAGCAACTTTGGAATCACCATGCCTAAATTTCCTCAATGTTTTAATGAACATGGACTTCCATATCAAACTTTAGAGGCTGTCAATCTAGCCAATCCTAACATTATGGTTCGTTTGTCAAGAGGTTGAGACTAGCTCACTTTCTTCTTTCTTTCTTTTTTCAAATGGTGAGATTGGATTTAAAAACAAAATATGTCCTAATGTCTTTTGAATATGTACAGATTCTAGTAAGTTTGAGATTTGCTAAAATGTTGCACTCCCTTCATTTTCTTCACCAAAAACATAAAATAAATTGGTTGACTTGTTTAATTTCAACCATGCCATTTATTGTTATGACAACTCTTCTAGCTGCAACTTGGAACTTATTTAATTTTTTGTTATTGGTAGTCGGTTCCTACCAGCTATTGCTATTAAGCTACTTGTTCTTGGCCTTTGGATAGATAATGTAGAGGTCTTATCACAATGATAATTGGCAATATATTTTGGTTTCCAATGTTTTACTTTAGGTTTTATTTATCCATGAGCCAAACCATTGTGAAGGAAATAAGATATTTGCTCTAGATTGTAGCTTGTTGCACGTGATGGAGATTTTATTATTTAATCATGCTTCATGTTACAGTTTTGATTGTGCATGGAAGGAGGGATGTTTTGCAGTGAGTGATGGACGAAATTCACCTTTTCCTGATCTAAAATTTAGACTCATGACTGAATTAATTTGATGCACTTGTGTTGGCTTCATATTTTGATAGTCGATTAGATGTTTGGTACCTGCTTATATTAATAAATGTTTTGGGTTGTTTTTGACTTCATTACTTGGATTCCATTCTTCTCAGTTGATTATTTGGTTGCGATTTTTTGTTTGATTCTATGTGGCATTCTAGTCATATGCTTTGATTATCTGAGGGTTTTCTGGGTTAAATTAATTATAAACAACTTAATTATAACTTGTTTAAATGCTTTAGCCCATATCTGATGCTTTTTTGGTGAACAGTATGCTTTCTTTTGTCACTTTTGGCCTTTCCTTCAAATTTTGCATATTCCATATTTCCTCGGTCAACATGGAAATGTTTTAACTCATTGTTTTTTTCATTATTGCACAAGTTTCTATGTTTGTCGTTAGACAAAATACTACTGCAAGGAGGGAGAGATACAAGCATAAGTGTTTGGAAGGGAATTGAAATCAACACTTAGAAATGAGAAAGAGGATCCCTAAGTTGATTACAATTAAAGAGTTTATTAAGTGAGATTTAAGTTTGTAAGTTATCAAGTGGATTGTTCAAAGTGCTTTGTTAAGGATAATTTATTTTGAGTTGCTTATCTCCATTTCCCCATCCATTTAGGGTAGTCACTTGTCCTATTTCTATAAAAAATTGTCGATGGTCAAGGTAATGGTTATTGTTATAACTACACTTCTTTTTTTCACGAAGTTTTGAATATTGGTTTTGAGGTTGGTATTTGGAGTTACTCTATAGCTTTCCAATGTTCTATTGCCTTCCAACAATAGTACTTTCTTGTTCTTTCATAGCATCAACTAGAGAGGATTGATTGTACCCTTAGTCATACTACCCAATTCCCATTTCTTAAATAAATCTTCAATATGCATTGTATACCCTTTAATTCAAAAGAGCTCAAAGGAAATCATTATAAAAACGTAAAGGAAATTGTTATAAGAAACTAAAGGCAATTGTCAGGCCAGGCAGTAACTCCACAAAGCAAAAATTGATTTGTGTATTTTATTCCATCAGGTAGGTCTATTATATACATGAGGGAGAGACTGTTTGGTTAATCTCCCGATGACTGTTCATATTTCTCATTTATTTATTTACATATATTTACCCAATCACAAGGATTAGGTGTCAACATTCCCCCCCTTAATCTGAAGGGATGTTGGTGAGTCCAATCATCATTCTGAATCGTTCAAGCTTTTCTCTTCCAAGCGCTTTGGTGAATATGTCTGCAATTTGCTCATTTGTGGAACAATGACGGAGATGGATTGTTTTGGCCTCAACATGATGTCGAATCAGATGATATTTAGTATTGATGTGCTTCGTTCGATCATGGAACTTTAGGTTCTTGGCAAACTTTATTATAGAGGTATTGTCAATCATGAGTGGAGTTGATTGTACTTGTTTTACCTGCAAATCTTCAAGAATTTTCCTAAGCCACACAATTTCTTTTGTTGCTTCAGCTGCTGCCACGTATTCTGCTTTTGTTTTGGAATCTGCTAGAACTGATTGTTTGTGTGATCTCCAGGAGACAGCTCCTGATCCAAGACTCATAGCATATCCTGAAGTAGATACCCCAGTTTCTTTGTCTCCATCGAAGTCTGAATCAGAGTATCCAATCAAGTTGAAGTTGTCCACCTGTGTATAGTTGATTCCAAAGTCTTGAGTTCCCTTCAAGTACTTTAGAACTCTTTTTGTAGCAGACCAATGTCCCTCACAAGGATTTTGCATAAACCTGGAGAGGATTCCAACAACAAATGAAATGTCTAGTCTGGTAGTAGTTAGGTCGTTGAGACTTCCTATAAGCTGTCTATACTTTGTTGCATCCTCAAATTCTTTTCCTTCAATAGATGTGAGCTTTGAGTTGTGTTCCATTGGAGTAGTAAGAGGATTGCACTCTGTCATGCCAAACCTGTTCAACAGATCTCCAATGTATTTCTTTTGAGAAAGAAATATGGACTTTGGATGTTGGGTTACTTCAATGCCAAGATAGTAATGAACATAGCCCAAATCAGTCATTCCAAAACTTTTCCCCAATTTCTTCTTTATGGATGCAATGTAGCTTTCATTGTTCCCTATCATCAAAAGATCATATACATATACCACAAGATATACAACTGTTTTGCCAAATTTCTTGACAAATAAAGTTGCATCATCAAGATCAAAATGTTTTAAATTGAGTTTCAGAAGATGCTGAGTCAGTTTTTCATACCAGGCTCGCGGTGCTTGTTTGAGGCCATACAAGGACTTCACAAGTTTGCATACTTTATGTTCATGTCCTTTCACAGTAAATCCTTCAGATTGGGACATAAAAACATTCTCTTTTAGATATCCATTCAAGAAAGCAGTTTTTACATCCATTTGATGGACTTTCCAACCATTCTGAGCTGCTAGTGCAAAGAGTGTCCGGATGGTAGCCCATTTTGCTGTGGGGGAAAAAGTCTCCTCATAATCGACCCCTTCCTTCTCTGCAAAACCTTTTCCACAAGCCTAGCTTTGTGCTTGTCAAGTGAGCCATCAGCTTTATACTTGTTCTTGTAGACCCACTTGCAGCCAATTGGTTTGGTTCCTAATGGAGGATCAACCAACTTCCAAGTGTTGTTCTTTATGAGGGCATCATACTCCTTTTGCATCACTTCTTTCCATTCATCATGAGAAGCAGCTTCTTTGAAGGAAGTTGGTTCAAAATCTGTAGACAAGTTCAATTCACAATCATAAGAAACATCCATATCAACAGGTGAATTAGAGTCATCTACATCACCTCCATTTTGCCAGTTTGAATTTCAGGTTCCTGTCTTTCCAATTTCATCAGGATGAACACTTTCAAGTGTCTTTGTCACCCACTTTGGGGGACCTTTCTGAGATGGTCCAGGCAGCTCCATTGATTGAGTTGGGACTGAATCAAGATTGAGTCTCCTAATTCTATCAATCACATCACTTAAAGCATCATCCGTTGTTGGAGTTTCATGCGGGGGAGAGTGTTCTTCAGAAGAAGATTCCACATGTTGATCTAGTATAGGAATCCCCCCTTCAAGATGTGGAATCTGATTATCAAATTCTTGAAATGATTTTGCTTTTGCGAATCTATCCAAGCGATCAAGTTGCCGCTCAACAACATTGTCAGTTTTGGATGATTCAAGAAAAATTACATCTCTAGATACAACAAACTTCTTATTTACTTCATCATAGAGGTGGTATGCTTTGGAGGTGTTTGAATACCCCAGGAAGATACACTTACAACTTCTAGCACCAAGTTTGTTTCTATGTACCTTTGGTATCAAGGCATAGCAGGTGGAACCAAAAACCTTGAGATGCTTTACCGAAGGAACATGTCCATACCACATTTCATAAGGAGTCTTGTTTCTTATAGCATTAGATGGACATCTATTCTTTATATATGCAGCACATAGAACAGCATCAGCCCAAAACATTATCTTTACATTTTTGAAGAAAAGCATGGATCGTACCATATTTAAGATTGTCTTATTCATTCTTTCAGCTACACCATTCTGTTGGGGATTATAAGGCACAGTTGTTTGATGTTTGATCCCATGTTGGCGAAGATAGTTTTCAAATTCATTTGATGTGTATTCTTTTCCATTATCAGTGCGAATAGACCCAATATGAGATTGTGCATCATTTTCAATCCATTTATGAAAATTCTTGAATGTTTGAAAAGCATCAGATTTGTTCTTCAATAAATAAACCCAACACATTCTGGTGTAGTCATCAATAAATGTCATGATATATTTATTTCCATTTGCAGAAGGAACAGACATTGGACCACATAAATCTGAATGAATGAGTTCAAGCTTCCCATGTGCTCTTGAATGTGAATCATGAAAAGACTGTTTGATATGCTTTCCTAGAATGCAAGCATCACATTGCTTAAGTTTCCTAGGAATTGTAGGCAAACCAGCAACACCATTTTTCTTCAATAAGCGGAGACTGTCATAGTTCAAATGTCCAAATCTAGCATGCCATAATAAACTTGATGGAAGTGTACCTTCTTCATGATAACAATTGTATGATAAATGTTGTGCACGAGCAGAGGTTCCTTGTAGCTTGAGAAGCCTTTCTTCTTCTATTCCTCTCATGACAAGTGAGTGGTCAGATGCTTTTCTTACCTCAAGCTTGTCATCAAACATATGAATGGAGTGACCTTGCTGGCGGATGTGGACCGGGATAGCAAGTTTCTCTTCAGTTGTGGGAGATATAGAACATGATGCAGAAGAAAGTCTGGAAGACCAAGTAGTTTAAGCCTGATTGTGCCAAGCCCTGATGGCTTGATTTTTTATTGATCTGCAAAGTATATTGCTCCATCAACATTGTCAGTGAAATCTTCAAAAAAATATTTTCAATGAGTCATGTGGCAGGTTGCTCCTGAATCAAGCAACCAATCATTTTTCCAAGAATCAAGTGAAGCATTAAATAGATCTTCATTTACTCCAATGTTACATTGTGCCACAACATAGTGAGTGGATTCAGGTGCTTTACCTTTGTCTGTATCATCAGCTTTACCTTTCTGTTGATTTCTTTTCTACTCAATTTTGTCCCATGGTAGCTTTCATGTAGAGGTATCATGTGATCCATTTCTTTTGTAGTGAATACAGTGCAAATATGCCTTTTCTCCTTGAGAATGTCTGCCCCCCCCCGCCTCTGAAATATCTTCCTCTTCCTCTTCGTCCACTTCTTCCTATTTTAGAATCTTGAGAAGGATGCTTTTCTTTATGAGCAAGGCACACAGTCTCTTCAGAAGATTTAGGGGCTGTCTTCTTTCCAAAAGCTTTCTCTCTTTCAGCAAACTTTTTCACAAGAGATTCAAAGGTTATATCTTTGAGATTTCCATTTGCTTGCAATGACTCAAGATAATTGGAGTAAGTAGTATAAAGTTCCTTGAGAAAAGCAATAAGAGGAATATCCAATTCAACCTTAGTGGATTTGATATCATGCATTATAGATTTTACTTCAAATGCAAGAGCAAGAGGATCATTATTTTGTAGTTCAAGAGTGAAGAGTTTAATCATGAGTTGGAAAACTTCAAGTGCAGAATGTGAGTCATAGAGTTCTTTCGGATTTTGTAAGGCTTCAAAGGCAATTGAATATGACAAAATATGGCAACTCGCCTCTTCATTTACAGATGCTGCGATTAATGCATAAGCTTTGTTGTTCTTGTTTTCCCAAAAGACGAGCTCTTTGTCTGAGGTAGGTTGTACTAGGTCATTGTCTCCTTCTCCGACACACACTCCTTTCCACAACTCATTGAAAATGAGGGTGTGTTTTATCATCCGGGACCATTCAGGATAGTTCTCCTTGCCAGTGAGAACTATTCCCACCATGGATATGATTGAATGCATTCTGTAAAAAAAATTTACTTTTGCTGATAGAAAAATACTTCTGCCATTCCCCGGAAAAAGAAAAATACTTCTGCCAATATACAGTAAAATTGTACTCAAAAGGGCATTCTCAAAAGATTTCAAATCCACCATGTGACCCACACAAATCCATCATTATATAAATCCACATCATATAAACCTCATATAAATCCCATAAAGGTCAGTGGTTTTATATACCAAAAATAGTGGCTTGGAATCCTTTATATATATATAGATATATATATATATATATATATATATATATATATATATATATATATATATATATATAGATATATATATATATATATATATATATACCAAAGAAAAAAATGATATTAAATATACCAAAGAAAACACTGCAACGCCAACGATTTTGGTTGTTTAATTCATATCACAGTCAATAATCAATCATGCACCGCGAGCTCTACAAAATTGGAGCAGCAACGACATCACAATTTGGGAACCATTCCACGATCTCCATACCCTTTCAACTTCTTCAAAACTCAATTACCATATCAGCGTTCAAAACTCAATTATAACATATTATATGTGATCCAAGCAACTATTACAAAGTGTTGAACCAAGTCTAAGTCGACTGAGCCACGAGTTACAAATCAGGTCGGCTACGCCCGCGCAGGTTCGAATATTGCTGTCGACGCAAATGAGGATCTAATGCCTAGAAATGAGACGCAAAAAAATGGGAATGAAAGGCAAAGAAAAACAAAATACAAATGTGTGTATACTCCACACCAACACCAGAGAGCAGCGCATTCAATACAGGGTTACCATCTCAACTTTTGAAACCCTCGGTCCAAGAACATTTCCTTTGTCACCGCTTTGTATGACACAAGCTCAAGCGTGATTCCTCAGCGAAACAACGGTCATACATTCCTTCGGCATGGAGATAGACAGCAGAGCACTCAGTGATTCAGGGCACGCTCGCAGAGATGTTTAACGTTATGTGAGAAAACGTTGACAGTCCAGATGGAATATGGCAGAGGCAGCAGCGTTTATGGACAATCGCCTTCTGGCAGACAGAGAGCGCCTTTTTTTTTTCAGAACAACAAACGTTTATGGACAGTCACCTTCTGGCAGACAGAGAGCGCAGGAAAGGAATATGGCAGACAGAGGAGTTACAAGGAGCATAAGAGCTAAAAAAAGGAGCTGGCTCTGATACCATGTCAGGCCAAGCAGTAACTCCACAAAGCAAAAATTGATTCGCGTATTTTATTCCATCAGGTAGGTCTATTATATACATGAGGGAGAGACTGTTCAGTTCATCTCCCGATGACTATTCATATTTCTCATTTATTTATTTACATATATTTACCCAATCACAAGGATTAGGTGTCAACAGAAATCGTTATACTCTTATAATCTAAAATCTCTGGTGAGTTCTCAAATGGACAGAAACATAGTTCGGATGTAGTAATTGACTACATTCATGAAATTACTTTTTGCCTTCTTTTTTGTTTCTGCAAAATCTTCTTCTTAACCCTCACTTTGACTTTCTAGCTTTTTTGCAACCCAACATTGCTCAAAATATATTTCTCATTTATATATCTTCCTTGGTTCTTCTAAAGCTTCTACATATGATTCAGATAGTTCTCCTTCTAATGATGCCTCCCTTTCTTTCTAAACAACTTATGGTATCTTCTCTACTTTTTACATATGTTTGCCTGCAATATTCATATCATGATTCCCAACTTTAAAAGCTTCTCTACAACTTCTCTAGAATCTTGTAGGTCTTCCTGGTTGTTCCTTTGGGTAGTGTGTAGCTCATCAAGATTATACTATTATCCTTGATTTCCTTTTGATTGCTTAAAAAAAAACTTAATGCTACTCCATTTTTTTTAACCGTTTTATGTTATGTTTCCTTCTCAACTCAAAAATTCTTTTGGGTGGAAAAATTTCAAACAAGCCTTGCTCCATGCTCAACATCAGTTTTTGCAATGCATTTTGTTAGAAACTTTCTCTTAAGATGGGAATAGGCATAAAATTATCTGGTTGTACTTTCAACCCCCTATATTTTGACTTTTTTACTCACAAATATGTCTTCCCTTTTTTGGGTTTTTCCACTTGTATGTGGTGGTTTTTCCATCTGTTACTCACCTGTAAGTGGTGCTTCCTGATTGTTTCACTGTGTAGTGTACAACACATCAAGATTATATTATTTTCCTTGATTCCTTTAGACTGCTTAAAAAAAAAACTTTATGCTTCTCCATTTTGCTTAACCATTTTATGTTATGTTTTCTTCTCAACTCGGAAATTATTTTGGGTGGCAATATTTCAAACAAGCCTTGCTGCATGCTCAACATGACATCCTACAATGAATTTTACAGGATTTTTTTAGAAGGGCATAAGTACAAAAATATCTAGTGGTACTTTCCACCCTATAAATTTTGACTTTCTTCGACACAAATCTGTGTTCGTTGTTTTTGGTTTTTCAACTTGTAAGTGGTGCTTCTATGTTCTTAGCCTTTATAGAGAACCATGTATTTTATGATATATTTTTTCGCAAAGTGTTGCACTTCTTGTTTCCAATATTGCCCGAAGGATAGGTTTGGAGGGGTTCATCTAGCCGTGATTCTTGTACCTTTGAACAAAAACTTACCCAAAATGTACCCAAAATCACAAAAGGATCTATATATTCATCTCCAATAAAAGGGATACTTCTTCTGTCAATGATGTCAGTCACAAATCTGTCTTCCTTTTTTTGGTTTTTCCCACCTGTATGTGGTGGTTTTTCCACCTGTTACTCACCTATAAGTGGTGATTCTTGGTTGTTTTGCTGGGTAGTGCACAACACACCACGATTATATTATTATCCTTGATTTCATTTTGACTGATTTAAAAAAATATTATTGCCTTTCCATTTTGCTTAACCATTTTATGTTATGCTTTCTTCTCAACTCAGAAATTATTTTGGGTGGAAATATTTCAAACAAGCCTTGCTGCATGCTCAACATGAGTTCTCGCAATGCATTTTGTAGTATTTTTTTTAGATGGGCATAAGCACAAAAATATCTGGTGGTAATTTTCACCCCCTAAATTTTGACTTTCTTAGTCACAAATTTGTCTTTGTTGTTTTTGGTTTTTCCACCTATAAGTGGTGCTTCTATGTTGCCTACCCTTTATAGAGAACCATGTCTTCTATGAAATGTTTTTTTCGCAAAGGGTTCAACTTCTTGTTGCCAATATTACTCAAAGGATAGGTTTGGAGGGTTTCATCTAGCCGTGATTCTTGTACCTTTGCTTCTTGAGCCTTTGAAAAAAAAATTACCCAAATGTACCTAATATCACGAAAGGAGTTTTATCTTCATCTCCAATAAAAGGGATACTTCTTTTGTCAATGACGTAAGCCTTATCAATGTCCCAAAATATGAATCCACATTCTAGCCTTGCATGGCCAATTCCCCATACATGTTATTGTTTAAATGGCTTGGTCATATTGTTTTTCCCTTAGAGGATAAGACCTTGACTCAATAAAATATGGTGTTCTTGGATCAATTTATTCTCGAGTAAGACCTTAGAAGAATCCTTTATCTCCACTGAAAGCCACAAACTCCTCTAAAATAGGTATGGAATTAACAAAATCCTCATTTTTTTTTTGCTTATGATGAATCTGACCAAAAAACTGTATTATTGAGGCTCTTCTCAAATCAACATTTGCGTTCCAATCTCTCTTTTTAGGCGGGCAATTATCGATTTCTATTTCTATTGAATGTTGAGTAGTTGTCAGTATTCCTTTCTCCTCTAAATCACCAAAGTATGACCAAACGTCATCACCTAATGATGCTATGGTTTGTTGACTTGCAATATATTGTAGATCTTTGGATAATTCCCCACCTTCAATTATAGTAGGGGAAACTTCATTCTTGTGATCCTCCATCCAGAAACCAAAATAATTTGATCTCACGAGAATGACTAGAATGTCACATGCTCTTGTATGTTGAATATAGTGACAACTTTGATCTCATGAAAATGACTAGCCTATATTCTTCTTATATAATATTAACTGACTAAAACTATGAATTAAAATCATGAGAAAAGTTGCAAGGTAATTTGAATAAGGTGGCAAGTTGTATTTGGCATAACTAGAAAAAAAAACATTTTATTTCACAAAAAACTAACCTAATTGAAACTATTGTTCCTCCTTTTCCTTGCTACTACAAGTACAAATATTTCTAAGATATTCTTGCAACAACTTTAAGGTCTCTTTGCTTGAACAAGACCTCATTGTTTGTGTACTTCTACCACTCTAGCAAGCAATCCAAAGGTATATCTGCTACTTCCAGTCCCTTCCTCTCTTCCCTCCAAACCTTTCCCACACTCAAGAAAACTCGTTCCATAATATAAGTTGTGCTTTTTACTTGTTTTCTTGGACAAGAAACCTTTTGCTTCTACACATTTGCAATTCCATCTAAATTTCATATTTTGTTTGACTCATAACACCAGTCATGCAATAGTCTGTACGACATCATAGCTATGTAATTTCCTCCCTTCTACTCTTTACTTTCCCTAATTGTCTTCTTCCTTCATCAACAACATATGCCCATAAACCCATAATATCTATTTGCTTTCTTGATGACCATGATATGAACATAGAACCAATAAAACTAGCTCTTTGTTGTTTCAAATTGCTACTATTTACTCATTGTATGTACAATCCATAAATCGTCCTTTCCCCATAACTAGAACATTTTCTAACTCGAACTCGTGCTTGTGCTCTTTCGATGTCTATGGACATATTCTCATTCATGCACCCACACTTCCTTCCCCTGCCTTGACAACTCATGCAAACAAATTACTCATGCCTATACTTATGCATATTCCCATGCTTCCATTCATACACATATAATTGATACCCAAACTTGAAAAACCCACACAGATACCTCACAAATGCAAGCTAAAAAGTTTAGAAACCAACATAGATGCTCTTTCACACACTCTTTGTTGTGAATTAGTCATGCCTAATGCATATGCCCATGTTTACGTTAATACACATATAATTGATACCCATAGTTGAAACACCCACACATAAACCTCACAACTGCAAATCTAGAAGTTTAGAAACCAACCTAGATGCTCTTTCACACACTCTCTATTATGGAAAATGTCACATTCTCTTTTATATTACAATAGGAAGCTTTGATCTCACAAGAATGACTAGCCTAAACTTTCTTGTATAATATTAGAGGACTTAATCTATGAATTAAGTTAATGAGACAAGTTTCAAGCCCTTCTTTGTAACTAGTATTTTCCTTCCCGAACTCTTTGTTGTAGGGAATGCCACATGCTCTTGTATATTTCCTAGCCTTTATTTTTCTTATAGAATATTAACTTATTGGATCTATAAATTAAGTTCATGAGAAAAGTTACAACATCTTTTGAATAAGGTCACAAGTTGTAATTGACATACATGCAAAAAGAGCACTTTCTTTAAAAAACAACTAACATAATTGTAACTATTATTCCTCCTTTGCTTTGATACTGCTAGTGCAAAGATTGCTAAGACACTTTTGCAACAACTTTAAGGTCTCTTTTCTTGAGCAAGACCTTAATGCCTACTAGGTAACTCATTCGAATTTCCATACCCCTCCTTTGTTCCCTCCAAACCTTTCCTACCCTTAAAGAAGTTGACTCCATGATAGGAATTGTTTTTCCCTTCGCTTGCTTTCTTAATCATGGAACAATTTTCTTTGGCACATACAAATTACACAAATAAAAAAGAGAGTATCCTGGAAATATTTTCGTTAGTGGTATCCCCGTCACTTTCCCACGTATTTTTCCCCTCTTGTTTTTAGATCTCCCATAATTTTTCTTTCAATTTTTTTGTTCCTTCATGTATTTGAAGATAAACGCTTTAGCCTTTTCCTTCAATTTGCTACACATACTACTTTTTTTCTTATGCACTTACAATTGAATTTTACTTGCAACTCCTTTCTTCGAACAACAAAGTCGTTTCATAATGGAGGCAGCCTTGACTAGCGATGCACTTTCATTGTTACTGTTTGGTTGTACCGAAATGCAACCAATCCTCTAGGTTTTTACCGTCAAGTGCATTTTCCCTGCCAAGGCTACAACCCCCCGTTACCGCTTCTCTCTTTCTGATGGAACTCACAACGATTAAGTCTTACTACCTTCTTCACACAATGCACTTGCGACAGCTGGGAACCTGCAAGTCAGCTCCATGGTGCTCCTTAGAAAAAGTTCACGCACATATGTACATCACTCTTCGAGCGTTTGCAACTCCCCCCATAACTCCCTTGCCTCCCTCTCACTTTATTTCGCTTTCACTTCCACTTGATATATTGATGCTTTTTTTCCCCTCTTCACTCACATTTTGTTTCTTCCTCTTTTCAGGCCATTACATGTCCTCGAACTTGAAATACTCCATCCCACAAAATCTCTAGTCGGTGAGCCAAACCCTCTCATTCTCTCCACCAAACAAGAACTCCATGCCACTTCATCCTCGTCTCATTTATACACATTTATGTCAAACCTCCTGGTAGACACCCAACCTTCAAACTCACCAGTTAGTGCACCTGCACCTACAACCCCACTCCCTTTTAAGGTCCTCACCCCATCACACAAATTTTGGTCCATCTAAGGTAGAGTGATTGCAAAAACACCCCTCCATGATTACACTACCTCATGCGGATATGGGAAATCACTTGGATTTGACCATATTGATCATGACGATGATGAGATCCACATATCCGCCTTCAATGACTTCGCATAATCACTCCATGCTCTCGTTCAAGTTGGCTAGGTATACATAGTTTCAAGTGGAATCATAAAGGTTTTGAAACCTGCTTACAATCATCTTAAACAACCATTCAAAATCCTCCTCTCCTCCACATTGAACGTGTCTCCCTTCATACATGATGAGAAGTCAATTCCTTCCATAGCTTTCATTTTGTGCCAATTAGTTCACTCAACCTTGCATCACTCAACTTAGTTTTTGATTTTATTGGTGTTATTAACTCAACTTCTCCTACCTCCATCATACATAGAGGTGATGGCTTTGAGACTCCAAAAAAAACTAGCTCGCTTCATGACACGTTTGGTAGCAACATCGATGTCATCCTATGGGGTGCTCAATGCCATGTTGAAGGCTGCACGATGTCCAACATCAACATGGAGCGAACCACTCCAGTCCTTGCAATCAAAGGGGGTCATGTCATCAAGTTCAATGGCCAAACTATTGGAGCTATCCCCATCACCTACCTTGTTATCAATCTAGATATTGCTAAAACATGACAACTCGTACAATGGTTTCAAGAAATAAGAGTCAACTCATCCTCGCCCTTGCTGAGTTGGAAATACACAGACATAACCAACAAGCCCATCAAAGAAAAAATAATAGTTGAACTAACTACAATTCCCTGCACCAAAAATCCATGGGTTTCCCTTCATGCTATGACTACATTGATCAACATGGAATATTTCTACTTCCTCGCATGCCCCCTTAATGTTGATGGGATGCAATGCATGAAAAAAATTGTTTGCCAAACTGAAAACACATGGCATTGTACAAAATGTGAGGGCCCCTTCCTTGAATGTGACTACCGCTATGTGTTATGACTTGAATTGCATGAACACATTGTGCACCTTGATAATGTTGTTGATTTCAATGATGCTACAACGAAACTTTTGGGCATGTATGAAAAGGATCTTAGCCTCCTCTCAAGCAAGCCAGAAAATGTCAGAGACATATCGAATAGGGTCAAAGATTGACAATTCCTCTTCATGCTCTCTTTCAAAATAGACACTTTCAATGGAATTCAAGACCTCTGTCCAACACTCGTGCACTCTAAGGAACTCCCCTATGCCTCCACATCCGCTTTTATTCTACATGAAACACAACAAACTTCAGCCCTTGCCAGGAAGGTTTCCTGCCAACTATAAACATGCCTTCTTCCCCTACCAAGAATGTTTCTTGCCAATTATAAACATGCCTTATGCCCCTCTCCTTTTTTCCCCATGCTCTTATTTTACACACCCTTTCCCTATACACTTATGTGTTCCAAATCCTCCCCCTACCCTTCCCCATTTATGTCCATCTTCAACCTTGCGAATGTGTTCCCTACTACACCACTCCATTTCACTATTTTCAACTCCTTTTGCCACCTTGAAGTCACATCCTTTCCTCCATGCCCTTAAAGACACTTTCATGCCTTTTTAAAACCCTTTTGTCTACACTTCTATTTCTACTCTTACTTTTTCACCTCCCCTAAAACATTACTTCGTACTTTTGTATTCATTTCTCGTAAGTATATTCCCACTCCATAGCTTTTACTTGTTCCTAAAAAATGTATGGGCACTCGCTCACTTGTAATGCTTCTCATGAATATATTGGCGTTCACTCGCTTCTTTTGTTTCTAGTAACTATATATTTCTAGTAACTATATGGGCATTCACTCGCTTGTAATTATCTACCCTTACTCGTCTCTGCATCTAAACTACAACAAAACAAACATGTTTTCAATACAAAAACAAAAATGAAAATTCTCAATATGGAAAACATAGACAACTATTGCTAAAAATTATGGTGGAATCCAAAAGTAGGCTTCCTTTAGTCCAAACTAGTTATGCATAATGATATAAATTCTGTTATAGACATTTTTGTGCCTTGCATCACTGAGCATGAAATGTCAATAATCAAGGGATCCAAATTCCCTAAACATGTTGTTCCTACCCCTAGAGGAACAAGGCCAGCAAACCACAGCACTTAACAAAAGTTCTCAACCTGAAAAACACTCAAAAACAAGGCAATTCTGGATCATGTCAACTGCTCCACTGAGCATCTGCGCTGAATGTCAACTGCTCCACTGTCTACCTGCGTTAAATGTCAACTGCAAAGAAGGCTACCTGCGCTGAGCGAGTTTGGACAAGTGGCAGAGTCATTCGTCAAGGTGTCAATGCCCAGGAAGCTTCCAAAATGACACTTGGATCAGGGAATTCGACTGGTGATGAGTAAGAGGTTCCAAATCTCCAAATGGAAGCAAGAACCTCCAAGTGGACTCAAGAACTGAAGTGGGAGAGGACACTAGTCAGCTTCATGCCAGCCTCAAGCTGACTCATCCTTTCTCCAAAACTCCTATATATAGATCTCTCTCATGAGGTCTAGGGAGGCGGGAAATTGGTATTTGCAAAGAATTGCTGTTGGTTTGTGGCTAGAAATATTGGGTGTGTTATGCTTTGAAAGGAGCTGAAGAAGGAAGTCCACTCTGCTGGGAAGGAGATGCTGGGTTGGAGCCCTATGGGTTGTGTTAGCACTTGAAATTTCACCTCAGGCTGAAAAGGCAAATCTCAAAGCTACATCAAACCATTCAGCCTCGTAGCTAGCCCTACGAGGTAGGAGAAGGCTCTCTCCGGTCAAACTCGGTGGATTTTTCAATAGGATGAGCTGACCAATTAGAAACACTGATATTAGGCTAGTAAACTGATAAGGAGGGTTGATTTAAAGTTTTTGGGGTTTTTGGTGGCAATTGGAGGGAGTGCAATTCAGGGTGCGGGGATTGAGCTCAGGTTTTGCAGGTGGGTCTTTGGGGCAAGGTAGGAGCTTGTATTGATGTCTTTAGCTGAAATGGATGATCAAGGAAGAAAAAACAGAAGCTAAAGAGGGCAAACAATGACTTTGAATCCTCTCTAGACAGTGGAAAACATAAACATTAAACAAATTTGAAAGCTGAGCATGGCAAGCATGAATTCAAACTTTATCACTTCATTTGTTTAATAAGCTGCAGTAAAGAAAGAGATGGAACACATAAAAACACTTAAAATTACAATAAGAGAACACACCATCAACACAAGAGTCCACAAGAATCCCAATGATGTCTGCAAAACCCTGGTCTTCCTTTTCCTCAAATTGCAGAGATACAAGTAAAATATACAATAGGAGCTTCTCCCTCAAGAGTCCAACCATGAAAATGAGCAAGAGAAGGCATAATATAGATGATCTGACTCCTTTCCCCACCTCTAGGGGTCGTGCTCAACTTCCTAGGAGCTGTTTCAACTAATTCTAAACTGAGCACTAGATAATAGGCAGTCAAAACAACTTGCCTCTAAATCTTAGGAAACCTATCCATGCATTAAATATTTACCATTTACATCAAAGAATCTTCTAGAAGTGATGAAGGAGAGTAAAAGTATCTAAGTGCCATGAAAATTACACAAAAATCCATCATTTACATGCCTCAAAAGTCAACCAAGATGAAAACAGTGTTTTGCTGGCCGAACTGGTCAAAACAGGCAAATTTCCCTGACAGGTCGCGCACATCACTCTGACAGGTCGCGCACATTCACAGCTCTGTTTGAGGGCCTTCCCGGTGTCCAAATCAGGTGCAAGATAGCTTGTTCGAAAGGTCTGCGAGTCTACTTTCCAACCCCACCGGAATTTTTGAATTTGGAGTTGATTTGACCCCTCAAAAGTCATTTCTCCCAAGACAGCTTTCTGCAACTCAAAATAGGGGCAGAAAGTCAAAATTTGCATGTATTTTGAGCTTTTGGAAGCCCAAATCTCCATAAAATCTGAAACCCATCCATAGGCAAGTGTATTTTTGCATGACAATTCCAAAAATGCAAAGTTTTCCCCGTTCTGAGTTGCCCCCATGTAGGGTCGCGCGCGGGGTGAGACCCGTCAAATGGCCAAAACCTGTAAAATTCCCAAAAATGCCAAAAATGCTTCAAAACTCTCAAAATTTCTTGGGTTTGCTGCTAGGAGGATGCTAATGAGTATCATGGTGAGTGAGAGAGGCCTCAGCCAAGATACGGAGCGGGTTGGTCTTCTTCTTCCTCTTGCGGGCCTCGGACAACCTCCTCTGGAATATCTTCATCTTTGCTTTGCAAACATGCATCCTCGCCCAGTAATGATTCTTCATGTTCTGTAGCAGTCTCTTGTCCTGGTTAGCCTTCTCCAACAGCCTCTTCAAGTGTGCATTCACACGGATAAGCATGGATTCCCTCTCCTTGGGCAGCAAGTCACCGGGCCTCCTACGGTTGATGACTCGGTCACTTCGAATCCTCCACAGCTCATCCAACTCTTTCTCATCCTCAAGTTGCTTGTTGCGCTGCTCAAGATAGTTTATTGTCCATTGGGCCATGTCGAGCTTCTGCTGTAACAAGCGGTTTTCCGCCTCTCTTTGTCGGATGATCTCATGCAAATCTGAAGTGGGGGAGCGAGCATCAAGATCAATGATGTCAACCTGTGTGTCACCGGCTCTCTCCTCCTCTGTCATGGGCTGTTTGCCCTCCCGCACTGCCTCTGCTGATGAAGAATGCGAGGCCCCTTCCACCTGGTGTGGAGATAACACTCGCTGACCTGTAAATGATGATGGCGAGACCCCTTCCACCTGCTGTGGAGATAGTACTCGCCGAGCTGCTGCAAACAAGGCCCTCGGGCCTTTCTGATAAGTGAGCTGAGGTGAGGAAGCAACATGTCTCGGAACAGTGATCTCAGGCTGGTGTGACGGACCTCCCTCCTCATAAATGGCCTCTGGCTCTGGCTCTGGCTGTGGTGGCACTGTAAAGAACTCATGAGAAATGAAGTCTGCCCATGGAATGCCCTGCTGACTCAACTGATGGGAAACAATGAGCTGGATGAGACCATGATGGCACAAAATCCTATACTGCTGAGCTGGGGACCGCCTCTGAAACACGGACACCATCCTCTGAATGTCCTGGAAGAAGAAAACTGGGATGTTCATCATCCTCACTCGGGTAAAGTGCATCAACAGGCGAATGTGATAAGAGAAGACCTGTGAAAATCTCCCCTCACATGTGAAGTAATGCATGATAAGCCGCATGATCGGAGCATACTCCCCCCGGAGGAATCTGAAAGGAAAGACCCCCGACAAGTGGCTCATGAATGCTGGCCTGACATATGGCTCAAAATAAACATAATCCAGAATTTTGCACTTGGGCCACACCTCACCCACATTTGGTATCCCGGTAGCCTCTGAAATCACCTCCGGAGATAGCACAAAATTCACCCCTGCAAGAGTGACCTGCCCATCATGAAGGTGCAAAACAAATAAGCGGGCCAACTCCCTGTGGTGCTTAATCTGGGCAAGCCTCTCACAGAACTGAAAACATGACATATAACGGAAACAATTCACTGCCATAAGACAGGCCTGCAACTCTGCCAAAGAGGTGGGCTCCTCTCTTTTATGATGACCACCTTTGCCACCCCTACGAGGCCTCCGCTGTACCTCAACCTCTGTGGAAGAAGACCGGTCATCACCTTGCTCATAGGTTTCAGTGGTCGACATGGTGCTTTTGAGCAAAGTGGAGAAAATAGATAAAGTAGACTGCTGCCCTTGCCTGCAAAAATGCTGAGTTGTATGCTGTTTTCAAGGGGAAAAAAAATCATGAAGAAAATGTTAGGGGAGGGGATTTTTTAATAAGGAAAGGGAAACATATGAAAATAGGGAATTTTCAAGGGACAATTCACAAACTGTCAAACATATAATCTCATCTTAATCAGCGGGAAATCATTTGCAAAGAAATGTTTTTATTAGGGAAACATGGATAATAATAACCAAGGGAAATGATATGTATGCTCAACAGGGGGATGGGACAGCATAGATAACTTGCTCATTTGATTTCTGCCTTTCAATGTACATCATAAGGCACACTCTGTTTTTTCAAAGGGGTTCATGTACATTTGATGCTAGGGGAAAAGGGCTTCATTGACATTTTGTCAAAAGGGAAAAGGGGTTTCATTGACAAAGATATTAGGGGATAGAAGGGAAAACATGGTTTTTGCTTTTTAGGACCACAGCAACATTACTTTTGATCAAATATACATAGCAATATTTCCTTGTTTATATACGCAGCCACATTTTCTTTATTTCTTGTTTTGGCATTTTATCATCATATTGCTTTCTTTTTTTTTTGCATAATCATTTTGTTTTTCTTTCATAGCATTTTGTTCTTTTTGTTGTGTGTGTTTTTATATCACAATGGAGGGTATTAGGGTTTTGGGAATATGTTTAGGGAGGGATAGGTTTTGATACTTGGAAGGAGGAAAATTTCATATTCTTTGCAAATAAGATAAGATAGAGACATATGATGACAATTGTGAAATCAATGGGAAAAAATGGAGGGAATATAAATGGGAATAAAAACCTTGAAAAAACACCAACCCTAGCACTATGCCTACATGAACAAGCAATAACTAAAATCCATTCCTCTTTACATTCTTGGTAGCAAAAATATATATAAGCACAAGCCCAACATCCTTGATTCAAGCATCCAACACGTTAAAAGACCCTACCTCGATTGATTTGGCAAGCACGAGGGCGATTGAGCAAAGTTTGAAGCGGTTTTGTGAGTGATAAGTTGACGGGTCGCGCATAGGCTTTGACAGGTCGCGCACGGGCTGACAGGTCGCGCCCGTTATGTTTTTGCACTGCGGAGAGGCGCCTGACAGGTCGCGCACCGCCCAACAGGTCGCGCACCGCCCAACAGGTCGCGCACAGTCCCTGACAGGTCGCGCACCTGAAAAACGACCAATTTCTCTGCACTTCGCCTTCGTTCGCCTCTTCGCCCTATCTCTTTGCCTTGCAAGCTCTTAGATGCACAATGAGGGTGTTTTAGAGGGAATTTGACTCTTTATAGGCCCAATTTGAAAAAATTTACTTACCAAACCCACTTTCTAATGTTTTGTTTTGGCATTCACTTTTAACACTGATTTGAGTTTTCTTTGTCCTGAATTTGGCTCTTTGAGTGCTTTAACTCCATTCTTTTTGCAGGTAGACCATCTGATGGACTCTGGCGAGAAGACCAGGGCTATTGCCGACATTTTGAAGAATTTTTGAAATTTCCTTATTGTTTTACAAAATGGACATGACCTTGGGTTTAAAAACAGGGTTTTTAAATCCAACGTATAAATAAGCTGTACATGATGAAAAATATCAATGAAACATATTTACATACCTCCTTCTGGCTTGCTGGGGACTCATGGACCTCTGACTCATGATCTTGCAATGACATTTGACTGAAACCCTAGACCTAAGACTTTGGACTTCAAGACAAAACAAAACAAGTGTGACACAAGCTCATTAACTGATATGACCTGATCCAGCAAAGCCAAGAAGGGAACAAGGACCAGCTCCTCCATCAGTTTTATGGCATGCCTAATGGGATGCAAAACTGACATTGATGAGACACCTACTTATGCATATGCAAAGAGTTTTTTTATCACTGATGGAGGGCATCATGACCGACACTAACAGGTTGTATCTCTTCCTTAACACTGTTACTTTCAATAAAGCTATCTTGATTCTTTCCTATATGCTGGTGTATTTTGTGTAATTGCATTAGTATATTTGATTTACTTCTAATCCTGAATCATTTATGAATATGTATATTTGGCTTTGTATTGTGTTCTTCTCTTGTTGCAAGTAGCTGTTCTCTTGTCACAGGTAGTTGTTCTCTTGTGATCTCGTGGGATTCAAGTAGCTGTTCTCTTGATCGAACGAGGAGGCAAGTAGCTGTGGACACACAAAGAGAAGAGGATTTAGTTCGAGGGACAACCGGAAGATAACGGTAAGTCTGCCGATCTCCTCTCTTTCATATTTCATAAAGGAAGAAATCATGATAGCTGCATTCGTTTGTTGCTAAGGCGCTGTCACACCTTAGGTGGATAGGATCGTCCTAAATAGGCATTTTTCCCCACAACAAATTGGCGACTCCACTGGGGAAGAACTTGTTTATTCATTTCATTTGTGTTTCTGTCATTTGTTTACTTCATAGACTTGACAGCAACTCTTGAACTGCATCTTTCCCGGATGCAAAGTAAAAGTTGTTGCTTTGATCCAGTATGTTGGACTTGTCTATGATTTAAACTAGATCCACAAATGATTTGATTGATCCTTGTGATAGTCTTTAGTACCCTATCAAAGCATCCCTCTGTTTATACCTTGCTTGTGTTTCTGATTTGGCCTGAAACAGTTGATTTTTGAGCATTTTGTGACCCAGAAACCGAGGGAAACGAGAGTTTCTCTCTTCAGCGCAGGCACTGTGAAGGCAGTCTGCATTTCAACGCAGGTCCCGAAGGGGCTACCTGTGCTGAATGTCAAACTGACAGTGTTGGACCTGCACTAAACCAGTGTGGCCTTCTGCAGCTGGGGTTCTTTGTCCTTTGTTGCCCTGTTTTGATCTCTGTTTTTGCAGCCTTTAACCAAGTAGGTGCTAGTCTGATAACCCTTTTCTTTGCCTGAATTCCGCCCCAATTTTTTGTACAAAAAGATTGTAAATGTTTTTATGTGTTTGTGGCGTCATTTACAGTCTTCCTTTGCATGAGTAAAGTAGTCTTTCTGTAGCCTTTGTTTCAGATCTGATTGAGATTGATCTTAGAAGAGAGTTCTTTGGCTGTTTGTTCAGATTGATTATACTGTTACTTTTGCTTATTGGTTTGAGTTTGTTCTTTTCAAAGTATCAAAAACGAGTCTTTATTTCAAAAATCGCAAAGTGATTGTAATCTCTTCTACCCTTGTTGATTTCGAAGAAAAGAGAACTTGTTTATTTTGATCATTGTAAAAGCAAATTCAAAGTTGTGCAAAAAGCTTTCTTTGTAGGCATTTATACTAAGAAAGTGAAAGCAAACACATGCATTGTGCATTTTGCATTTGATAAGTTTGCATGTTGGATTTAGGGAAAGTGCATTAGAGTGTGCTGATTTCTCTTTGAGAAAAGATAGTCGCTCTCTTTTCCCTTAGTAGCTAGGATTTTCAAAGTTGAAAGATTGTAAAGCTTGCTTATCATCTTAGACTGCATTTAGGAATTTGTATCATACATCTCGTGGTGAACCTTGAAAGGCAAACTTTAAAAAGATCAACCTAAAATAAACTGAATGAATCTAACAACGCTTTGTAACATAACGCACAACATAGAGGTCTAGGCTAGAGACGTGTTCCGGCGTCATTAAACATAGTGACTGTCGATCTCGAAGAAGGTGGGTGATTCCTCTTGAGAGTCGGTGGCGCTAATACGGATTGTGCTCCCACGTACCGTCGCGTATATATTGGGAGACCCCTATAGGCATATATCTTTTATCCTTAGGAAGCCGTGTCGGCCGCCCTACTGATTCCAATGCAGTGAACACAGCATTCACGAAGATCGACCACCCGTACCGTAAAAAGTATTCTGTGTTTTTGCGAAAGGTTTGGCACACCCTCTGCCTAGATCTCCAGAGCAGTTTCTTTTGGCCTTTTTCAGACTCTATAACAGAAAAAGTCCATCCGAGCATTTGTCACTTCGGGCTCGTTAAAACATCGAAGGAGACTAGAGTCATATTTAGCTTTTTCTCGACTCTTTAAAACTGAAAAAGCAAGTTGTGTCTAAAGCATCTAATAAAATTCATTCAGTTCGGAAACACAAATTTCCCCTTTTAATATTTTGGTTGATCGAGTAATCCGCAATCATGGAAGAAAGTCAATTGAAACCCCGTCGTTCGCGGAGGCTTACGAGTCAACCGTCTTTGTCTCCGGAATCGAAAATAGTACGGACAAAGCGAACTCGTTTAACCGGTTCAAAATCTCCTATAAAAGTTCGAACTAGTGTTCCAACTACATCTGAGATTCCGGTTACTCCAAACATTTCTGGAAACCCTGCCTCTACAGAAGAAGTTCAACAACCACAGAGGGACAGTAATACTGATCCTAGTCTGGGGGAAAATACTTGTATAACTGAACCAGTTCCATCTGTAACCGGTCCAGAGAGTTTTGTTCCTCAAACAACTGTCGCTGTCGAAACAACCCCTTCTTCGGCACCAGAAATATTTTACGGACCTGACGGTCTTCCTCTTCCACCTGGTTTGATTGCGATAGAGGAAATTGCAGAGGATCCGCAAGCAAGTACTCCAACCCATTTTGGAGTCGGGGTCACTCTATTTCCTTCATCAGAAGTTAATCCACCACAAGTGGAGGTTCCTGTAGAATCGCTAGGCAATCTATTGGATAGACTTAAAATGTCTGAACAACCGTCATCATCTAGGACTGTGTCAAATGACACAGCGACAGCAGAAGCCCCTGTCGTCAATCCAACAATGTTTGCCGGCATACCATCTGTCCCAACTAGCTCACAACCGCTAGAAGGAGTCCACCAAGGGACTATTTCGACAGTGTGGTCTGTTCCAGTTTGTTCATCCGGAGTAATATCCGGCAACTCTTATGTTGAGACTCGCCAAATTGATCCATTTGGAGGTCAATTTGGGCAACCCAGTCCCCAAGGACAATCAATCCCCTTGAGTTTCGAATTGCTACCGTATGGGGGGCAGTATGCCCTTTCATTACCCCCTCCGGGAGGGTACCCATACGGGAGTTCGCAACAGTATTCAGGTTATACTGGAATTACATCAAGTGGTTGGGTACCTATGCTACCTCAACAACCAAGGGTTGTATATTCTATGCAACAATGTGTACCTATGACGAACATCCCAACCACACCGGCTATTGTAACAGTGTCACAAGTTCAAGCAATGCCTGTTGCATGTCAACCTCAGATTTCTCAGGTTGTAATGCAACAGCCCCTTGAACATGGGTCACAACCACAATCGCCAACTGGTGGGGCGACACAGGTCCAAACGGGTACAATTACCCCACACCTTGGTCCAACGGTTAGCATAGCACAACAGAACATGGCTTCACAACCGTGGCTAGTGCAATACCAACAACCACAATTCCAGCAAGTATACCAAGGTTCTGAGCAGCATATCTTTGCGAACAGTGGACAACCGTATATCCAAAACGGTCAAAACCAACCATTTTACAGTGGTCAAGTCCACCAACCGTATCAGTCATACCAACATCAATTACATTATGCTGGTATGCAAAGGCCCACTGCTCAAGCGATTCCATCGTACCCTGGTTATGCTTCGCCTAACCTGAATCAACAGTTACCATTCGTGGCGACTTTAGAGTTACCCGATTTACACCGGTTAACTAACGATCCGATTGCTTATGCCCCTTGGTGGCCAGTGATTCCTCACAAACTTCCATCTGACATTCCTAAATTCAATGGAAATCCAAGTGAAGACCCATCGAATCACGTGATGACTTTTCATCTGTGGTGTTCATCCAACACCCTGAACGACGATTCAATAAGACTTCGCCTGTTTCAGAGGACATTGACAGGTCCAGCGGCTAAATGGTATATTGAATTACCTAGAGCCTCGTTCGACAATTTTAGTTCCCTAGCCACGACTTTCTTAACCCATTTTCAATTACCGATAAGGTATGAAACGGGAACAGAAATATTAACCAACTTCAAGCAGACAACTGCCACCCATATATCTGATCATATACATGAGTGGCGTCGTCGTCGTAGGATGGTGAAAACATACGTTCCCGATCAGCTGTTAGCTGAATGGTTTATAAAGTTGTTACTTCCTGCTATAACGGAAGATGTGGCAAAGGGGGGAGTCGTAACAGAGGAGCAAGTTATTGCTCGTGCACAATATCTAGACTTGGTTTATACTCAGTCTGGCACGCTCTACGACAAAATACCTGACGCCCCTAGACCGGAATTTTCAATTCCTCCTCCTCCAAAATCCAATAGTGACTCTCATGCCGGTGATGGCGTGATTGGCACGGCAAACACGAAATCGATAAAGGCTTCGTCTAAGAAAGCCCGTAAGAATTCGGATCAAAATGCAAAAGAAGAAATTCTTGCTTCAGAAGTAAATGCCGTATCAGCAGATAAAGGCAAAGAAACCAATCAACCAGGAAGCAAGAAGAAGCAAAACAAAGGGAAGAAGAAGAAACAGGGTGAGTCATCTCTTGGAAAGAATTCTTCGAACCCTCCTGGGAAAGGGAAACAAAATTTTCCATGTCAAATATGTGACGAGGAGGATCACTGGACAAAGAATTTCCCATTCAAAGCTGAGTTGAAAAGGTTCTTTAAAAGTTCACAAACCTCAGCTGTGTTAACTGATCCATTTCCCAACCCAGGTCAAAATCTGGTTGATAGTGGAAATGCTTCCCTGTCGCAAGTGCTTATGTTGTCGGTTTCAAAACAGCAGAATGATGCTTTGATTTCGACAAGGAACAAAGATTACGGGAATCCTCAACTGTCGAACGACAAAGGTAAAGATCAACCAAGCAGTTCGACAACAACTTCGACAGAAGTTGTACCGCCCATCATTCCTGAATTAACAATAAAACCGCCAAAGGGAGTAGTACACAAGTCGACATTTAATCCTCGCGCCAGGGCGGCGCAGCATTATAACATAGTGGAAGATTTGGCCCAATCGCCATCCGCTATGTCGACTCTTGAGGTATTACAAAATTGCCCATCCCAAAGGCAGGCTTTGTTATCGGCTATTGGTGGGGTTGATCCTAAGGATTCCAATCTTGTATCCTTTGATCACAAAGGATACGATCCTCAGTTACCAGCTCAACTAGCTTTCCTTATTCAAGTGAAAGCCCTTAACAAAACTGTTCACAGAACAATTATTGATGAGGGAGCATCTACATGTATTATGTCGATGAGTTGCTGGAAAACATTAGGATCTCCAACCTTGTCACGATCTTCGATGACATTAAAAGCTTTCGACGGAAGGACTTATACCCCGTATGGTATCCTTAATAACTTGAAAATTGAACTGGGAGGAAAAACAGTAGAAATTGATGTTGAGGTCATCGATGGAAATCTTGACTACAACATCCTACTGGGTAGACCATGGATTTATGCCATGGCAGCTGTTGTGTCGACTTATTTTAGGAAAATCGCATTCCCGTTTGAAGGAGGGATTACGGTCGTCGACCAACAGAACTTCCTCCCTAATGGTTCACAAGTTACAGGAAGCATTCCCATGATCCATGAGAGCAACCATTCGCTTCAAGATATCGGAGTAGGATTATTGAAAGACCCCACATTGATGGGAAATTTCGCGCTACCACCTCCTATTTACATAGGAAATATACCGTTTGTAGCAACCTGCAACATGATATCTTCCACGAAGGTCGCGAAAGACAATGTCGACATGGATCATGCAATTGTTTTGCCCCCAAGCCCTTTAGAAATATTGTAGCAATCAATGTTTCAAGCATGGGAGGCGAACCAAAATCAACGCTCGTCAAGCGTTTGGGTAGATAGGTCTAGAGAATATGGTACCTCATTAGATCCTTGGTCGAAAGTACATGGGACTGACGGAGGAATCTTACAATCAATGTCGATTGAGGGGGACCATGGAATGATCACCACCATCGTTCCCTTCTTCCGGAATATGAAGGAGATACTCAACGTGACCTTTATCACCCTTCAGTTTTTGAATTCCTAACAAATACTGTAAATACGGTGGATTCCGAGCGAAACTTATCCAATATTGAAGAGACTATAGCCATAAATATCTCGACTAAAACGAATGTTGTAGAGAATATTTATGTCGGCAAAGGTTGTTCCCCTTCAGAACTGGAAATATATAACGCTCTTTTTCGCGAATTCAGAGATGTCTTTGCTTGGTCGTATGATGAAATGCCAGGCATTGACTCGAGTATTGTTGAACATGAAATTAAAATGTATCCTGATGTCAAACCAGTAAGACAACGGCTTCGGCAGGTGCACCCCAAGAAAGCCGCTGCCATTAAAGCGGAAGTCGAAAAACTTCTCCATGCTGGATTCATTTACCCAGTTCCTCTAACCGATTGGGTATCGAATATTGTCCCTGTTATGAAGAAACAAGGGACGATTAGAGTGTGTGTCGATTATAGGGATGTAAACCAAGCTTGTTCGAAGGACAACTACCCTACACCCTTCATCGACCAGATAATTGACGAATGCGCCAGATGCGAAATCTTTTCATTTATGGATGGATTTTCCGGGTATAATCAAATAAATATCCGCCCACAGGACCAGTCAAAGACTGCATTTATTTGTCCGTGGGGCACATTCACTTATCGAAAATTACCCTTTGGTTTAAAGAACGCAGGGGCGACGTTTCAGAGGGCAATGAATTATGCCTTCCATGACATCAAGAACATCGTTCAACCTTATCTCGACGACCTTCCGGCTCATTCGCGAAAGCAGACTGATCATCCGCAGCATTTAAGAGCGATATTTCTACGTTGCCGACACTACAAGATAAGACTCAATCCGCACAAATGTGTGTTTTGTGTTGTTTCTGGTCGTTTACTTGGCTTTGTAGTCTATAAGGATGGGATTCGTCTCGACCCTTGCAAGGTTCAGGCAATCATTAATTTGCCTCCACCTTCAAATTTGCTTCAGATTCAGAAACTCCAAGGGAAAGCAAACTTTCTGAGGAGGTTCATTCCAAATTACGCAGAACTTGCTAAAGGTTATACTCGTCTTTTGAAAAAGGATGTACCTTTCGTCTGGGACCAGGTGGCGCAAGCTTCCTTTGATGCTCTGAAAGATTGTCTAGTAAAAGCATCATTAATGTACGCCCCGGACTATCAAAGAGACTTTAACCTGTATCTGGCTGCAGCGGATACGACCATTGCGATGGTTTTAGTTCAAGAAGTCGATGGAATTGAACATCCTATCTATTATTCAAGTAAAAACTTAAATGATACAGAAAGTAAATATTCTTATGTTGAAAAACTAGCGCTTGCAGCTGTTCAAGCGATTCAAAGGTTTCGACATTATGTCCTCTTTCGGAAAACTACTATTTTGTCAGATTGCAACCCCATGACTTATATACTGTCGCGACAGTTGCTGGGGGGAAAATATTCAAAATGGATAGCGATCCTTCAATAGTTTGATCTGGAATTTGTAAAATCCAAATCAAAGAAAGCTCTAGTTTTCGCAGAATTATTATGCGATCTCCCATCGTCGTCCAACGAGGAAACATCAGAAGAGTCAATCGTGGACGAAAGTTTGTTTCTGATATCTACAAGCGATGAGTGGTATGGAGATATCATATTTTATCTCCAAACCCAAAAATTCAGGCCTAACACCTCTCACTCTGAACAGAAACGTATACGATACCAAGCAAAAGACTACATGATCGTCGGTGATACACTTTACCGTCGTGGTATCGATACAATTCTGAGGAGGTGCCTTACCCATGAGGAGGCCGAAAAATCCCTGAATGAGTGTCATTCAGGCGCGTGTGGGGGGCATCAATCTGGATACGCAACAGCACAAAAAATCTTACGAGCAGGATACTTCTGGCCAACCATGTTCAAAGATTGCATAATCGCAGTCAGAAGTTGCCATGCTTGTCAAATTTTTGATAGCAAAACCAGAAGACCACCCGCACCTTTACAGCCAATAGTTGCTGTTGGGCCTTTCGCCAAATGGGGCATCGATTTCATGCAATGTAAACCCACCTCGACCGGGGGGCATGGGTATATTATAGTCTCTGTTGACTATTTTACCAAATGGGCCGAGGCGATGCCTACATTGGATAACACTGGTGAAACATCTACCCTTTTCTTTTTCAATCATGTAGTCGCCAGGTTCGGTGTACCACAGGCTATAGTTACAGATCATGGATCGCATTTTCGCAATCACATGATGGTCGAATTAGCTGCCAAGCTAGGGCTATCTCACGACAGCTCTACCCTGTATTATCCGCAAGCCAACGGACAAGTTGAAGCAATCAACAAGGTCCTGAAGCGTATGTTGCAAAGGATGATCGGGGTTCATAAAATAAGGTGGCACCTAATCCTGTACTCAGCCTTGTGGGCTTACCGAACGTCGGTAAAGAACGCAACCGGGTTCACACCTTTTCAACTGGTGTATGGCCTGGAAGCAGTCTTGCCAATCCAGTGCGAAATTTCGTCGCTTAAACTCGCAATTGATCTCCTCCCCGGAACTTCAGAGGAAGAGGCTCGTTTCTTGGAATTAATCCAATTGGATGAAACCCGTCGTGATGCCGCTTTGGCTAACGAAGCCCATAAGAAACGAGTCAAGGCTCAGTTCGACAAAAATGTCAAACCCCGTGTCTTCTCAGAAGGTGACTTGGTCTTGCTTTATGACCAAGAATCCGATAAATTGGGAGCAGGTAAATTTAATTCCTTATGGATGGGCCCCTATATTGTTAAAATGGTGTTAGCAAAAGGAGCCTACGAGTTAATGGATTATGACGGAATTCCACTGGCGCAGCCCCGCAACAGGTTGTACCTCAAGCGTTACTATGCTTAAATAGTAACCTGCATGCTTTTGTTGTATTTTGTTTTCGCTAAAGTATGTGTTCTGGTCAAGTGATCCCTTTTTCATTTGTTGCAGATGTCGAACCTTCTGGAGACATGTGTTGGATATGCAGACGGAGCGAGTCGTAGTTTGCGGAACCTATCCTCCGCAGCCTGGGCCATTTTTGATCCAAGCGGCGAGTTAGTAAGTTTCAAAGGTGTGTGTATTGGGCAATCAACAAATAACATCGCTGAGTATAGCACGTTGATAGAACTACTCTCTGATGCCATCACACGTGGCATATGCCGACTAATTGTCAGGCTAGACTCACAGCTCGTAATACTACAACTCAATGGTATATATTCCTTTCGCAATCCAGCTATTTATCGCATGTTCCTAAGGGTTAAGATTTTGGAAAGACAATTTGATTCAATTCAATAGCAGCATATTTCCAGAAACTTAAACACATTAACCGACTCATTAGCAAATTATGTGTTAGATAGACATTTGCGACATTTATAAAAGAGACACATCATCAACCAGAATAAAAATCGAAAATCAAAATATATATAAGCTGTTTATCGTTCATACATAATGTTCTGTAACCAAGACAAAATCGGTCATATGACCCAAAAACTCAAAAGTGCTAGGGGGCACCCTAGCCTAGTGGTGCTCATGATAGCACGTCACGGCCTGTGCAATCATGCGCAAGAGACGAGTCCATCGTCTAGGCACACCAGTAGTATGCCGCTGCAACTGTAAAGGTAACTCATCGATCCGTACATCCGGAATACCGAGAGTAAGGCTCTCAACCTGCTCCTGCACAGTTGTAAGGGTCTCAGCATCGTCAAGGTCACGAAGAATAACTCTCCCAGCAGGCTCCACTGCCGGGGCAGCGACTGGCGGTCTCGGACGAACTGCTGGACGAACAGGACCAACATCTGCATGCACCCAAGAGTATGATCAAAAGTCTTGATAGAATAAAGCACAGCGACATTATGAATAAAAGCAGTAAACAGTGATATGGTCAAAGAGTTTACCAATAGCGCCCCACTGTTCGCCATCCGGTAATACCAAATCCGGATCACCTCGGAAATCCATACCCACATATGGATACTCGAAAAAGACCATCTCCTGGCGCTCGAACCACCTGAAGAAGGCATCAGTGAAAGTAATCTGAGGTTGACCAGCATGCCTAGACACGTGATCGACCCACCTCGGCATGCGTGGCTCGGTCGGAGAAGGCAAGTCGAGTATAATATACTGAGGCTGCATCAGTGGGATTTTCTCCAAGGCGAAGGCAGTCAGAATAGAACCAAATCCAAAGTTCTTCAGCTTCCCGTCCTTTACCTTGGTCAACTGACTTTTCATCTGAACAAGTACTGCATCACACCAGTTGAATACTTTCGGTTGGAGACACTCCAAGGCGTGCTGCACATAAGATCTGTTGGCAACATGTAGAGCTGCGCTACCGACCATCCTACCAATGGTATACAGAATGGACCTGAGAGACCTGTCAGTAATCTCACGGATAACAACCTTGCCATCTCTGCTCGGCTGGGAACCTTCCCTGCAATACTGGCGGACATAATCTCTCACGGAGTCAGTCCCCCGGGCCGAACCTGACAAAGAAATGGGGGCACCTCGCCTTGACAATCCAGTCAAGAAGTAAATGTCCTCTATGGTCAAGGGGATGGATTTTCCCCTAATCTGGAATACTTGGTTAATGGGATCCCAAGCATCAAGCATATACTGCAGCAAAGTGATCTGTGCTCTCATGCTAGAGATACGGAAAAACTTCAGCAGGCCACAGTTCCGCAGCGCGTTCACCGTGACAGGGTCATGGAGGGAAATCATGTCCTCCTCTTCATGTTCTCGTTCTCGCCATGTAAGGGACATTTTGTTCAAAGATCCCTGCAAAACAAACAAGAGAAGGAGTAAGTTCCTGAGTTTGATGAGAAACTGGCGAAAATTCATCAAAAAATGTGCTAAAAACTCAGTTTTCTGAGCCCAACGCAGGCAGAGAGTGTCCTACCTGCGTTGAAGGTCAGGCTGCCTTAAGGCAGCTTGACATTCAACGCAAGTTTCGAATGGGCAACCTGCGCTGAAGTTAGGGCGCCCTGGCAAAACCCCTAAGGCTCAGAAAGACTGGAAAACAGGCACAGAATGAAGAAAGGAAACCATGAAAAGAAAGAGCTAAGGTTTAGCTCCTACCTGGTCCAGACGGCGCCGAGAATCGTCCATGGAATCTCCCGAAATCAGCTGGTGAAAATCAAGGGGGAAGAGGCACCTCCAAAGCTCCAACAAACCAAATGCAAATGAAATGGTAAAATGAGAGGTAAAAACACTTTTTAATGGATTTTTACGTAGTTCAAAGCAAAATATTAGGGCTTTCATCTCATGATTATGTATTTCTAAGTTTGATGCAGCAATTGAAAATACAGTACTATTCTTGGAAAGAGAAAAGCTAGTAATGGTAAAAAATCAAAATTTGACCATATAATCGAGCAGTTTTAGCATAAAGTTCATGCTCGTTAAAAAATAAACGCAAGATCCGAGCAGTTTTAACGCGGTCTTCATGCTCGTTAAAAAATAAATATAAGCAGTGAGCAATGTTTCCTCCAGAGTTTAAGCTCATTTTCAACTAAAAAATGAACCTATCCCGGTAAATAACCGCTGTGATCGTAAATTTATCAGCCATAAAAGCCTTGGTCGTGTTTGCACCTGCCACCTCCACTTTCATTTGCCCGATCGTTCACCTCCATATGATTGTTTACCCATTTTGAGGAACAGCTGCGAAGAGTGATTTCACCTAGCCATCCTTGTGACACTGCCATGATTGGAAAATTCCAACCTGTACCTGGAATCAGTTGCTATCCCTGTTTATCACTCGTTCTTCAAAAGACGAGTCTTCTTTAAGCTCTTTTCAACTGACTCGTAAAATATGAAAATATTGCTGAGTTTTGGCCTTCCAGCTCGTTAAAGGACCGGAAGAGCTATCCATCCTCTAGATTTTAATCTTTTTGGACCTAAGGGATTATTGCACAAAAAGATCGAGCGCTTGTTTTGTTCGGCTCGTTAAAGATATCGAAAACTCATCCCTTTTGTATTGTTTTATACTTTTTCGGACTTAAGGGATTAGATGACGAAAAAGGAATTTTGGAGTTAACTTTATGTACCTTTTCAGACTCTCTAAAAATGAAAAGGACCGAGTTATCCTTGTCGTTAGACTCGTTAAAATTATTAAATAGCGACAAACTTGTCTTTAGACAAGAACGAGTTTCACTATCGCTAGGCTCGTTAAAACATAGCGATGGGCTTGCCCGAAGGGCAGGTTATAGAACAAGCATATGTTATCCTCCTCAAGCTTGACAAAAATAAAGAGGTACTGGTCAGCAATGACTGGGGAAAAATTGGGAAAGATCAAGAAAACTTTGATGGTAGCAGGTCGCTCTTGAACATGACACTTTTCCTCCGTATCACAATTCGGGTTGGGTTGTTTCATTCACCGGTCACATCACCATGGTCTTGCCATACCATCCATATTTGGGGTAATGCTACCGATCCATCGCATCAGTGTCGCCATATGTTCAAGGGAAGTCATTCAGAAAGAGTCAACCGGTTCCCATCCACTGCCATACATTATCCTTCATCCATTCATGACCGCCACCCTGAATCATATGTCACGGATTGTTTTCACCTCCATTAAAATCATTAGCTCTGTTCCGTGTCACTGATGTGGGATTCATTAAGGCCCTCCTTTGACAGATCGCTCCTTGTCGACATCAGCTCATTATCCAAGGAGTTGATCTAGGAACAACCCCTTTAGTACTTTGAAGCTTGCGTGCCTCAATGGCAAGTTTCTCACTTTCGGCGACAGGTATACATCAATGACCTTCGACCAGAAGATTTTGCGTGGTGTTCGACGCCAAGTCCTTTATTCACACCACGTGAATTGTACTGCAGTACCTTGAGGGTCATTATCATTATCGATGATCCCTCTCGCGCTTGTTAACGGTTTACATCATTGACCGGTAATCAAGCGATGTCTTTCCATGTTCGACTTCAGCGCAATTCTCACATGGATCGACTTGTACTTAGAGTGAAGATCGAACGAGTTTGAAGACCCCGGATCTAGTTTCATCCATCCGGGTTGCGATATATATTCAGGAAAAATAAAGACATTTGACATGTACATCATTGCAGCAGATGATCATCCTACTCAAAGGATGATAATTTCACCAAAATTATCAGTCTACCATTAGACGATCGTCTGTTCCATGTACAAAAATGAATTTATAAAGCTGAGCATGGGAATGCCCGCCTCAGCTAGATCATGAAAGCAGAACGAATCATAATGTATTGTATTGTATTTTATTACAGGTCTCCTCCCAGCAGATGGATGAACTTCGGACCCTCCTGGATAAAGCATTTCACCCGATAAACGGCCTCATACTTTAGGGGGCAACTGTTATAGACATTTTTGTGCCTTGCATCACTGAGCATGAAATGTCAATAATCAAGGGATCCAAAGTCCCTAAACATGTTGTTCCTACCCCTAGAGGAACAAGGCCAGCAAACCACAGCACTTAACAAAAGTTCTCCACCTGAAAAACACTCAAAAACAAGGCAATTCTGGATCATGTCAACTGCTCCACTGAGCATCTGCGCTGAATGTCAACTGCTCCACTGTCTACCTGCGTTGAATGTCAACTGCAAAGAAGGCTACCTGCGCTGAGCGAGTTTGGACAAGTGGCAGAGTCATTCCTCAAGGTGTCAATGCCCAGGAAGCTTCCAAAATGACACTTGGATCAGGGAATTTGACTGGTGATGAGTAAGAGGTTCCAAATCTCCAAATGGAAGCAAGAACCTCCAACTGGACTCAAGAACTGAAGTGGGAGAGGACACTAGTCAGCTTCATGCCAGCCTCAAGCTGACTCATCCTTTCTCCAAAACTCCTATATATAGATCTCTCTCATGAGGTCTAGGGAGGCGGGAAATTGGTATTTGCAAAGAATTGCTGTTGGTTTGTGGCTAGAAATATTGTGTGTTATGCTTTGAAAGGAGCTGAAGAAGGAAGTCCACTCTGCTGGGAAGGAGATGCTGGGTTGGAGCCCTATGGGTTGTATCTCTTCCTGAACACTGTTACTTTCAATAAAGCTATCTTGATTCTTTCCTATATGCTGGTGTATTTTGTGTAATTGCATTAGTATATTTGATTTACTTCTAATCCTGAATCATTTATGAATATGTATATTTGCCTTTGTATTGTGTTCTTCTCTTGTTGCAAGTAGTTGTTCTCTTGTCACAGGTAGTTGTTCTCTTGTGATCTCGTGGGATTCAAGTAGTTGTTCTCTTGATCGAACGAGGAGGCAAGTAGCTGTGGACACACAAAGAGAAGAGGATTTAGTTCGAGGGACAACCGGAAGATAACGGTAAGTCTGCCGATCTCCTCTCTTTCATATTTCATAAAGGAAGAAATCATGATAGCTGCATTCGTTTGTTGCTAAGGCGCTGTCACACCTTAGGTGGATAGGATCGTCCTAAATAGGCATTTTTCCCCACAAAAAATTCTAATATTAATAATGTTCATTTGAACACCCCACTATTCACTATTACAATCCAACAACAATAAAAAACAACAAAACAAAAAATGCTTTCATATTTGTATTTTGTAACTGCCTCCTCCCACATTTACCCACTATCACTAGTCTTCCCGGGGTAAACATGAGCTAAGGGTCACTATGATAAGACTCAACCTCCTATATGACCTTAAGGAAATGGAGTCGAAAACTTAAGACTTTACTGACCTCCCTTAGGTGCCATAAGATCTCCAGGAGCAAGCCAACCCATCTAGGTGTCCAACCTATGAGTTATTTTTTTGTTTCCCTGACCTAAAGCCTCATTTGCTCCGTTTCCAAGGCCTCCAAGTGACTGTAACCCTCCAGTTGCTCCCATAGGCTTGCTTCCCAGTGGATGTGGAAGTTTTCTGTCCGTTCTATGCTAGCAACCCCGAATTCTGAGCCACTCTTTCAGGGCTAAGACTTGGGCCCCTACCTAGAACTTAGTGAAACTTCCAGAAATGATGAATCACATAGAAACAAGGCTTCCAAACCAAAACTTAAACCAAGGCTTGAACTAACTTCTCCAAACCAGGACTGACATTTTGTCAAATAAATGATGAACATGAAACCTATTGGTCATGAATGCGTAGTTGAACATAAAGATCTGAGAAATAATTTGAGGTTTAAAAAGAATGATATATGCCTTCTCACAATAGATGTCATAACACCAATTAGGTCATGCATTCATTAACCAAACATTCATTGAATAAAATGTGATAAGAACCATACTTAGATTTGTCATATAACCATGCTTATAACCAGATAGATAACAATTATAGAACAACCATTAAATCCACATAATATCAAGTACATTTAGTTATTAAAGACAATATAAACTTCTCTTTTATTAACCATATGCAAAATCCAACCAAGTCAGGGACTTCCACGTACTACCCGACCATAGATTGGGCTGAACCAAATCTTTCTTTCAGCCAATCGCCCTCATGCCATATTCCAAACATGAATGTGGGATCTCATGGGATAAACCAATTTATAAACAACCAAGGGAATGTATAGGTTAAACCACCTCCACCCTCAACATACCGTGATCTCACCTAAACCGATTCCGAGATCATAAAACCAAACTGAGCTTGGATGCCTCTGACTTTATTCACCATCCCTTGAGGATTTTTCCAGTCCCCACCCACCTGTTGAGGGCTTACTAGAGAAAACCATCTCCACCCACAACCCTTGGGATTTTCTTGAGCTCACCTCACCCGGATCCAAAACTTTCTAACAATCCAAAGCTTAATCAAGATATAATCCCATCACACCATGGGTATCTAGAAATGGAAAGGCAAGGTTAAAAACCACTGTCAAAACTTGACAAAATCCATGCCATTGACAATAATAAAACAAAATACACACATGCACATACTATGAATGCCAAATCCATCTAGGAAATCATACATGCAAAATGTTACCTGCAAGTATTCCTATTGAATCTTCTTGATTCAACCTTTCCTTGCTTCATCCTTGCTTTCCTTATCCTTCCTTTGCTTGCTTTCTTTCCTTCTCCTCTTGGTTCTCTTCTCCTGTCTGAAACCAATTCCGAAAATGAAATGACAAAAGACTATAAACTAAATCTATGATGTCTTTTTATTATTGATGCCTCTAATTTCTTCATTTATTATTGATGCCTCTAATTTCTTCATTTTTCCTTAATTTTCCTTCAATTTGCTCCTCCCATGCAACCTATGACCTTTCACCTCCCTTTTCTCCTATTTTCCTTTATTTTCATAAATAAAATTCCAATAATACATTTTTTTCCTTTGCAAAGCCTTCACCATTTCCTTTGCCAATTTTCCCTTAGCCATAATACATAACAAGTGATGCCCACTAGGATATTTTGCCCAACATTCAACTTGGAATAATTGTCCCTTGGCCTTGGTCTTATTTTTCCTTTATTAACTTTTATTACATGAACTTTTAACCCGATGATGTTACAAAACCGCCCCCCTTAGAGGAACATCATCCTCAGTGTTCTATGACACCTATGACTAACAAAACTATTGAAAACCAAAACATACTGCCCATGTAGCTTTATAACCTAGCTTGTTACAATATTTACAATAAAAAACCTACTCAAAAGCAAAACCATCGTGACAACATGACAACCATACCGTTTATTGGAGCTTTATAGCAAAACTCATGGCAGTATTTACGTCAATGTACATATATACATATACCAAAACTGCTTTGCCTCAACCGACAAACAATGAAGCAGACATATCCCACATATGATCAACCATCTCCCATGCAGCGTCATTGGGCCCAAAGTGCTTCCATTGCACTTTATCTTGCTCGATTGCTCTATTTCAAAGCATGAGTTGTTTCTACTACAATATGCATTGAGGTTCCGGCTGGAATTCTCCTTCTGGTTCCACCTACAATACATACCAATCAATAACATGATCAAAATCCTTTACATATATTTTAAGCAATGAAACATGGAAAACATCATGGACTTTCACTTTCGGAGGCAGTGCAAGTCAGTAGGCCATTAGTCCAATCCTCATAAGGATCTCGAAAGGTACATAATACCAAGGTGCCAACTTGGCACATGATCCAATCCTCAAGGAGATCTTCTTTGCCTTGATGTGCAAATACACATGCTCCCCAACCTGAAACTCCTTAAATTCCCTGTGCTAGTCTACATAAATTTTCTGCATGTCCTGTTCTACCTTTAGATTCTTCTTTATAACCTGTATCTCCTGTTCCATTTCTGCCAAAATATCCGGTCCAATAAGTACCCTGTTCATTGGATCACTCTAGCTGATGGGAGTATTACAACTCTCCCATAAATTGCCTCAAACAGACTCATCCTCAATGTCTCTTGATAACCATTGTTGCAAGAAAACTTAACCAATAGAAGGTAATCCTCCCATCTCCTCTACATGTGCATGACATAAATCCTCGACATATCCTCCAGAATCATGTTGATCCTCTCTGTCTACAGATGATAGGTTGTACTGGAGGCCAACTCTGTCCCCAAACTTGCAAACAACTCCTTCCAAAACTTGGAAGTGAACTTATTATCCCTGTCTGACATAATTTTCTTCGGAATACCATGCAACCTCACTATCTCCCTGATGAAGACCTGTGCCACCTCACTAGATGAATAAGTAGTCTTTACTGGAATGAAGTGAGCTACCTTGCTAAACCTATCGACAAAAACCATGATAAAATCATGTTGTCTCGATGCAATGAGAAGACTTGTAATGAAATCCATGGAAATTACCTCCAATTTCCATTTTGGAATTAGAATAGGATGAAGAAACACACCTGGATGCTTACACTCTACTTTCACTTGCTAACAATCCAATCATCCAGCCAGAAATTCTGCCACTTCCTTCTCCAAATTCGACCAATAGTAGAAATTATTCATTGTTGTCAACATCTTCTGATATCCTGGGTGTCTTGACTATTGCTTGACATGAAACTACCTCAAGATAAGCTTCTTGAGCCCATTTTCATTCAACACATAGATCCTGTCCCTTAATCTCACGAAACAATCTGTCGTGAGATGATAGTTCGCGTCCTAATCACCTGTACCCTGCTATAACTTGTGCTTAAGCTCCATGTACCGGTCATCCTGCTGACTTTCCTATAAGATTCAATCATGTAGATATGTCCCATAAGAGCTCACTGCTGCAACATGGTTCATCTGCACTCTCCTACTGAGAGAATCTGCAACCTTGTTCTCCTTACCCTTAATGTATATGATCTCAAAGTCAAACTCACTAATCATGGCCAACCACCTAGCATGCCTGACATTCAAATTTAGTTGGTCAAACATATATCTCTACCCACTGTGATCGCTAATCAATACAAACCTTTTGCTAAGAAAATAATGCCTATAGATCTTCAAGGCGTGAATAATAGATTCCAACTCAAGGGAATGAGTCACATAGTTCTGCTCGTGCTCATTCAACTTCCTGGACTCATAACACACCACCTGTCCCTCCTACATCAAGACCCCACCAAGTCCTCTCTTGTAGGCATCTGTACACATCATGAACTCTTTGTCTGTATCTGTAATTTTAAGAACTGGAGCATTTGTCAACAACTGCTCAAACCTGATTGCACACTCCTTTGTCCATTCAAATTTCTTACCTTTTTGCTACAATGATGTGATAGGATATGCAATGTGTGAGAAGTTCCTGATGAACCTCATATAGTAACCTGCTAACCCCATGAATGATCTAACTTCATCCACATTCTTAGGAGTTGCCCACTCTATGATAATCCATATCTTTTCTGGATCCACTGCTTTGCCTTCCTTGGAGACAACATGTCCCAAGTAATGTACCTCTATTTGAAAGAATCTACACTTGCTAATATTGGCATACAATTGATGCTCTCATAGAAATCTCAATACTGCTACTAAGTGTTCGACATGCTCTTCCTCATCCTTAGAATATATAAATATATCACCAATTCATATAATAATAAACTTTCCCAGATAAGGATGCAATACACTATTCATCAAGCCAATAAAAGTCACTGGAGCATTAGTCAAACAAAAAGGAACCACAACAAGCTCATAAGTTCCATACCTGGTCCTAAAAGAAATCTTGTAGATGTCCTCTTCTTTGATGTGTACCTGATGGTATCCTAATCTCAAATCAATCTTCAAGAACACTATTTCTCCCTTCAACTAATCAAACAAGTCAACAATCCTCGGCAATGGGTACCTGTTTTTTATCGTCACCTTATTCAACTTCCTGTAATCAATGCAAGATCTAGGAGTACCATCATTCTTCTTCACGAACAACACTAATGCACCCCAAGGCAATACACTTGACCTAATGTAGCCTTTATAAATAATTTCCTTCAGCTGCAACTTCAACTCTACTAGCTCTGGTGTGCTCACTCTGTATGGTGCCTTTGATACTGGTGCTTCTCCTAGTACCAACTCAATATAAAAGTCCACTTCCCCGTGGGGAGGAAACCCTAGAATCTTTGTTGGAAACACACCCTGAAATTGTTGTAATACATGGTATCTCTTGAAGATTTCTACATTGTCAACATACTTGGGAGGAAACCCTAGAATCTTTGTTGGAAACACACCCTGAAATTGTTGTAATACAGGGTATCTCTTGAAGATTTCTACATTGTCAACATACTTACCCTTGTCATTGGAAATACGGACTACAAATAGTATACACCCCTTCCTACAACTGTGCTTAGTCTGCATATCGATGACCATCCTCATTGACGTAGGATTCTTCTTTCCCTACAAGGTTCTCTTTTCCCCATTATCATCTAGGAACTCAATATCCTTGTCATAACAATCTACTTTGGTTTTGTGAATATACAACCAATCCATACCCAAAAGCATACTATATGATCCCAATGGCAGTAAATTCAGATGTGCTACTGTAGGCATACCATTCAGTTAAAATGCACAAGCTCTTACCCGATGAACCCTCTTCTTAGTACTTGTAGCCATCTGCACCATCCAAGAATCTGCATAGACTTCTTTTCTCAAACCACACTTATCCACCATGTTAGGATTAACATAACTATAATTATATCTAGCTTCAATCAAAATAGAAACAACTTGACCACATAGCTTGCCTTCCATCTCAATAATGGATGCTTGGTGATCTTCCCGTTTGCTATCCATAGTTGCATAATCCAAGGAATTCTATGCCCAAAATCCCCAACTGTTTGCGCCTCCTGAGCACTATAGATATGAGGCCCACCACCCTGGTACCATGGACAATCCTTCTTGTGATGATCTTTGCCACATATCCAACACTGTAATGGTCCCCTACCATCACCTCTAGTTTGATGCTCTCTAAACTGTGACCAATGTCCCTTCTCAATTGCATTGAAATTCTTGTAAGGAGCAACATTCTCTTTCTCACTTGCATCCTGAGGTCTTCCCCGCTTCGGTGGCTACCTCCCTTTAACTTTCTCATTTCCTGTCAAATCATGCTTGGGCTCAGATTTGTGCTTTGACTGCTCATAAATATTCTTCAAATTACGGATGGCCTCCTCCAATGATCTAGGCTCATCAAACTCAATCTGGTCTCTATATGCTACTGGCAATCCATTGATGAACCTCTGAATCTTGGCCTTCTCATCCTTGAGGTAAGGTACATACCTCAATAGCTCCAAAATCCTGCTAGTGTACTCATCATCTCTCATAGAACCCATCTATAGCTTGTAAAACTCCTTAGCTCTATTATCATAGTACCTCTTCGATAGGTACTTCTTCTTAAAGAGTCTCTCGAAATCATCCCATATAAAATCTTCTTCCTGAATGCCCTTAACGTTCTTCACATCTTCCCACCAAATATATGATTTCCCTTTAAGACTGAAGGTGGATATTTTGGCTTTCATGTTCTATGAATATCTATGCAATCTGAAGAATTTCTTCATCCCAGGAAACCATGCAATGTGGATATGTGATATAGTCATGAAAATGTACTTCACAGTTATATTAGCTAGTCTCTAGTTGTAGGAGGATCTATCAAGGGAATTGGAGTCCCTTGAGAGATGGCATGGATGTGTTTAGTTGAAAGAAATGTGCTTGACACAACAAGGTAAGGTAACCAGTGTATTGTTATTTCTATTTATGGAATGACAATTATGTGTTGATGGCAGTATGATGCAAGGGATTGCATGGAAAAAGAAATTGCCATGAAATTTGGAAGAAGGCTCAGGTTGAGCTATCTCTGGGAACCATGGGGATTGAGTCATGGTGTTTGTTGCTAGTCTTGTGCATTTTGTCTTTTGGTGTTTTGTTGTTGTTGATTGTGGTTTTGTTTGTGTCTTGTGCATGGCCATGACACTTGGGTTGTGGTGCCATTATTGGTTTCATGGTTTCCTTCTTGGTTGTTTCTTGTCGTGCCTTTCATGTTTTCAATGTCTTGAGAATTGATTGGGGAAGAGGAAAGTTGATGGAGATTGGTGAGAGTTGTGTGGCACCCAACACGTAATGTAAGAACTTGTTTACGGTGCTGGACCCGCCAACATGCAGGGGATCACCCCGGTATGAAGCCCCAACTAGACCTCACACCGTTTGGTGTGGGAGTCCCATCCGATATGATGGCTTGGTTTCCATTATCTTAAATATTTTCCTCAACTATTGCTTGTCAGCACAGGAGAGTGGTCTTCTTTGTCTTCAAGTAGTGAGGTTTGTGTGCCTGGTGATTGCTAGTGTTACTTGTGTCAATGGTTCTTTCACTGTAGAGGGAGAGGGTGGGAGTGAGTCTCAAGTCGGTTGGGAGGAAGCCCCAACTTTGTTAGGAACACAAAACACAATAGGACGTGCAAAAATTCCAGAAGAACAGTCCACACAGATGTGGCAGTCACAACACACAAGGGAAGATAACATGTACAACACTTAGCGGATGAGTTCGCGCGAGTTCAACAATTTTTATAGAAAGTTTATGTGAAAGGTCTATCTGATGTTCGGGGAGATAACCAACACAGGAAGGATAGCGTTAAAAGCATATACAACACATTTTCATTAATATATATGTATTACAACAAGTGAATGAGTTCATGTGTTAAACATAGGTTAAAGCAACATGCATTACAAGTGTTCAAGATCAGTCTTACAATAGTTACAATACATGTGTGAAAACGTGTTGGCCTATTAGTATGCTTCTGAATTAAGCGAAAGTTCCAAGACACACCATTACACCATACATCACTAACCCCATCAGCGGGGCGTCAGAGCCACTACTTACTCCTCAAAGAAACTATTACAGACTCTCAAGGCTATGTGGGAGGAGCTAAGGTGAAAAGTCTTGTGCATGTACAAATGAGGGGGTATTTATAGCCAAGGGTGAAACTGACCCTTGTGGTTGTTCGACTACCCTCATGATTGTTTGACTTCCATGACTTTTCAAATTTACATGACTCTTCATACAACAAGTGGGTCTCTTGGACTTCTACATTACATTACATGGATTGATAGTATGGTCCATAGTAGAGATGTGGACGACATAACCCATGACAAGACTCGACATGACAGTGTTGGTACATTCATGCTGCTGCCAGTGTGCATGTTGAGTTGCAGTGCTGGTGGGTGATGGATGTCCTCATGGTGTGTCACAACTTCACCTATGCATGGGAACATGCACAGAGTCTTCGATGGTCATTGGGTTTGCTTGATGTTAAATTCACATGTTTCTCCTTGCTTGTATGTTGGTGAGCTTGACAGGTTCGTTCGTTCATGAAAAGTGCATGTTCTTTTGTTCGTCCGTGAACACATCTTTGCATGTTTTCTCATCTGTCCATCCGTGAACACATCTTTGCATGATCATCTGTTTGCGAGCACATCTCTTTGCATGCATCATTTGTTCGTCCATTAGCGAACATGTCCTTTTGTATGTGCTCCCTTTGTTCACCCCATCCAACATTGCGCCATGTTTATTTGTGTACCTGTATTTGTAGTCACTCATGACGAGATGACATCAAATCCATAAACCTCTTAGTCTACCATGATGCATGGTGACCGGGAGAGGAGACAATGTTGTGAGCTGGGATGGAGGCTCCGGGCACTGCAGGTGAAAACTATGCAGTAGTCACTTGCTGATGGAGATAGGCAATTTGGATTGACAGTGACTGTCCTCGGGGTTTGGCTCAGTTGGATGACAAAATTGTGCAGTTTTTTAGAGGAACAGCCCGGGCTGTGGGAAGGCTGGGCAGGCAAAATATGTGGAATTTTTGGAAGGAGCGGGCAGTGGCTCCCTGACATCCAAAACTGCACAATTCATGGAGGGAAATGGTAGCTGGCTGCTGGGACACTGGCAACGCGCAATTCCTATAGGGAATGGGTAGTTAGCTGTTGGAGCTTGGCAAAAAAATTGTGTAATTCCTAGAGGGAAGTGGTAGTCAGCTATTGGAGCTTGGCAGCAAAAACTGCGCAATTCCTAGGCAGTCGGTTGTTGGGAAAAGCTGCAGTGATGTTGGGAGGCTGGCTTGTTGATAACCTCTATGTAGTTTCTGAACTAAGTGGACTGCTGGGCAGTAGAGGGCTTGCTCATGAAAACTACGCAGTTTTTTGAGTGAGCAGCTAGTCGATTAACTGAAGAGCTGGCTTGAAATACTGCAAAATTTTCTAAGGGAGACAGGGAAGGGCACTGGGTGCCTGTCTGGCATATTTGCATAGTTTTCTCAGTCAGCAGAGCGAGCAAGGTCTGTAGCCTCTGCACAATTTTTGAGGGGAATGAGTCCCGGGGAGATTACCGGGTCAAATTCTCCGGTTGACCAACAAGTAGGTTGATTGATATTCTTGTGGGTAGCACAACTTGAAATGGCTTGCCTAGTGCTTTTGCATTGTTTTAGGTGATAGTCGATCAAGTCGATGGCGGGGTGAAGGTCCGACTATGAGAGGGGAATTTGGTCGTCAGAACTTCAGCAAAATGACTAAGTGTGTGATCGAGTGAAAAGGTGCATACGTGATCTTGAAAACACACACTTACATGACTTGATGACGAGACAACTCAAACCATCTAGATACATATGTTCAACATGACTGACTGGAGGTGTGAGAGAAAAGTGTGATGCTTGTGATTGATCATTGGATGATTGTGATGAAACTTACGTGATAGTGTATATGACTCTGTGTGTGAGCACGATGGATGTTTACATGGTGAACACAACATGTACACATGAAGCAAAGGCCTTGTGTACAACCAGAACGCGATCCCAAGCATGACATTGACATCAACATGAAAAATTTGTCGGTTGAATGATCAAGCAAGGTGGTGCGAAGAATCACACGAACTCATGGAGTGAACCTGAGTGCATGCAGTCATCAAGTAAAAACTATCAAAGGAGGTTCCAAAATTGGATGCAGGCCAAAATTTTGGATGGTGCTGCAGCTGCACAACACTTGGCGACACACTGGTAGAACTCCAGCATCTATGTTTTGGTTCATTGTCAGTACAGGGCCTTGGTCTTCGGGGAGTATTGAATCATTGTGCGAGTTACTTTGGCTTCCCCACTTACCCCATGGACATACATGGTTCACCTTTTTCCAACGCAGTCAAACACAATCAAAAGTTCAGCTTGTTCACAGCGTTTCGAAATTGGGAAGGGTAGTTTAGCTCGCAAGTTGAAGATTTTCAGAGTATAATTTTTCATCTCTAGTGTTGCTCCACTGCCAGCAGGCCTAGAAAGTACCCTGGTGGAGTCACGTAGGAAAACACACATTTCTCCACTACCAGCGAGCCTGGTCAGTACCCCGGTGGAGTTTCATGCTTCACCTCTCTGCACAAGAAGCCTTTCTCTTCTTTCGCCTTTGTATTTTTTTTCAAGAGGACTGTGCATAGGAATTTATTTATTTTTGGGGCAGAAGAGGGATCCTGAATTATTGAGAGTAGAAGAGGTTGTCCCTTCATAAAAGCATGTAAGACATCTGACATAGGTTTTCTCATTTAGATTTTCCCCTTCTTCGTTTCTATTGGTTGGATGAGCTTGAACACACAGAGCAAAAGGTTGAGTACATGCATGGGGCTTCCCAATGTGGACAAGGGTTCATGGTTGGATCAAAGCTTCCCTTGCAGACGGCTCATATTTTTCGTCAAGACTTCATCAGCCGAAAGTTATAACCAAGCACGAAGAAGACGGACACAAGATTGACCAAGTGCTGCAATGTCACAAGTCTCTTCATATCTCAGCCACATACTCATTCAAAAGCCAGAATGCAGTAGATGGCAGCAGTTATTTCCGAAAAGAAAAATAGTAAGGTATTAAGCAACTCAAACAAATGAAAACAAAAATAGTAAGAGAAGCAACCAAATGAAAACAAAGATAGAAAGGAAGGAAAACAAAATGAAAACAACAAGCAACAAGCAAACTATGTACATGGCATGGGGTGCGGCCCGACCTACTGGAAATAGTGCTTGAGATCTTGGGCATTGACAGGAAGGTTGTTAATGCTCCTGTCAAGTGATCGCAGATGGTATGTGTGTGGTCCAAGCTTATCATGGCATGTGTACAGACCAATCCATAGGGACTGGAACTTCGTATGCTTATTTATCTTCACGGGACTTATCCCATTTCAAAACCAAGTCACCAACACCAAAGTTAGCTTTCCCTGCAGACTTATTATCGAACGATCTCTTGGTACAGTTCTAGTGGAGTGTGAATTTTTCTTTTTCTTCCATCCTTTCTTCTTGAAGCTTATGTAGAGTATCCATCCTACATTGAAATAATTGGTAGGGCTTGCCTTGGGACTCTTCGGATAGTTGGAGTGCAGGAAAGTAGATATTAGGTGGGAGGATGGCTTCTTTACCATAGACCAGGAAGTACGGTGAGGTATTCAGAGAGGGTTTGGTGTTACAAGGTCAGCCTGTTATCACTCAAGAAAAAATATTTTAAATTATGAACAATTTTTTTTTTTTATTTGTCAAAGGGTTGGTGTCAGTTTTGGGTCTAGTCTTTTCATCTTGTTTTAGAGTCTTGTTAGTATGTCAGATGGGGTCAATTCTCTATTTTAGTCTATCATTGGTCTCATTTCTCACATGAATATCATATGTCGAAACTCATTTCAAAGTTCATATGCGCTACGAAACTATCTAGGTGATTTCGTAGCGCAGAAACCCGGTCTAGGTGATTTCGTAGCGCAAAACATCGATTTTGAACTGACTGCGCTACGAAATCGGGGATTCGTGCTGATCCATAGCAATTCTCATCCAGCTATCAAATTTATCAAAATTCGCTATGTTTACATCAACAGTTGTTAGCTTATACACTTTCCCTGTCAAATTCAGCTGTGATTCGGTGGTTTTTGTCTAGTCTAGCGTTTGTTCCCTCGACAGACTGCTAGCCGCCTTCACTTGCAGCCATGTATGCTCCTGTTCTTGTTTTGAATGACGTTATAAAGCGGGAGACTGGAAATAGGGTGCGCCATGCAAATATTCAAGCATCAAAGGCTGTTGCAGATATTATTCGAACCACATTAGGTCCCTGTTCTATGATGAAGATGCTACTTGATGCAGGAGGAGGCATCGTGGTTACAAATGTTGCAGGCATATCGTTTCAATGCTGAGCCAGAGATGATTCGAGCTCCACGCATTGTTCGTGTTGGTCTTATTCAAAATTCCATTGTTCTTCCCACATGTAGTCAGTGGAAAAGTTTCAAGAATTAGCCCTGAGAATTCAAATTCTTCTTGGAGTGTTCTTGCAGTGCATGATAACATTGTTCTTGCAGTGTCTAGCAGCCCAGCCAATCCTCCGAAACTGAAATATGGCCATCTGTCAAGAATTGACACGGATAATTGTTACCGGGAATAGTGTCTATGCAGAACTGCTAATCCCACTAAGGCTGGTAGCTACCTTAGAAACAAACAAAGTAAAACTACTTTCGTTTTCCTTTATGAAAGATAGATGAGAGAAGAATAAAGGAGACCAACCTCTGTCTTGCGCTTGGTTCCTTGCTCGATTCCTCTCTCTTCCGATAGTCCTTTGCTACTTGCTTTCTTGTATACCCAGCTTCACAGAGTACCTGTAGAATCAAAGCAGCATAACACTATACGAGAACATAGATCTATTATCATAAGCAATATAGTATCAGATGTATATTAACCATACAAATGCATAAAACAGAAATCATCAAGAGTATGGAGGAAAACTTGAATAGCTTTATTGATAATCAAGAAAGAGCCAAGAGAATTACAACCAATTGTTCTGACCCAACATCATCCTCTCAGCAAGAAGTCTTTCTTCACCTCATGAAAAGCTTAGATCACCCAACACTATGATTTTGCACCAATAAACCAGCAACACTTCCTTACAAGATACAAAATTCCAGCCTCTGGATCTCTGGGATGAGGGATCCATATATAGATGTCTGCAAGGGAGGTGAGTCAGCTTTTGAGATTTGATTAGTGTCTCCCCTCTGATAGTTCTTGATTCCACTTGGAGATTGATGATCTCTTACTCATCCCTGGTCGAATTCAGAGAGGCAAGTGTCACAGGAGAAGTTTCTGGAAGATTCCATGCTTCTCCACCTCGCGGATTGACCCTGCCATTTGTCCCTTCTCGCCCATCGCACCCCATAGAAGGGCTTTTTGACATGCAACGCACCTACTGTGTGTATTTAGGTGGGATGCAATGCACTTTTCCTATGGAGCAGGTGAAATGGTCTAGTTTTGACCAGTTCTGAGTGGTTTTTCATGGAGAACTTCTGGGAGAAGCTGTAATCAGTTGACCTTGTTCTTTTAGGGGTTGGAACAACACCTTTAGGGACTTAGGAGCCCTTAGTTTATGGACATTTATGCTTGGGCTTTCAGTGCCCAAAAATGTCTATAACAGTTGCCCCATAAAGCATGAGGTCGTTAATCTTTTTGATGTCGGGTGAAATGCTTTATCATGAGGATCCGAAGTTCTTTCAAGCTGGAAGGAGACCTGTAATAAGATACAATACAACACATTATCTTCATAATATTTTCATGATCTAGCTGAGGCGGGCATTGCCATGCTCAACTCTATAAATTCATTTTCATGTACATAGGACAGACAATCGTCTGAGTGTAGACTGATGATTCTGGTAGAGCCATCATCCCTTAGATTGGATGATTATCTGTGCAGCAATGATGTACATTTGATTTTTTTATTTTCCTGAATATATATCGCAGCCCGGATGGATGAAACTAGATCCGGGGTCTTCAATCTCATTTGATCTTCACTCAAAGTACAACTCGATCCATGTGAGAGATGTTCTGGAGTCGAACGTGGAAAGACATCGCCTGATTACTAGCCAATGATGTAAGCCGTTAACAGGCGCGAGAGGAATCACCGATAATGATAATGATCCTCAAGGCACTGCAGTACAATTCACGTGGTGTGAATAAGGGACTTGGCATCGAACACCACGAAAAATATTTCGGTCGAAGGCCATTGATGTAAACCTGTCGCCGGAAGTGAGAAACTTGCCATTGAGGCATGCAAGCTTCAAAGTACTGAAAGGGGTGTTCCTAGATCGACTTCTTGGATAATGAGCTGATGTCGAAAAGAAGTGATCCGTCATAGGAGGGCCTTAATGAATCCCACATCAATGACACGGAACGGAGCAAATGATTTTAATGGAGGTGAAAACGATCTGGTGATATAAGGTTCAGGGTGGCGGTCATGAAAGAATGGAGCGTAAATGTATTGCAGTGGGTGAGACACAGGTGAATTCTCTGAGTGACTTCTCTTGAACATATCAGCGACACTGACATGATGGATTGGTAGCATTAACCCCAAATGTGGATGGTGTGATGGAACCATGGTGATGTGACCAGTGAATGAAACAACCCAACCCGACTTGGATGCGGAGTGAAAGTGTCATGTTCAAGAGCGACTTGCTACCAACAAAGTTTTTTCAAGTTTTCTTCCCAATTTTTCCCCAGTCATTGTTGACCAGTACCTCTTTATTTTTGTCAAGCTTGAGGAGGATAACATATTCTTGTTCTATAATTTTCCCTTCAGGCAAACCCATCGCTATGTTTTAACGAGCCTAGCGATAGTGAAACTCGTTCTTGTCTGTTATGGACAAGTTTGTCGCTATTAGGTTTTAACGAGTTTAACGACAAAGATAACTCGGTCCTTTTCAATTTTAGAGAGTTTGAAAAGGGACGTAAAGGAAACTCCAAAAATCCTTTTTCGTCATCTAATCCCTTAAGTCTGAAAAAGTATAAAACAATACAGAAGGGATGAATTTTCGGTACTTTTAACGAGCCGAACAAAACAAGTGCTCGATATTTTTGTGTAATAATCCCTTAGGTCCAAAAAGATTAAAATCTAAAGGAGGGATAGCACTTCTGGTCACTTTAATGAGCTGGAGAGGCCAATGGCTTGGCAATCTTTTCATATTTCACGAGTCAGTTGAAAAGAGCTTAAAGGAGACTCGTCTTTGAGGAACGAGTGATAAATTCGGGTAGCAGCTGATTCCAGGTAAGGTTTGGAATTTTCCAATCACGGCAGTGTTACAAGGATGGCTAATAGGATCACTCTTCGCAACTGTTCCTCAAAAGGGGTAAACAATCAAGTGGAGGTGAATGATCGGCCAATACAGAGTGGAGGTGATGATGAGAACACGACCAAGGCTTCAAAGGCTGAAGTACTACATTCACGATGGTTATTTACCGGAAATTGGTTCATTTTTTAATGAGATTAAACGCTGGGGGAAACATTTGCTCATTGCTTATGTTTATTTTTTAATGAGCATGAAGTCCGCGTTAAAACTGCTCGATATAACGGTCATTTCTTGACTTTACCATTAATAGCTTTGTTCCTTCAAAGATTGCACTGCATGCTCAATTGCTTCATCAAACTAGTTAGAAATGAACAATATATGTTTGAAAAATGAGTTAAGACACTAATATTTTACTTGAATTACGTAAAAAGTAATTTAAAAGTGCTTTTACCCCTCATTTTACCATTTCATTTGAACTTTGGCTTGTTGGAGCTTTGGAGGTGCTTTCCCCCTTGATTTTCACCAACTGATTTCGGGAGATTCTGTGGACGATTTTTGGCGCCGTCTAGACCAGGTAGGAGCTAAACTTGAGCTCTTTCATTTCATCTTTTCCATTTTGAATTTTGAAAAACTCGCTCTGGCTCCAGCGCACCCTTTCTACATCGAAAGGTGCGTTGCATGTTGGCCTATCCACTGCACAGTTGACATGCAACACACCCAGGACAAAGCTGGAGGTGCGATGGGCGCAAGGAGGGAAATTTGTGCACAGTTTTTAATGGAAATTTTTGTCTGTTTCTCACCAAATCAGGATCTAATTCTTCTCTTGTTTGTTTTCAGAGATTTATTGGAGCAAATGACCATTACATGGCGAGAACGTGAGCATGAAGAAGAGGACATGCTTGCTTTACATGATCCGGTTACAGTAAATGCACTGCGGAACTGTGGCCTGCTGAAATTTTTCCGCATTTCTAGCATGAGGCAACAAATCAACTTGCTGCAGTATTTTCTCGATGCTTGGGACCCTACCAGCTAGGTGTTCCAAATTAGGGGCAAATCCATCCCCTTGACTGTCGTGGACATCTATTTTTTGACTGGCTTATCGAGGCGGGGTGCCCCTATCTCTTTATCAGGTTCGGCCCGTGGGGGCGAATCTGTGAGAGATTACGTTCGCAGATATTGCAGAGAGGGATCTCAGACGAGTAAGGACGGCAAGATCATCATCTGAGATGTCACTGACAGGTCTCTGAGGACCATTCTGTTCACCTTTGGTAGGATGGCCGGTGGTGCGGCTCTTCATGTGGCCAACCGGTCTTATATGCAGTACGCCTTGGAATGTCTCGAACCGAAGGTGTTCAACTAGTGTGATGTAGTACTCCTTGTGATGAAAGAACAGTTGACCAAGGTTAAAAACAGGAGATTGAAGAACTTTGGATATGGTTCTATTTTGACCACCTTCGCCTTGGAAAGGATACCACTGATGCAGCCGCAGTATATTGCACTTGGTTTACCTCCATCGACTGAACCACGGATGCAGAGATGAGTCGACCATATGTCCAGGCATGCTGGTCGGTCTCAGATTTACTTTTCTGATACCTTCTTCAGGTGGTTCGATCGTCAGGAGATGGTTTATTCCGAGTATCCATATGCTGGTATGGATTTCTGGGGTGACCCGGATTTGGTACTGCCGGCTGGCGAGCAGTGAGGTGCCATTGGTAAATTCCTTGACCATTTTTCTGTTTATCGTTTCTCTTTATAATGTCCTTGTGCTTTATTCTATCAAGAATAATCGGAACTCATGTGCTCATGCAGATATTGGTCCCGTTCGGCCAGTAGTACGCCTGAGAGTGGCAGCTGCCGCTCTAGCAGGAGAGGATGTGGGAAGGGCTATCCTTCGCGATCTTGATGTGGCCGAGACTCTTTCAGCATTACAGGATCAGGTCGAGGGCCTCACTCTCGGTATTCCAGATGTGAGGACTGACGAGCTACCTTTGGGGTTGCAGCGACATACTACTGGCGTGCCAAGTCGATGAACTAGGCTTTTACGCATGATTGCACAGGCGGTGACTTGTTATCACCAGCATCATTAGACTAGGGTGCCCCCTAGCATTTTGAGTTTTGGGTCATTTGACCAATTTTGTCTTGGTTACAAAACATTATGTGTAAACCATAAACAGTTATATATATATTTTTTATTTTCGGAGTTTTATTTTGGTTAAGTTACATGATCCGAATGCAAATATTGATGAAATGCTTCTTTTTATAAATGTTGCAAATGTCTATCTAACACATAATTTGCCAATGAGTCAGTTAATGTGTTTAAGTTTATGGAAATATGTTGATATTGAATAAAATCAAATTGCCTTTCCAAAATCTTGACCCTTAGGAACATGCGATAGATAGTTGGATTTCGAACGGAGTAGATATCAGTGAGTTGTAGTATGACTAGCTGTGAGTCTAGCCTGACGACCAGTCAGCGTATGCCATGTGTGATGGAATCAGAGAGAAGTTCTATCATATTCAGCGATGTATTCGTTGATCGACCAATACATACCCCTCTGAAACTTACTAACTCGCCGTTTGGATCAAAAATGGCCATGGCTGCAGAAGATAGGTTCCGCAAACTACGACTTGCTCCGTCGGCATATCCAACAAAAGATTCCAATAGGTTTGACATCTGCGACAAATGTAAAAGGTGGATTTACTTGACCAAAATGATTACCCTTAGAAAAAACAAAAATGTAACAAAAGCATCTGGGTTACCACACTGAATCATGCATAGTAACGCTTAAGGTACAACCCGTTACGAGGTTGTGCTAGTGGAATCCCGTCATAATCCATTAACTCGTAGGCTCCTTTTGCTAACACTCGCTTAACAATATAGGCGCCCATCCATAAAGACTTGAACTTACCTGCTCCCAATTTATCGGATTCTTGGTCATAAAGCAAGACCAAGTCACCTTCTGAGAAGACACGGGGTTTGACATTCTTGTCGAACTGCGCCTTGACTCGTTTCTTATGGGCTTCGTTAGCCAAAGCGGCATCATGAAAGGTTTCATCCAATAGGATTAGTTCCAAGAAACGAGCCTCCTCTTCTGAAGTTCCGGGGAGAAGGTTGATTGCGAGTTTGAGGGACGAGATTTCACACTGAACTGGTAAGACTGCTTCTAGGCCATACACCAGTTGGAAAGGTGTAAACTCAGTTGCATTCCTTACCGATGTTCGGTATGCCCACAAGGCCAAGTATAGGATCAGGTGCCAACTCCTTTTGTGGACTCCAATCATCCTTTGCAGCATGCGCTTCAGGACTTTGTTGATTGCTTCAACTTGTCCGTTGGCCTGCGGGTAGTATGGAGTAGAGCTGTCGTGAGACAACCCTAATTTGGCAGCTAATTCGGCCATCATGTGATTGTGAAAATGCGATCCATGATCTGTGACTATAGCCTGTGGAACGCCGAATCTGGCGACTACATGATTGAAAAAGAAAAGGGCAGCTGTTTCACCAGTGTTATCTAATGTAGGCATCGCCTCGACCCATTTGGTAAAATAGTCCACTGCGACTATGATATACCCATGCCCCCCGGTCGAGGTGGGGTTACATGTCATGAAATCGATGCCCCATTTGGCGAATGGCCCAACAACAACTATTGGCTGCAGAGGTGTGGGTGGTCTTCTGGTTTTGCTATCGAAAATTTGACAGGCATGGCAACTTCTGACTGCGGTTATGCAATCTTTGAACATTGTTGGCCAGAAGTATCCTGCTGGTAAAATTTTTTGGGCCGTAGCGTAACTGGATTGATACCCCCCACATGCGCCTGAATGGCAATCATTCAGGATTTTTTCGGCTTCCTCATGGGTGAGGCACCTTCTTAGAACTGTATCGACACCACCACGGTAAAGCGTGTCACTATCGATCATGTAGTCTTTTGATTGGTATCGAATACGTTTTTGTTCGGAGTGGGAGGTGTTAGGCCTATATTTTTGGGTTTGGAGATAGATGATTATATCTCCATACCACGGATTGCTTGAAGATATCAGAAACAAAGATTCATCCACGATTGTTTCTTCGGATGTTTCATCGTTGTACGATGATGGGAGATCGCATAATAATTCTGCGAAAACCAGCACTTTCTTTGACTTGGATTTTACAAATTCCAGATCAAACTCTTGTAGAATTGCTATCCATTTTGAATATTTTCCCCCCAGCAACTGTCGCGACAATATATAAGTCATGGGATTGCAATTTGACAGAATGGTAGTTTTTCGGAAGAGGACATAATGTCGAAATCTTTGTATCGCTTGAACAGCTGCGAGCGCTAGCTTTTCAACATAAGAATATTTGCTTTATGTATCATTTAAGTTCCTACTTAAATAATATATAGGTTGTTCAATTCCGTTGTCTTCTTGAACTAAAACCATTGCGATGGTTGTATCCGCTGCAGCCAAATATAGGTTAAAGTCTTTTTGATAATCAGGAGCGTACATTAATGATTCTTTCATTAGGGAGTCTTTTAAAGCATCAAAGGAAGCTTGTGCGACCTGATCCCAGATGAAGGGCACTTCCTTTTTCAATAGACGTGTATAACCTTTAGCAAGTTCGGCGTAATTTGGAATGAACCTCCTCAGAAAGTTCGCTTTCCCTTGGAGTTTATGAATCTGAAGCAAATTCGAAGGTGGAGGAAAATTTATGATTGCCTGAACCTTACATGGGTCGAGACGAATCCCGTCCTTTGAGACTACAAAGCCAAGTAAATGACCAGAACTGACACAGAACACACATTTGTGTGGATTGAGTCGTATCTTGTAGTGTCGGCAATGTAGAAATATCGCTCTTAAATGCTGCGGATGATAAGTCCGCTTTCGCGAATGAGCCGGAAGGTCATCGAGATATGGTTGAACGATGTTTTTGATGTCATGGAAGGCATAATTCATTGCCCTCTGAAATGTTTCCCCTGTGTTCTTTAAATCAAAGGGTAATTTGCGATATGCGAATGTACCCCATGGACAAATAAATGCAGTCTTTGACTGGTCCTGTGGGCGGATATTTATTTGATTATAGCCGGAGAATCCATCCATAAATGAAAAGATTTCACATCCGGCGCATTCATCAATTATCTGGTCAATAAAGGGTGTAGGGTAGTTGTCTTTTGGACAAGCTTGATTTACATCCCTATAATCGACGCACACTCTAATTTTTCCTTGTTTTTTCATAACAAGAACAATGTTCGATACCCAATCGGTTAGAGGAACCGGGTAAATGAAACCAGCATGGAGAAGCTTTTCAACTTCTGCCTTGATGGCAGCGGCTTTCTTGGGGTGCACCTGCCGTAGCCGTTGTCGTACTGGTTTGACATCTGGATACATCTTGATTTCGTGTTCGACTATACTCAAGTCAATGCCTGGCATTTCATCATATGACCAAGCAAAGACATCTCTGAATTCGCGAAAAAGAGCGTTATATATTTCCAGTTCTGAAGGAGAACAACATTTGCCAACATAAATATTCTCTACAACATCTGTTTTGGTTGAGATACTTATGGCGATAGTCTCTTCAATATTGGAAAAGTTTCGCTCGGAATCCACCGTGTTTACAGTATTTGATAGGAAATCAAAAACTGAAGGATGATGTAGGTCATCAGGAGTATCTTCTTTACAATCCGGAAGATGGGAACGGTGGTGGTAATCTTCCCATGGTGCCCCTTCAATTACCATTGATTGAACAATTTCTTTGTCGGTGTAATGCACTTGCGACCAAGGATCTGAAGAGGTGCCATTTTCCTTAGACCTATCTATCCAAACACTTGATGAGCGTTGATTTGGGTTTGCCTCCCATGCTAGAAACATTGATTGCTACAATATTTCTATTGGGCTTGGAGGCAATACCTGCATATGATCCATGTTTATATTGTTTTCTGAGATCTTTTCAATCGAAGATATCATATTGCAGGTTCCTACCGACGCTACTTCCGCCAGATTGATTGGAGGCGGAAGGGAAAAAGTCCCCATTAATATAGGGTCTTTTAGTAGGCCTACTCCGATATTTTGAAGCGAATGGGGGCTTCCATGGATCATCGGAATGCTTCCTGTAACTTGGGAACCATTGGGGAGGAAAGTTTGTTGATCGACGATTGTAATCCCTCCTTGAAAGGGAAATGCAATCTTCCTAAAATAGGTCGACACAACAGCAGCCATAGCATATATCCATGGTCTTCCCAGTAGGATGTTGTAATCGAGGTTTCCGTCGATTACTTCGACATCTATTTCTACTGTTTTCCCCCCTAGTTCAACTTGCAAGTTACTTAGAATACCATACGGGGTATACGTTCGTCCGTCGAATGCTTTTAATGTTGTCGAAGATCGCGACAAGGTTGGAGATCCTAAAGTTTTCCAGCAACTCATCGACATAATACATGTAGATGCCCCCTCATCAATAATTGTCCGATGAACAGTTTTGTTGAGGGCTTTCACTTGAATGAGGAAAGCTAGTTGAGCTGGTAACTGAGGATCATATCCTTTATGGTTAAAGGACACAAGATTAGAATCCTTTGGGTCTCTCCCACCGATAGCTGATAATAAAGCTTGCTTTTGGGATGGGCAATTTTGCAGTACCTCAAGTGTCGACATAGCGGATGGCGATTGGGCCAGATCTTCCACTATATTATAATGCTGCACTACTCTGGCACGAGGATTAAATGTCGACTTATGTACTACTCCCTTTGGCGGTTTTATTGTTAGCTCAGGAATGATGGGCGGCGCAACTTCTGTCGAAGTTGTTGTCGAACTACTAGGTTGATATTTATCCTTGTTGTTCGACAGCTGTGGATTCCCGTAATCTTTGTTCCTTGTCGATATCAAAGCATCATTTTGCTGTTTGGAAACCGACAACATCAACACTTGAGACGGGGAAGCATTTCCACTGTCAACCAGATTTGTTCCTGGATTCGGAAACGGATCAGTTAATACTGCCGAGGTTTTTGAATTCTTGAAGAATTTTCTAAGCTCAGCTCTGTGTGGACAATCTGATGTCCAATGATCCTCATCGCATATAAAGCATGGATTCTTTGGTTTCCTATTTCCAGTAGGGTTTGCAGAAGATTTTTCAGGTGATGATTCCTCCTGTTTCTTCTTCTTCCCTTTGTTTTTCTTCTTGCCTCCTGGTTGCTTGGTTTCTTTGCCTTTATCAGTCGAGACGACATTTACTTTCGAGGAAAGAAGTTATTCTTTTGCATTTTGACTGGAAATCTTACGGGCCTTTTTAGATGTAGCCTTTGTCGATTTCGTGTCTGTCGTGCCAATCACGCCATCGCCGGCATGAGAGTCATTGTTTGATTTAGGAGGAGGGGGGACCGAAAATTCCGGTCTGGGAGCGTCAGGTATTTTATCATAGAGCATGCCAGACTGAGTGTAAATCAAGTCTAAATATTGCGCACGAGCGATAACTTGCTCTTCGGTGACGACTCCTCCTTTTGCCACATCTTCCGTGATGGAAGGCAATAATGACTTAATAAACCATTCAGCTAAAAGCTGATCAGGAACATATGTTTTTACCATTCTACGACGACGTCGCCACTCATGAATATGATCAGATATGTGAGTGGTTGTTGTTTGCTTGAAATTGGTAAGAAGTTCTGTTCCTGTTTCGTACCTTATCGGTAACTGAAAATGGGTTAAAACGGTTGTGGCTAGGGTACTGAAGTTGTCAAACGAAGCTCTGGGAAATTTGATATACCATTTTGCTGCCGGACCAGTTAACGTCCTCTGAAAAAAGCGAAGCCTAATCGAATCATCGTTTAGGGTGTTTGATGAACACCACAGATGAAAGGTCATCACATGATTCGACGGATATTCACCCGGATTTCCATTAAATTTAGGAATATCTGACGAAAGTTTATGCAGAATCGCTGGCCACCAAGGGGCGTAGGCGATTGGATCGTTTGTTAACCGATTTAGATCCGGTAACTCTAAAGTCGCCACGAAGGGTAACTGTTGATTCAGGTTAGGTGAAGCATACCCAGGATAAGATGGAATCGCCTGAGCAGTTGGTCTCTACATACCAGCATAATGCATTTGATGCTGGTAACTTTGGTAAGGTTGATGGGCATAACCATTATAGAATGGTTGATTCTGACCGTTTTGAATATACGGTTGCCCACTATTGGCAAAGATTTGTTGCTCAGATCCTTGGTATACCTGTTGGAATTGCGGTTGTTGGTATTGCACCAGCCATGGTTGTGAAGCCATGTGCTGTTGCCCGATACTAACTGTTTGACCAAGATGAGGGGTAATTGTACCCGTTTGGGCCTGTGTCATTCCACCAGTCAGCGATTGTGGTTGAGTCGTAGGGTCAAGAGGCTGTTGCATTACAACCTGAGAAACCTGAGGTTGGCATACAACAGGCAGCGCTTGTACTTGCGACACCATCACAATAGCTGGTGTAGTTGGTATATTTGACATAGGTAAACATTGTTGCATTGAATATACAACTCTTGGTTGTTGAGGCAGTATCGGCACCCAACCGCTAGATGTAATTCCAGCATAATTTGAATTTTGTTGTGAACTCTCGTATGGTTGTCCTCCCGGAGGAGACAATGAAAGGGTATATTGCCCCCCATACGGCGGTAATCCGGTACTTAAAGGAATTGTTTGCCCTTGAGGACCGGATTGCCCAAATTGACACCCTGAAGGATCAATTTGTTGAGACTCAACATAAGAGTTTCCGGATACTATTCTGGATGAACAAATAGGAACGGACCATACTGTCGAAATAGCCCCTGAGTGGGCCCCTTCTAGCGATTGAGAGCTAGTTGGGACAGATGGTATACCAGCGAACATCGTTGGAGTGACAATAGGAAGTTCTGTCGTCGTTGTGTCGGATGACACAGTCCTAGATGTCGACGGTTGTTCAGACATTTCTAGTCTATCCAAAAGATTGCCTAGCGATTCTACAGGAGCTTCCGATGGCGGTAGACTAATTTTTTATGAAGAAGGATACAGAGTGATCCCGACTCCAAATTTCGATGGAGTACTAGATGGAGGATCCTCTACAATCTCTTCTATAGCAATCAAACCAGGTGGAAGAGGTAGACCGTTAGGTCCGTAAAATATTTCTGGTGCCGAAGAAGGTATAGAATCTACAGCGACAGATGTTTGGGGAATAACACCTTCTGAATCAGCTATAGATGGAACTGGTTCAGTAATACAAGTGTTTACCCTCAGACTAGGATCAGTGCTACTGTCCTTCGGTGGCTGCTGAACTTCTTCTATAAAGGCAGGGATACCATAAATGTTTGGAGTAACCAGAGTCTCTGATGGTGTCGGAACACTTGTTCTAACTTTACCAGGAGATTTGGAACCGGTTAAACGAGTCCGCTATGTCCGTAATAGTTTCGATTCCGGAGGCAAAGACGGTTGACTCGTAAGCCTCCACGAACGACGGGGTTTCAATTGACTTTCTTCCATGATTGCGGATTACTCAATCAACTAAAAATCAAGGGGAAGTATGTTTCCGAATTATATGAATTTTAGACGCTTTGACACAACTTGTTCTTTCAATTTTTAAGAGTCGAGAAAAAACAAAAGATGACTCTAGTCGCCTTCAATTTTTAATGAGCCTGAAGTGACAAGTGCTCAAATGGACCTTTTCCGTTAAGGAGTCTGAAAAAGAACGAAAGGGACTGCTCTGGAAATCTAGACAGAGGGATTACCAAACCAATCGCAAAACTGCAGAATACTTTTTACGGTACGACAGTCAATCTTCCCGAATGCTGTGTTCAGTGCATTGTGATCGATAGGGTGGCAGACATGGCTTCCTATGGATAAAGGATTAAGCCTATTGTGGTCTCCCAAAACTTACTTGGGCTTACACTCATTCCCTCTCTCATCTCCCCATATTTCACTCTTTACCTCTGACAACTAAAAGAAAGCCAAGGATCAGTTCCATAAACGACAAGACATTTGCAGCCCCGTCTCTTGAAGATATTATGTTAGAGTCCTTGCAAAGTATCGACACTCCCTGGGAAGAAATTCTTGAAGATCCACTCTTTGAAGGTAATCCCTGACCCGATTTGGGAAATCCTAATAAAGAAAGCCTCGAAGAAAGCTTCAACCAGAACATCGCTATCCACAAAATGGCTAACGTTCCTCTTCCAGGTGGGAGCCAGCTTCAACAGGGTGGGAACCAACTCCCACCTCCTCTCGGAGCACTCCCTCCCTGGCTCGCTCAGGATGCCGTAGCGGTACCTAGGCAGCAACATCCCTTACCCAAGAATGCAGAAAGAGTACTGCCTAAATTCGACCCTGAGCGGGGAGACACCACTGATAACCATATTCACTCTTTCTTCCTGGTCATGCGCATGTTGGGGGTAGCCGATGAAGATATAGTATGTCGCCTATTCCATTTTAATCTGATTGGTGCGGCCTCCGCATGGTATTTTAGCTTGAGAACAGGATCAATCACCTCGTGGGCTGCCTTTCAACAGGCCTTTTTAGACAAGTATGGCGATGACAAAACACTTGCGACCTTAGTTTTAGAACTATCTCGTTTGAAAATGGAAACCAAAGAAAAGGTCAAGGATTTTAACATCCGGTTCAACACTTTGTTCAACAGAATCCCGACTAACGCTAGACCTACTGAGGAGGTGCTCATGGAATTCTACATCACTGCTCTCCCTGTCCCTACCGCGATGTGGGTCAAAAGGAGTAACGCACAAACCTTACAGGGTGCTATCGATGAAGCAGTAAAAGTCGAGAATGAAATGATCAGTCTCACAACATGTCATCATACAACCGGAGAAAAGAAAGCCTCTCAAGTATCCAAGAAGAATAATGGGAGTGATAACAAAGGGGCTGAAATCAAAGAAAAGGATACCACAGATGTAGAAGGTTTGCATCGGATCATTAAGAAGTTGACAAACACAGTCATCGATATGAAAAGGAATTCTGGAGAGAGTACAAGCGGGAGTGGAGGAGAGTATAACAACAGAAAATCTTTCAAACCTTTCTATCATAAGAAGACAGAAGGTGGTCATGGTCAACTTGCACTGCCTGCTCCACCCAATGAAGGGAATTTAAATACACGAGAGCTGGCTCTTATCAGATCGCTCGTTAACCAAGAAGAACCTATAGTGGAGCTAGAGTGAGAACAAGAAAATGAGGAAGAATACCAAGTAGAAGAGCCCTTGGACGAAGAATCTCAAATCAATGTACTGTGGGATTTCTACACAAATGAGAACGATGACGACGAAGAAGATAGTATGGTGGAAATCCACACTAATGAAATCCACACACGAAGTAAGGGGCCACTTGCGGGCGTGATGAAGCCTGTAGACCAGACAAAGAAAGAGGTTCTCCCTTTGAAGCCATCCGCTCCCAAAGTTCCTGTTGAGAAGGGTAGACCTAGTGGTGAGTCCAAGAGTACTCCAGTTGTGAACTGTCCAAATAAAGATAATACATCTCCGCCTGCAGCAAAGACGACTCGAAATGGTAAACTCCCATCTAAAAATGGGAAAAAAGGTATGTTTACTCTACCCTACCCTGTTTATAACATTGATTACAATATTGTGGATGATCTTAAGAAATCCCGAGCTAATATTACATACTTCAATTTGTTAAAGTTAACGCAACAAAGATACTTTCTTTTGAAAGCTATGAATGAACAGAATTGCAAAACTCCCACCATATCGAGAAGCTTAACCAAGAAGTCGGCATCCAAACCCGTTAGTACCTCCAGTACATCCCAAAAGCCACCAGTCATGGAAGCCACTCTGTCAAAAATGAATTGAACCCCCCAAGATGTCAGTGCAGCCATGATAGGAAGGAAATCAAAATCCATGACTCCCCCTTTCCTCATCACTTTTGAAATCTTCAACATGAACGTACACAATTGCTTGGTACACTCAGGTGCCTCATCCATTGTGATGCCTTACACTGTTGCTAAAAGACTTCATGCGATACCTGAGAAAACTGGAACTCGAATCATGCAATTGGACAGGACAAATGTGAAAGTAATTGGGGAATTGAAAGATGTATTGATTCGGATGGCTACTAAACCACAATACACACAAGTCATTGATATAGTTGTAGTTGACATACTCGAGGCTTATGGAATGCTTCTTAGTAGGGATTGGTCAGCAAAACCAAAGGGATATTTCTTAACTGATTGGTACCATCTCTTGCTGCCTCAGAAGGGAAAAGGTGATATGTTGAGGGTTGATTGAGAAAGATACATGAAATATGTGGTGATGGAACTAAATGGCCCCAATGAACCTGTAATGTTCACCAAATCTATCCTTGGGAATTATGGTTTCGATATTTGTTCCATCGAACCCTGTTTCGGAGAATTCCATGCAGAGACAGTTGAAGAAACTATGACAAACACACAATTGGAAGCTCTCCCCTGTAGTCCAACTGATGAACCACCCTGTAATATAGTAGATGATAGAACTAATTTCGTAGGAAGAAATTCAATTGATGTAACATTAGACTCTATATTTTGGACACTCTATTTTGATATCTCTAATTGCCTTGAAGGTGCAGGTGTTGGGAGCATTCTCATTGATCCACAAGGGAACCAACATCTGATGGCCATCCGGTTAGAGTTCGCATGCACCAACAACATCGCAGAATACAAAGGCTTGTTGTAGGGCCTGAAAAAGGCCATTGATATGAAGGTGAAAAATCTTAAAGCTTTTGGTGATTCACAGGTAATTGTCGACCAGGTAAGGAAAATGATACATTGCAACTTGCCACACCTGGTAAGATACCAACATGAGGTATGGAGCTTAATTGACAATTTTGATTCTTTTAATATCACATACATACCTCGAGTGCAAACCCAATATTCCGATTTGATGGCTGGTATGGCTGCAAAACTCTTGCCTGATTTTAGATTAAAGAAGAATAAATGTTATGTTGAATTTATTTTCAGACCATTCGTGCCTGATAACATCTCAAATTGGCAGGTGTTCAAAGATGACGAGAAAATCCTTGAGTTCTTTCACTACAAGCAGACATTCAAGAATGCATTCATTGATGAAAAAGAACATGACAGGCTTATGAATGAGAGGGAAGATGAGGAAAAAGATCAGTCCAATATGATTCCCAAGTCAGTTGTCAAGATGGAGCACTTGTATGACCTGCATGATAAATTCAAGAAGCCAACTAACTGCAAAACGCATAGCTCATCCATGAAGTATGAATCGGTCAACCTTGGAACCAAAGAAGACCCAAAAAATGTCAATTTGGGCTTGGGGTGCTCTCCACAAGAGAAGGCTGCATTTGTTAAGCTATTTAAAGAGTACAAGGACGTCTTTGCATGGACATATGGTGACTTAAAAACCTTTGATACCAATGATATGCAACATGTAATTCCTTTGGAAAAGGAGGCTAAGCCCTACCAACAAAAGCTTCGCAAGACGCATCCCAGCCTAGAACCGTTGGTGAAGAAAGAATTAAACAAAATGCTGGATGCTAAAATCATTTTTCCGGTCAGACACGCCCCCTGGGTAGCCAATCTCGTGCCAGTAAGAAAGAAAAATGGAGACATCAGGCTGTGTATCAATTTCAGAAACCTGAACAAAGCATCGCAAAAGGATAATTATCCTGTCCCTTCTATGGAACACATTCTTTAGTGCATTTCTTGGTCTAAAAAGTTATCCCTATTATATGGGTTTTCAAGATATAACCAAGTATTGGTCTCTAATGGGTATCAGCTTAAGACAACCTTCAACACTAAATGGGGCACTTACGCATATCATAAAATGCCTTGTGGACTTATTAATGCGGGCGCCACATTCCAGAGAGCTATGGACATAGCTTTCTGAGGGTTGATTAATAGATCAACAATGGTTTACATGGATGACATCGATGTGTATTCATATCACAAAAGGGATCATATTTATCACATGAAACAGATTTTTGAAAGATGCCGAAGATACAGAATATCGTTGAATCCCAAGAAGAGCATCTTCGCAGCTACAGAAGGGAAACTACTGGGTCATATCCTCTCTAAAGAAGGGATTTTTATTGATCCTGAAAGAATAGAGACCATCATGAGAATACAACCCCTGCAAATAAAAGGGCAATGCAATATTTCTTTGGGAAGATCAATTTCGTTAGGAAATTTGTCTCAGGTTTCGAAGAAATAGTGCATCCCATGCAGCTAATGATGAAGAAGGACATTGTGTATAAGTGGAGTGATGAAGCTAAAAAATTGTTTCAGCGAATTAAGGGGGCCATCGCGGAAGCTCCCACGTTGGTCAGTCCCAATTTCGACAAGGAGTTCTTCTTGTACACGTTTGCTTCTGATGTTTCATGTGCCGCAATTCTCACTCAAAAAAATGATGATGGCAACGAAGTCCTTGTTTCTTATATGAGCTCTAATCTTCAGGGAGCATAACTAAACTACCCTGACGTGGAGAAATAAGGCTTTGCGGTTTTTAAAGCCGTAAAACACTTCTGCCCTTATTTATTAAAGGTCGGGACTAAAGTAATCGTTCCCCATCCTATCGTAAGAGCCCTCTTCGTGTAGAAAGAAATGGGTGAATGGAGAGGGAATTGGATAACCGCACTTCAAGAAATTGACCTCGAGATTAAGCCGACGAAGATAGTTCAAGGGCAGGGATTGTGTAGGCTAGCAGCAAAAGCCTTGGCGGATAAAGAAAGGGTGCTCGAAGAACTAGAAGCGTAGAGCGTGCAAAACGCACAAGTAGAATTCAGGGAGGAGCCCCTATGGATTAATGAGACGCTTATGCATGAGCGCAAAATGTCAGAAGTCCTTTTGGATCCTGAGTCATGGTATTATGACATATGTTTTTATCTAACACGGGGAACATGTCCTGAAAACGTGGATGCATCACGAAGTAGAGCGCTCAGATTGAAATATAATCAGTATCACTTGGCCAATGACACATTATACAAGAAAAATTATGATGGAATATGGCTGAGGTGTTTGGAAAAGGATGATGCCGATCATGTCTTGAAAGAAATGCACGATAGCTAACAGGTGGTCACTATGGTGGAGAAACCACTGCTCACAAAATATTAAGAGCTGGATATTATTGGCCCATAGTATTTAGAGACTCGCATGCCTACGCTCGGAAATGTAAGGTATGTCAAACTGCTGCAGGATGAGAAAGAAATCCAGTCGTTCCCCTCAGGTTTATTATGATTCATCGTCCATTCCAGCAATGGGTCCTAGATGTCATAGGCGAGGTCACTCTGAACTCTTCACAACAGCATAAGTATTTACTCACGGTGACCGACTAGTTCACCAGATGGACCGAAGCTGTCCCGCTTCTGAAGGTAAACAAAGACGAGGTAATATCATTTATTAAGAAATTCATTATCAACAGGTATGGCATCCCTGACGCTCTCATATTTGATAATGCTTCTTACTTTTCACCACTGAAATTGACTGAATTTGCTATTGATAAATCAATTCACATAAGGTATGCATCAAACTATTACCCCCAGGGAAATGGAGTTGCAAAGTCTTCAAATAAAAACCTCATCCGCATAATCCGTAAATCTGTCGCTGACAACCAAAGGAAATGGCACAACACTCTAACAAACGCCCTTTGGGCCGATAGGGTCACCCCAAAAGTGGCCTTAGGAAACTCCCCATACTTCCTCGTCTATGGACAGGAAGCCATCTTGCCTCCCAATGTTACCCTTCCCTCTCTACAGCTCTCCCAAGCTTCGAGAGGAACTCCTTCAGCCTTACTTCAAAACAGGATCAAACAACTGGTAAGGTTAGAGGAATTAAGAGATAAAGCTAGAAATAAATTTAGAAATCACCAAACGATTGTGAAGAGATGGTTTGATCGCCATCTGGCAAGAGATAAAGATTACCAGGTAGGAGAGCTAGTCCTGAAATGGGACAAGTTGAATGAGCCAAAAGGTAAACACACGAAATTCCAACACTTATGGCTGGGCCCGTTCCAAATTGAGGAGAAAATTGGTCAGGGGACTTACAGATTGAAAACTTTACAGGGAGACACTGAAAAACTCCTTGTTAATGGCCAACATCTTAAGAGATACTTCCAGTAACCACCACATGGTGGTTACTTCCTGAGTAGGTTAGGATTCATTTTTATTTTTTTGTTAGCTTAGTTATCTTTTCGTCCCTTCCGTTCTTGTTATTTCTACAGAGTTTATTTTCCTTTGAATTTCAGTTCTTTTCAGCCAACGGATTTCGGTCCTCCACCCTCGTTTTCGCTTCTATAACTTTCTTCAGATTACCCTCATTCACCGCCTTCAACTTTTTCACCCCTCATTAACCTGCTTATGAGTCTGCTGATCCTAAATCCATCATTACCTTGCAAATCAAACAAACTTTCAATGAGCTCACGAGAACTTGAAAATCAACCGTGGAATTCAAATCGAAGCCACTCATTAGCATCTTTTGGGAACTAGGTAAGATCTGTTGATAACCTGGATACCTGGAGCATGTAGGGGCATCTTTATAAAACAAAAATGTGTAACTACAGCTGGACTGACATGGAGGAACACTGCATTTCTAAATAAATCCCACTCAGGCCTAGCCTATGCTTGCCTGTAAGGTTTGCAATTATTCTCCATTGGTCCCATCCACCACACTAAATTCTCCAACACCTGTCATCTACAAGTATACCTCCTTTCATGGGCTAAGCTCACTGTCATACACCCTGTGGAAAATCCAATTGTGCTCTAGTCCTTGTGCTTGAAACTGGAAGGACTTACTTAAAAGAAAATGAAATGTCAAGTCCTTGTGCCAATCTGGAAGGACAGGTTGTTTGGGAAGCTAGTTAGAGTAGGGACTGTTGCTAGGCTCAGAGTACCGGTTGACACAGCAAGGCCAACCTTGCTTAAGCGGTTTAAAAATATGGCATGATCCATGACTGCGCCCCATTCAATCATATGAAAATATAGCACTAAAATTCTTATATAAAGTGCAGATAAACATATCTACATCAAGTTTGATGATGCAATAAAGAGCTGAGGTACACACCTAAATAGGTATTGGCAGACCGATGATGGCCCCAAAAGGATTTTGAAAGTAGAAAACCGGTAAAGGAAGGTCAATAAATCCCATAATACTACCATTGGAGAATGCTTGTCAAAACCCTGTCAGTAAGTTGAAGCTATCTGTCTTTATCCCATCTGAAGCAATTAATGTTGAAGTGGAACCCATGCTTGTCCATCTATACAGTTTTCATTTCAATTTTATCTTAATACCCTGATGTTCTATTGATCCAAGGCTTATTTAGAAACAGAGATAACTGGTTTGCCTAGCGGTTCGCCATTTGTTGTGGCCACAACCACCACCCTATTAAAACATGCTCTGGTAGCAAATTTGAATGGGTCCCCTATGAGTTTGATCTTTCACTTCTCTGAATGATCTGTTTTTATCTCAATGGTTTTAACGTTGTGCAGAGTCAAATCCTCAATTCTTAATGGTCAAGACCCCCCTTTGAATAAATCTCTGTTGCATGGTTCATTCATGACCCAGCCCAACCCTTCATTCATTTCCTTCATTGGGACTTTTCAATCCCCGTAAACCTTCATGGTGCTCTATGCTCATGCATATAACAAAACCCCACTCCCTATTATGGTTTTGTATTGGGATTCAACCCACAAAACCTTCTATCGCACCTTATTCCCATTATAACTCTTTATAATGGAAATGCTTCGCAAAACATGCATAACATACCCTTTTTTTGCTTATCGCAATCAACATTGACACACGACGCGTACCATAAGGCACCGGACTCACCGGCATCATTAACCATAACGCATATCTATTTCGAGTCCGGAACCCCATCGCATATCGAAATTGGCGGGGTCTAAGGCTTGTACATAAAGCACAATGCAATATACTAGACCCGTCGGGACTATTAAACACAACACATATATATAACGGGTCCGCCGTTACATTGCTTATCGCAATCAGCGGAGTCAGTGGCATATACATAAGCATGATGTGATGTGGCGGACCCGCCGATGTTATTACCACAACGCATATATATATATATATATATATATCGGGTCTGCTCCCCAATTGCAAGTCACAATCGGCGGAGCCCGAGGCTTATACATAAAAGCGCGATGCAATGTGGCAGACTCGAAGATAACTATAGGCTCGGGTGTATACCATTTGAAGTTCGGCCTTATGGTCCAGCTGCGGGTTTTCCCGTGTTTTCCCTGTGTTTTCGATAAAGTGTTCCGGTCCCGGTTTTCAAAGGAAATCTTATGTGGCGGACCTGAGGGGATTATTGACTGCAGCACATATATATTTCGGGTCCGGCCAATCGCAAGTCGCAATCGGTAGAGCCCAAAACTTAAACATACGGCGCGATGTGATGTGATAGTGTTTTGCGGACCCGATAAGGTATGGGTTCCCGTCTATAATATTTCAAGTCCGGATTTTGGATCCGGTTTTGTGTTATGTGATGATTTTCAATGTAAATCAAGTTTACGCTTGCGGGACTTAATCAATGCGTGAATTAAAAAATAGGGGTCGATTCTTTCACATTTGTTCCTTTTGATGTTATAAACGTTTAATGAAGGCAAGACTTATGTTTTTTAAGCATTTCTATCATATTTTCATAAGCATAGTTGATGTTTGTTATCTCTGCAGGCAAGGACCAAGAGAAGGCAAGCGAGTTCGAAGAACGGATGTATAAGCATCAAGTATGGCTCCAGATAAAAGATGCATGAGCGATCCAAAGAGTTTATCTATGCGGATATGTTTTATTTAAAGATTTGGCTTTAGGCGTTGGCGGTCATGTTTCCATGTGTTACCTGTGTGTTCCGAAGGTTATGCAGTCTCAGGCCTTATCATGAAGAAATGACACGCATACCTCCTCCTTTCAATCGACATCTATTCATTTCCCTAGGAAATGAAATGCTCCAGCAGATGTGGCCTTTACGTGTTAGCGGTTACACCGACTATTCTACGATTGTATATTCTAATTTGTAAATTGAAAAGAAGAGGGAGGTGAAAGGTTAAAGGAAGACCGAGAGTCATTTCCAGCGGCATAAGTATTACCTCCGGATAGGAGAGGGGGATTTTTTTTTTTTTTTTTTAGGCAGAACAACTTTTGATTTATTGTGAATAAAGAACACTGTTTGGGTCAAGAAGGAGCCTTTTGTTTCAGATTTATTTTCCTCCGCTTTCATGATTTTTAGAATCAGGATGTTGTTGCTGGCATAAAAATAAATGTGATTTGTTTTGTGCATATTGATAGCATACAGTTCATGATTAGTCTTGGTTATTTGAATATAATTCAATAGCATGGTTAACTCATGAAAGGTTGTTGATTCAAAACTTTGTTAAACATCAGTTGCAAGCGTTATTTGTATGGAAAGGAATGTGTATTCCTGTATAAGTAATTGGATTGCAATTAGGATTTAATACATCCTTGTTCTTATGTGAACCAGTAATTGATTCATTTGGACTTGGAATCTATATATGATGTTTAACCTTTTTTTGTTATGCTCTTACAGGATAGATTAGAATAGCTAGGATTAGCATAAGTAGTTAAAATTAGTGTAGATAGGATTTGATACTTATAGGTTAGTTGTTTTTCTTTGTTGATTTAATTGAAATCTTCTTTCAGGAAGCAATATTTCAACACATATAACAGTTTACGGGGTCCTTTAAAACCCGTCGGAACTAGCCATTCCAAACGAAAGTAGATCTAATTGGGGTCTGCAATTGGGCTAGTTCCCCTTGTTGGCATAGCGAACACTCGCCATGTCAACAACTAGTTGACAATGAAACATTACATTTTGGAGAAGAAACAATCATCTATACTAACTGCGGGGATTTGCCATCTATGTAATCCCAAGGAAAGTTAGATAAAAATACCACCATAAGCAGTCCACATACTTTCAACAATTCCACCAAAACATCAAATACAACAAGGGAAGAACTAATCGAGTTGTACACTTTCCTAGCCCACCTTTAGTTGTGGAATTAGTCATAATTTTCAATTATTGTGGACACGAGTCTTTAGAATGGGCACAATTATACGAAAACAACTATAACTTCGTTGCTACAAACAAGACATTGGTAGTAGGAAACAAATTTTAAAATATCACCTCTATGATGGATTTCTATGTCATCTTAGCCATCTTTGTGATCCTATAGGTGAGCGTAAGAAGATGATATATTAAGAAAAATATAGTTATAAAAATGACCAAATGAGGAGATGTTTGGGGTGCCTACATCCAACTCTTTAGTTAACATTTCATGGTTACATATTAGTGTCAATCATGTTGGGTGGAGGTGACTTTGTAAAGAACATCAACATTAGAATAGTACCAGAAAGACTTATCATGTTGGGTGGAGGTGACTTTGTAAAGAACATCAACATTAGAATAGTACCAGAAAGACTTATAAATACAGTGAGAGTCTATTGTAATAACTCAAAGTAATTGGTAGCATAATTGTATTGATAGCTCAAACTACGGAAGCTATACAACACTAAGTAACCAGGGAAAGTAATGGATAATAGTGGCGACATTTCAGTTTCATACAAGAACGTAGAAGATAAAAAAACTAATAAAAAACATAAAGCTGTAAAAAAATGGAAAAAAGTTTTCTTAGTGACAAGGGAGTGGTGCGATAACTCCACTAATACAAGTCTAACAAAGGTATGAAAAGATGCAATGATGGTCAATTTGATAATGAAAGAATTTCCCGCCATTTTATCGTTTTCACCCGATTACTCGGCGCTGCTCCAATTTCCCGCCATTTTATTGTTTTCACCCGATTACTCCCTGCGGGCTTCCATTTCCCTTTCAGTATTTCACATCCCACGTTTCACCGTTAGTATTAGTTGCAGGCATGTATCGCAATTATTTTCCCATCATAGGAGCTCTGTGAAGCAAAACTATGGCGCCTGCTACAGACAAATTCTCAACACTTCCAGATGCCATCCTCTGTCTCATCCTTTCTAAAATCCCGGTGAAAGAGGCCATCAGATCCTCCCTTCTCTCAAAGAGATGGAGATTTCTCTATACCCAAATGCCCCAACTCATTCTATCCCCATATCTTCTTTTGGGTCCTCTGGATCCTGATCCATTATCCATTGCAGCAGTGGAGAATATCATCTCCAAAATTCTACTCCTGCGTTCCTCAGATCTGGAAGCTTTTTATCTATCCAACGACATTAGTCATTCTGCGCTCATACGCACTGGTAGCCAGTGGCGGTTTACCCGCGACAGTGTATACAAATGGGTGCGGTACGCTGCATGGAGGAATGTTCAACACCTCACTCTCTCGGACTCCCCAGAGAGGGAAATTCCGGCTCCTGCTCTATTCTCCTGCACTCGTCTCAATACCCTCACACTCTGCAACTACATTCTATCTGATCTTCCAAATCATTTCCCTGGATTCAACCAGCTAACTACTTGTACCTTCGAATATTTGGAATTGACAGACCACTCTTTAGCTCTCTTTATTTCACGTTGCCCTCATCTTCAAAATCTTACCTTATTTAAATGTATTGGTCTGCAGCAGCTGGTCATCTCTGCTCCGAATATTGCAGATTTAAAAGTGACTGAAGGCGTGGAGGTTTTAATAATAAATTGTCCGAAGCTTAGTACTCTGCAGGTAGACATGATAAGGGATTTGAGAGTGAATGGGATACTATTTCACGAGATTTCATGTTCAATTTGGGAACTCGACATGCAGGATGGAAGCAATTTGATTGGACTGAAAATGGAATCGTGTGATGTCTCTGCGGAGAGATTTACTGAGATAATGGGGAGCTTCAAATCATTAAAGGAGCTGGTCATCTTTGTTGGGCCTTTTCTTAAAAGTGAAAAAGATAAGGATATTTGTCTTCTCAATGTGTTCGAGAGGCTTCCCCATCTTGAGCGTCTGTGCATGGGTGACAACTTCATCTTGGTAAGAACACAATTTCTATTTAACTTTCATTTGTACAGTGCAATGCATTTTTCAATGGCTGTGTTTACGGTTGCTTCTTATAGGTGTCAGGGTATTAATAATGTGCAAAAAAATGTTATACAAGGCATGCACTATGTGGTTTGCATTTATGTGCATCCTACTGTGGGCAGAGTCCTGCCTTGCTTGAGAGAGTGCCCACTGTAGGATATGCACAGGCTGTAAAGTTCTTCCATTGTTATTGTTATTTCCCATGATACTCATCATGCATTTTATGTCATTTACTTTGTAAATGAGTGCAGAGATGGCTGATTGTGGTTTTGAAACGCAATGCAGGAACTAGCCAAATATAACATACCTCCATCTCTAAGCTCCCCACTCTCTAATCTCCGTAATATAAATGTGTGCGTAGATATACATGAATTTGGTAATAGGGAAATCTGTGTATTGAATTGCTTTCTTCAGAGCACCCCTGCTCTAGAGATGATGGAATGCCAGTTAACTGATGACGCCGATTCTGAAGATCCATTGTATGCAATGTTTTTAGAAAAAGTGATATATTTGAAAAGAGTTTCAAAGCAGGCAAGGATATTGGTATCACATATGTGAATCTCCTTGTAAAATACAGGCTGCAAGTTCATTGAACCGGTGACGAGTAAAAAGGCTTTCCTTTTCCTTTCTTTTCTGAAGAAAAGGGGATGTTCAATGAGATTTTGGAGAATATTGAATGAAAATTCAAGATGGTACTGGATCATGTTCTTTCTGAATCTATTTAGCCAGTTAAATGGAGTCCTTGGAGGGAAGAAAGGGTTTGGTTTATGAAGGGGAAAAATCATAATTCCTATAAAGCTGGTTTATAATTTTTAGTATTTTCTGTGAAACTTCTCAATTGAAACAATTTATCATTATTATTATTATTATATTTTCTTGTATAATGAAAAATTAGCTAATTAGGAATCAATATATTTTCTTGTATACTGAGATATTAGTTAATTAGAAATCAACATGCTGATCTGGGAAGGGATAATTTCTTAGTATTGCCGAATAATCAGGTGTGTTATACAATTAGATTGTTGTCTCATTTCCAAAATAAACAACAAATAATTACTGTTGAGGAATTCAAAATATTTGAAGTAAAAAAGACGAGATTATATTGTTATGTACAGATTGAACTGGCTCATTCTTGGGGCAATCACAAACAAAAATCTGTTGATGTTCGTTGTTATCATAGAATTGATAATCACTTAATTGTAAAACTAAATACTAATGCTGCTAAAAGGGTGTTGTAAAATTAAATGATAATGCCGTAATAAAAGTATTTCAATAGGAGTGGGAAATGAAGAGACCCAATTATGATGATGTTGCTCAGGAACTAGGTTTTCCAAAGTTTTTTTATAAAATTAAAAGGTAATAAAATCTTGCATATCTTGAAAGCTTTTGTGCTTTAAGAGATTCCACTGTTGATGAAACTGTGTTGTTGCAAAATGAGAGATCAGTTTGGAGCTTTGTTATGCCATTCTGTTGAGCCGCCTTTGTGAAACAAGTTGGAGAATGCCCTTCCATATTTTCCTAGCCTTGTTGGGACAAGTTACAAGCTGCAAATTCAACATTAAGTTATTGGATCTTCGAATCAATGGTGAAAGACTTTAATTTCAGTGCATTGATGATGTTTTTGAATAAAGGATTGTTGCTGGTAGACTGTATATAGGATGTCATAATGGATCACACCTTCTTTATCTTCTGACTTGTGGGCCCCATCCCATGGCCACATTTGGGGTGAATGAAGATGCCATTGGAATAATAATCCAATGTTTTTAATAACTCAGAAATGCAAATATTTTGTGAATTGATATTGTTGATCTATAATCAATCAGTTTTATATTTTCTGAATTGATATTGAGTTTTTTGAAATGCAAAAAAATATATTTTTTTACCATGTTTTTTAAACTCTGTTTCATACTTTTTTTATTAATTATTGTAGTGTAAATATCGTATGTCTATAAATAGAATTTTTCGGATTTCATTTTGCATTTATACAAGGAATATCAAATAACTCGTACACTGGTACATTATTCAACATAGAGAATTAATCCAAATTAGAGAGTTAGCATCAAAGGGGAAGGTTGCTTTGTTTCCAAGAATCTCATGAAACAATCATAACAATGGATTACAAATCAGACTGTTATTTTGATGCAAATGACTCCACGTTAATGACCAAGTATATAGCAATGGTTTCCACTTATTTGGATGAATGGCTCACCATTTATATTGTAGATGATCTCTTATGGTAGGTATTTCAGTAAAATTGTCCTACTCAAGAATCTTAGCTTTAGTAAAGGCTACTATGTCTAGGATGACTTCTCCCTCTTTGCATGAATGTTAGATTTCTATTGTCCATCAAAATGTTGTCGTTTTCATTGTTGCACTGTGGGTAACTTCCCAAATTAGCCTTTAGTGCCTTAATAAATCGATTGCGAATGATTTGAGAATGTTGAATTAAAATAGTTTGATAGTGTCTTTTCTCCTACACATTGAGTGCTTGAGCTCTTTTTTATAAGTGGAATGTCATCTTCTTCTTTGCAATTAGAAGGCAAAATCTCTTCCTTCCTCATCATAGGCCCCCTTAGCATGAATCAAATAATTTTAAGTGCAAAACCCAATCATTGTAATGGTGTAACCCCATATTTTTCTATCTCGTGGCATTTCCAAGGTTCCTACTTAGTTATTTGGAATGCTAAAGGCACAAGATTTAGTGATGTCATCATATTGTTTGTTTGTCAAGTTTGTCTAGTTGCTCCTTTGACTTCCTTGACTGCCAACAATCACTATTAGTTGTTATTGCTTACTTCATAGGCATTTGGCTCCATTTTTTTGAGAAATGACCTTTTGGCCTTCCATTTTTAGTGTGTTACATTGTAATCTCACATTCATTGTAGTCATTAAGGTTTCTTTGTTGTCTCATGGGCCCTTTGTCCTTGTCTAGTGTTGTGTTGTTATTGGTGGTAAGGTTCCCTTTAGTCCTCACAAAGTTACTTTTCCTTCATAGATGAGCTCCTAGCATAGTCATCTCACATAATGGGTTGGGGTAATTTTGTGGAGCCTTTGATACAACAAGCCCCACTGTAATGTTTAGTCTCACCAAGAATCTCCCCAATGGAGATTTGGTGTTGCTTTGGGAAAACCTTGGCTCTAAAGGAGTGGAGTCTTTGAAGTGCCCCTCAAGCTAGTCTACTGGAGAACCTTTTTGTGGTCACCTCTTTGAATGTAGTCAATCCTTGGTTGGGGTTACATCATTAGGCTTGGGTAACTCCATGCAATCCTTGATAGTTAAGGAAGGCCTCAAGTTTTGTTGGGTCATTTGATGGACCTTCCTTAATGTGGAGTTGGAGTAACTCCATCAAGCCCTCATTACTAAGCTTTGGCCTTCAGTGCTATCAAGTTGGGTAGGGGGACTGTAGAAATTCCCACTGTAGATCACTTGATAATGCAATGTACTAAAGCAAAATACTTGATCTACTTCTACTATCAAACTTTGTGGTAGATTAATCGAATTGAGCAAGATTAAGAGAACACATATAACTGAGAATGAGAAATCAATCACACAACACAGAAGAAATAACCCGAGGAAAGCTTTAGCCTAAAACCCCAATCTCTGTATTATCATACAAGTGGAAATATCTCATGATTACACAAAGATTTAGCTCACAAGCTATCTAGTTCTCAGTACAATCCCTCACTGTTGCTCATAGACAGTGAAAGGCTTTTCACAAACCTTCTCCTCTGCCCTCCAAGCCTCTTATTTCCTTGCGCAGTTTTTTCTCGGTCCTCAAGCTGCCACCTATGTAATAATCCTTCACACACTGCTCTGACCTCTGAAATAACTGCACAAACATGAAGGAGATAATTCCTTCTGCATAGATGACTTTTCTATATAGGAAAAATCCTCCAATTGATAGTACATTGTCCCTTCTTTTGATTTCAGCTGGGACTCTAACTGAATTGAGATGCACGAGTTATTTATGAGAGAATATTCAATTATTTGAAGTGCAGTAGTTACATGCATGCATGCATTAATTAACTGAACTCATAATTAGTTCAACAAACTATTTGAACTAATCTAATTGGACTTAACTCAGTTAAGTAAGCTAACTAATTACAATTCATTTTTATCTCTTTAATTGATGGATAAATTCCTCAATTAATGGGATACTTGTTGCATGTCCTCACATAGACTTCATGTTTGATTTTTTACAACTAATTAACTCAAGACGAATTAATTAATTATTAATCAAACAATTGCTAAGAACAAATTTGAATTTTACTTTTCAATTTTAGTTCAGGGACCAACTAAAATTGGAATTTATCTCGAAATGCTATTTATAGCAATGCTATTTTTAGCTTTTCCATTTTTTCATTCCTTGTTGTTATGCTCAACACTTGTACCTGAGATGTTATTTATAGTATTTCTTGTTGCCATTTTCAACACTCCCTCTCAATAAAAAAGGCATTCAACTCGAACCTGATCTTGAACTTTTGAAATGTTTTGCATGCAACACTTCTCTCAAGTGTTGTTGTTTCAACAACTCTAGAAACAAAAAAATTTCTCAACTGATTTCCCTGTTGGGCTAGAAACATTCTTCGATGTTGAAGCTCCCTCTGCCGCTGACAAGTGCTCCCTCTGTGACCTTTGAGCTGCTACAACACTCCATGCATCTCGCACCGTTGCACACCTCTTTGTGCCATCTTGCATTGGTGCAACACTCCTGTGCCTTTCGCATTGTTGCAGCTTGCTAGCTCTGCACTGCCTTGGGATTCCTGCACTGTAGCTCTCTCTGTCGCTCCATCCACATCTGTCTTTACCCACTTAGTGAGTCTAGCTACTCCTCGTCAGGGCTCCTGTAGCAAGGTTTAATCAAAGAGGTTGGGTACTTTAATGATCCTGCCTCTTAGCTTTCTTGGGACTGTCACTTCACATCGCCCCACCTCCTACCTCGAGGTATGGATGCATGTGAACCCTTTGCTCATTTGGCTCGAAATTTCCCCCTACTGGAGGTCTCTGCATGAGTGGATGCTTCCACTCGGTCTTCTCTCAACATCTCCAATTGTGGCTGTTCCACAACCTCCTGAAGCTGCTTCACCAATTGTGGCTTCTCCACAATTGTCTAAGACTTCTTCTAGCGCTGCACGTTGAGAGGTAATTTACTCTTCTTCTCAACCACCAAGTATCTAACTTTTGCCTTGCTCCTTAAGGCTTTGCATGCATCGTGTACTTCAAGTGCATATAAGTTTTTGGCTAGCACACCAATTTGTTTCATATTTCTCGCTATCACGAAATTGTCTGGCAAAAGAATTGATTTTAAATTAGCGATATCTCTCTCATCCGAACTTTGATTCAGCCGATTTTTTTTTTGAATTTGGGTATTTTTTCGCAAGAGTCCAAATCTGCTATTTGTTTCTGAAAATTTTGCAGATAAATTTTCAGATCATCTCTGCAAACTCTTGGCCCAATTTTTTTTTTTGGTTAATTGTTCAAATTCTCCCTTCTTTGTATATTGTTCTCTGCTTTGATCAACTTTTCTCTGATACCATGTAGAAATTTTCACTGTAGATCACCTGATAATGCAATGTACTAAAGCAAAATACCTAATCTACTTTTATTATCAAACTTTGCGGAAACTTAATCGAATTGAGCAAGATCAAGAGAACACATATAACTGAGAATGAGAAATCAATCACACAACACAGAAGAAATAACCCGAGGAAAGCCTCAGCCTAAAACCCCAATCTCTGTATTATCATACAAGTGGAAATATCTCAGGATTACACAAAGCTTTAGCTCACAAGCTATTCAGCTCTCAGTACAATCCCTCACTGCTGCTCATAGACAATCAAAGGCTTTTCACAAACCTTCTCCTCTACCCTCCAAGCCTCCTATTCTCTTGCGCAGTTTCTCCTTAGTTCTCAAGCTGCCACCTGTGTGTAATAATCCCTCACACATTGCTCTGACCTCTGAAATAATTGCACAAACTTGAAAGAGATAATTTCTTCTACATGGATGAGTTTTTTATATAGGAAAAGTTTCCAACTGATAGTACACTGTCTTTTCCTCTGATCTCAATTGGGTCTCTGACTGAATTGACATACATGAGCTATTTATGAGAGAATATTTAGTTATCTGAAGTGCAGTAGTTACATGCATGCATGTATTAACTAACTGAACTCACAATTAGTTCAACAAACTATTTGAACTAATCTAACTGGACTTAACTCAATTAATTGAGCTAACTAATTACAATTCAATATTACAACTCATCCTTATCTTTTAAACGGATGGATAAATTCTTCAATTAATGGGATAACTGTTGCACGTTCCCACATAGACTTCATGTTTGATTTTCTACAATTAATTAACTCGTGATGAATTAATTAATTATTAATCAAACAACTGCTAAGAACAAATTCAAATGTTAATTTTCAATTTTAGTTCAGGGACTAACTAAAATTGGAATCTATCCCCAAATGCTATTTATAGAAATGCTATTTTTAGCATTTTCATTTTTTCATTTCTTGTTGTTATGTCCAACATTGGTACCTGAGATGTTAGTTATAACAATGCTATTTATAGCATTTTTTGTTGCCATTTTCAACATGGACTACCACCCATTAGAATTTATCTAATCATCATTTATTGCATGTCCATTATTTATATCTTCACTTTGTCATTTCATTGAGTGCAACCCACTTGGCCACTTTAAGTCTTTGATGATCTAATTTAGATCAACAATCTTTAGGATTAATTGAATCTTAATTCTATTTATCCCTTATTGCACCAAGCGGTTATTTCTACAACCCAAATATGTGTTACATAAGCTTGCAAACAGATTTGGATAATTTGATAATGTTTGCAAAGATGCCTACTATGGCACACTCTATAATAATTGTAGCCCAAAATAATGTTTTCTTGTAAGAGGATTTTGGATTAGTAGAGGTGAAAAAGGGGCACCATCCCTACTATAATTTGGTAGTAGTATCCCTTATCTCTTTATACTCAAATATGACATTTTTGGTGTCTTGGAATAACCCTTTAAGGTTGTAAAATCTCATGGCCCTGTTTTCTTCTAGTTGGAGTTTGATTTTCTAAACTAAATCCATGATGACATTTAACATAATAATGGGACACTTTTGGAATATGCTTCTTAGATTTAGTTAGAAGAGACGAGTCATGAGTTTGAGGCTTCATTAGACTATTACAGTTTTGAGTTGGTTGTTAAAATGGAAGTAGATTGAAGATTGGATGAAAAGTAAAACCATCTAATTACTTGTAATGTAATGCATTTGTGTGTTCAAATGGTCTTTGCATTTGTTTTTTTATTATCAAGAAGAAAAGGTGTAAAATACGCTTCATACTCTAATCAATGAGAGAAAAATGCTCAAAAAACTTAAACAAACAATTGCAAAAATAAAATAACATAGAGACATGCAGTTATTACATAATGATTTCCCAGGGAAAAACTATTTTGAGAGGAAAACCCAAACTTCAAAGAAAACTTGATGCATTATTTGGTGTCCAACAAAGGTCACAATGTACTTTAAGAGTATGTGTTTTTAATGGTAGTAATTAATGATGTACAAGTTTTGGAGAATTTTTGCAACATAATGGTGCCTTCATTAACTTCATACTATACCTCCAACCCAAGAACCTAATAGATATGCATAATAAAACTATAAATGATTATGGGTTCTGATCCACACGATAGAAACCATTGATTATTTTTAGCTTCTACTAAAGTTGACATTTCTTGCATTGAGATAATTGTGATAACATGGGTTGCATGCATGCCCATTCTCATGAGTTGGACTATGGTGCAACACGAAGGAGTATCTACAAGGTACATGATACACTTGTCCTTACACTTCTATGTCTCAATTTTGTTGATGCACAAAAATCTGTTGGAAAATAGATATTTTGTTATGCTTTACTAAGGAGATTATCTAGTTTGTATTTTAGTGCATTCTGTTGTGGAGAATCATTTTTTTATTCGAGGAGGTACCCACTATGGCATATAAAGGTTATGTTATCAACTAAAAGTTGTCCGCTTGTGACATTTCCATATGTTATGTAAAAATACCATTATCAACATGTTTACCATCCATTTCACTTAATTTATCGCCTCCATTAGACTTTTGGAAGTTGTTGGGACAAATACCAATTTTGACCCATTGAAATCAATGTAGATAATACCCGTACAAAGTGCACTGACAATGTAGAAATCACCTTGAAAAGATGCACAACTTTGTAGAAATCACAATTTTGGCTATTTTAGGCCTTAATTTGCCATAAAAGGGAAAGTAGTTATAAGTGGGCATTTAAAACCCTAATTGTTATTCTTAGCCTTGATATGGTCATCTTTAATCACTATTTTGAAGACCATGTCAAGGGGAATTAAACATTATTTTTTGTATAAATAAGAACTTGAGGTTTCTTCATTTATCCATCTATCTATAATAGGTAAATGTTGTTGAAATCACACAATAGATCTTGGGGATTCCTTCCTCTTGATATTGCTTTTATGTTCATGCTACTTGCTTCCTCAACCAAGGACAAGATCTACACACATCAAAGAACTAAAGGGCCCTACCAAGGAAGAGGCTTTGGAGTTACACATCTCTAACAAGTCTTCTCACCAAGTGTACTCTTTAATCTTTCTTTTGGTAATAGAGATATTCTTTACAATTTTTCAAGTTACTCTTTCAAATTTATTGACTGAGTTTCTTTATTTTCACATGAATAAGTTACAATTTGAATTTGTAGAGTAGATCGTAAATCTAGGGAATGGTTTTCAAATTCCAACCACCTTCTTATCTAGATCTAACACACAATGGTCAAATTAGCATAATTTACACTCTTGTTGCAATTTATGCTTAGTAGCCTATAAAATTCTTACATTGGCATTATTATTTCCTAAGATATTCATCGTGCATAAATTTCTTTGTAAAAAATAGGAAGGTAGAGTTAGTTGGTTTTGGTTTCGAAATACAATATAAGAACTAGAAAGAGATCCATCTCTAATATCCACACTTCTGAATCTCTATCACATAAAGGTAAGCATAGGCTTAAACAACTTCATGATATGAAAATATTTATATGAAGTTACTGACATCATAATATCCATGTTTTAAAGAGGAGGGAATTCCATTTAATTAATCACAAGGAGTTTGATAAACCACTATATACAAAGTCAAAAAGAAAAATGATATATTCAAGAGTTTCAAATCATGCATGAATACTCGCATGGAAATCTCTTTACAAATTCTAAAATAAACATTTCAAAACCATTAATTTGATTGTTAACAATGTTGCATAATTTGTGTTTCCTACCACTTTGTTTAAATAAAATATTTTGATGTCATGATATGTTGTAAAAAGTGCTCCGAACAATGATATAATTGTAATATGAATTATATGAATATTTTTTTAACTGTTTTCCTTTATTGATTTTTTTGATGTAATTAAGCATTAAATGGAAAGTAAGGGTTATATATATATATATTAATTATAGTTATTTATTTAAAATTTAATTTTTAATAAAAGACACAAATTCCATATTAAAAATATAGGTGCGAAATTTAACTCATTATTGCTTTGCACTAAAAATACAGTTTAATAACCATATAAAAATACAAAATCTGTCTGAAAATACAGAATCATATTATGACGTTATAATATTGTATTATAAATGTAGACTTGCCATTAAGGTATGATCAATCTAACGTCTTGTAGACTGTTATGATATTTATTAAATAGTCCCATCTTCTAAAACTTTACTGGCTGATACATATTAATAACCAATATTTTATATATTGAAACTCTCCCCGTCATTTATTTTTTTTGTTTTATTTTTGCGCAAGAGATAAAAGACCTTAAATGAACGAAAAACTAATTGAAATATTTTGTTCTTCATTAAATTATCTGTTTAAAACAAGCATTGTGGTTGCCTAACCATTCACGATGCTCAAAATTTTGTGAAGATGTTTAGTGAGCATGGTCATGTTATAGTCTTGGGCATTTATTTTTCGAGATCTCGAAACCTAGATGGGTAAAATTAAGGGCCCGGCCGATTCTTTCAGCCAGCTGGCCGACAAGGCCACGTTTAATAAGGATTATCTTCACTTCATTGTCACCAATAATGAGGCAATTACTTTTATATTTAATAATAATTATCTTAACATTTTTAATTTACAATTTTAACCAAAAAAATAATAATAATACTTAACTTAAAAAACAAAATCATAAAACTTTGTATGTTATATTTTCTAGCCTAATTCATAGTTACATTTTCTAACCAATTCCAATAAGATGAAATAGTATATCATTCCAAAAACCAAAATATGGACACTCCCTCACACTGATGCTTGGTGCACGAATTCTCCTACATGCAATCTTGTTTTTTATCAGAAAACTTATCGGTTGAAGTAGAAACTAAGTTTTTGAGTGCATTGGTTTTTTATTGGTCCTTAATTTCATATTGGTGTATTGTTGAATGTTTTACAAAACAACTTTAACCGATGGTTATGGAATAATTTTGGTTGTCATTGTTTTGTCCTCCAATGGAAATGCCTTTCACTTTCGCATTTTTGGTTGTTTGGTGAATTAATCTTTATGCATGTGAAAACCTGGAGTTGAGTTGAAATTGAAGAGCGTTGAAGCTGAAGGGCTGTGGACGCCGCTGAGGGTGGATCGAGCCAACTGGAGGAGAAGAAAGTCGCTGCTGGAGACGATCGCTGTTGGAGTCTTGCCTGACAGATCGCTGTTGGAGTGTTGCCTGGAGTGGGGTAAACTTGAGCCAGCAGTGAAGAGTTGTGTTGTTTTTGGTGTTGCTGCATGACCCATAGAGGGTCGAACAAAGCCGTTGATGCTGAAAGAATGTGAGTGCTGCGGTGCGTGCAACAAGTGTTGTCCAGTTGAATGACTGTTGCACATATTCATGTCGTTGTGTGGAGAGCCTGCTGTGCAGTAGAGTAATGGGTCAACAGAGGAGACGGTCTCGGAGAGAATTTAAACAAGTGAGGAGAAAGAATGAAATGGCAATAGTTGCAGAAGAAGATTTGAATCAGATAGAAAAATTTGAAGACACTGATGCAATATTGAAGCGATTAATGCCAGTTCTGCCAATTTTCTCAGGTAAACATTTTAAACTTTGGGCAATTAAAATGGAAGGATTGCTTGGTTCAGTAGAATTATGGAAATTTGTCCAAGAAGCTTCTATAAATTTTGATGATAAGCGTAGAAATGAAATAGCATTGTTTCTCATCATATCAACTTTAGAAGAAAATATTTTGTCTAATATTTTGTATGAATTTGGTGAAATATGTGATGCAAAAATATTTTGGAATGTTCTTGAAATGAAATACAGTATGGAGGGTAGTGAGAAAGCTAAAGTTGATGAAGGAGTTGTTGCTAAAGGTGATTGTGTTGAAAGCATCATAGCTGGGATTAAGGCTGAAAGTATGTCTTTAGCTGACAATAGAGTAGTATGTGATATTAAGGAAACACCCTGTGATGCAGAGATTTATGAAGTCAAATTTGATGACAATTATGTATCCCATGATGAGTGGTTAAATATGATGCATGAAAAGCATCTTATTGATGAGTTGTTGTTTGGTGAGAAGAGTTGCCTACCTCCATACACAAATCAAATGCAGGACAACATGTTTGCAGCAACAGAATTGACAAAAGAGGTTGAAGACATGAATCAATCAACTATGTCAGCAAAGAAAAATGAAGGAAGCAAAGCTCTTTCCAAAGAGCACGATGACAAAAATCAATATGGTTTTGTTTATGAATCTAATGTTGATTTTGAGTGTGCAGATATTGACAATCAGGAAGAAGCAACAAAACTTGAAGAAATTGCAAGCAGTAAGGACAAGTATAAGTCCCAAGAACCTGAAGCAATTTTGAATACAAAGAATGATAACTTGCAATCAAGAAAGGAGAAGCTCAATCACTATCTTATGAAAAGGAAGGTGAAAATGAAACGACACCAACAAAGGAAAAGGAACAAGCATGGACCCTTTAATAAGAAGGCAAAAATGAAATGTTTTGTTGTAAGCCTAGCTGAGACTTAGACCAACAGGCAAGTTAAATTTTAGGTATTTGTGATTAAGGGGAGGTGTTAGACCAGTACTCACAACTACTCAAATGTGCGACCACTGTTCAGACATCAACAAGTTTAATGTGTCTGTTGAACATCATTATTACAACGGCTGTCTTGATCCAACGTTCAACAGATATATTAAATAGAGTTTCTAGAAACCATTGACAATGGGGGAAGCTTCATGAAGAAGCCACTACCCCAATCTCCAGAGCTTTCTCTTGATGTGTATAAATACATGTTTAAACAACGAATGAAACCAAGCGGTTGAGTTCCAAGTTCTGTGTGTAGTGTTCAGTCTTTGAGTCTTTACTCTCTCTGATATGATATCAGAGCAGGCGTGAGGCTAAGTGAGTCATTGTTGTGTTCGTGTCTTCCAAGTTTCTAATTCTATAACTGCACTTCTTTTTTTTCCAAAGTTTTGAATATTGGTTTTGTTGGTTGGTATTTGGAGATATTTTGTAGCTTTCCAATGTGTTATCTGGTTTGCTAACTTGCACTATAATGTAGATCTTTGGAGAATTTTTCCCAATTATAGTAGGTGAAAATTCATACCCCATAATTTCCCTATTATTGAAGGATTGGGAAAGCAACAACATATAAATATATGTGAAATTGTCACTATAGAAAATGGTCTACTTTTTCCACTGGACAGTCCTGAGAAGTTCTCTTCTATCACAATCCTGGATAGTCAGCTTAGATAATACATCGTGAATGCGGTCTATCACTATGTGAAGCGCCTTAGTCTCAAGAATTTCATGAATCTCGACTCTATAATTTTATTGTAAAAAATCCTTTCTGATGAAACTGTGCATTTTCTTGTCAGACTTGTTTCTTTTGCTCTTTATGTGTATAACTATGCCTTGGGATAATATACATAAATAGACTGAGGTAGGAAAGCCTTTTTATTGTACATTTGGTTTGCTAGAAGATAAACCTTTGAATGGTTAAGAATGGAAGCAAAATTGAGTCCATTTGGTTATAATAAGTTTTGTTGAATTGTTTGACTATATCATTGAATACTTTAAACATATATTTTAAGCTTGAAAGTATTGATTAACATCCATAACATGTCAATAATTGAAAAAAAAATAGAATTTCTTATCGGGATTTGATTCTGTATATATGTCATGCATATAAGATGGGTGTAGATAAGATTTTATTGAAGATATAACTTAAGTTTAAATTCTCTCCTCTACATTTCTCTACCACCACATGATATGTTAATAAGGCCAGGAAAACATTGTCACACCCATTCTGATACTATCCTGAGTAGACTTACAAAGTATGTGAAGAAACATGTTGCTACAAGATGGGATTTTCGTACTGCCAAAAGTAAACCACTAGATCTCAAGGCAGCCTATGTAATCAGATAGGAATATGATACTCTTTACAGTTTTATTTGATTTGTAGCCAAAGACCTGCATAACTGGTTCCCAAGTGTCTTTCAAGTCATGGAAGCAACTTTGGAATCACCATGCCTAAATTTCCTTAATGTTTTAATGAACATGGACTTCCATATCAAACTTCAGAGGCTGTCAATCTAGCCAATCCTAACATTATGGTTCGTCTGTCTAGAGGTTGGGACTAGCTCACTTTCTTCTTTATTTTTTTTTCAAATGGTGAGATTAGATTTAAAAACAAAATATGTCCTAATGTCTTTTGAATATGTACAGACTCTAGTAAGTTTGAGATTTGCTAAAATGTTGCACTCCCTTCATTTTCTTCACCAAAAACATAAAATAAATTCATTGACTTGTTTAATTTCAACCATGCCATTTGTTGTTATGACAACTCTTCTAGCTGCAACTTGGAACTTATTTATTTATTCGTTATTGGTAGTCGGTTCCTACCAGCGATTGCTATTTAGCTACTTGTTCTTGGCCTTTGGATACATAATGTAGAGGTCTTATCACAATGATAATTGGAAATATATTTTGGTTTCCAATGTTTTACTTTAGATTTTATTTATCCATGAGCCAAACCATTGTGAAGGAAATAAGATATTTGCTTTGGATTGTAGCTTGTTGCACGTGATGGAGATTTTATTATTTAATCATGCTTCATATTACAGTTTTGATTGTGCATGGAAGGAGGGATGTTTTGCAGTGAGTGATGGACGGAATTCACCTTTTCCTGATCTAAAATTTAGACCCATGAATGAATTAATTTGATGCACTTGTGTTGGCTTCATATTTTGATAGTCGATTAGATATTTGGTACCTATTTATATTAATAGATGTTTTGGGTTGTTTTTGACTTCATTACTTGGATTCCATTCTTCTCAGTTGATTATTTGGTTGCGATTTTTTGTTTGATTCTATGTGGCGTTCTAGTCATATGCTTTGATTATCTGAGGGTTTTCTGGGTTAAATTAATTATAAACAACCTAATTATAACTTGTTTAAATGTTTTAGCCCATATATGATGCTTTTTTGGTGAAAATTATGCTTTCTTTTGTCACTTTTGGCCTTTCCTTCAAATTTTGCATATTCCATATTCCCACGGTCAACATGGAAATGTTTTAACTCATTGTTTTTTTTCATTATTGTAGAAGTTTCTATGTTTTTCGTTAGACAAAATACTATTGCAAGGAGGGAGAGATACAAGCATAAGTGTTTGGAAGGGAATTGAAATCAACACTTAGAAATGAGAAAGATGACCCCTAAGTTGATTACAATTAAAGAGTTTATTAGGTGAGATTTAAGTTTGTAAGTTATCAAGTGGATTGTTCAAAGTGATTTGTTAAGGATAATTTATTTTGAGTTGCTTATCTCCATTTCCCCATCCATTTAGGGTAGTCACTTGTCCTATTTTTATAAAAAATTGTCGGTGGTCAAGGTAAATAACCACACTTCTTTTTTTCACAAAGTTTTGAATATTGGTTTTGTAGGTTGGTATTTCGAGTGACTCTGTAGCTTTCCAATGTGCTATTGCCTTCCAACAATAGTACTTTCTTGTTCTTTCATAGCATCAACTAGAGAGGATTGATTGTACCCTTAGTCATACTACCCAATTCCCATTTCTCAAATAACTCTTCAATATGCACTGTATACCCTTTACTTCAAAAGAGCTCAAAGGAAATCATTATAAAAACCTAAAGGAAATTGTTATAAGAACCTAAAGGAAATTGTCAGGCCAGGCAGTAACTCCACAAAGCAAAAATTGATTCGTGTATTTCATTCCATCAGGTAGGTCTATTATATACATGAGGGAGAGACTGTTCAGTTCATCTCCCGATGACTGTTCATATTTCTCATTTATTTATTTACATATATTTACCCAATCACAAGGATTAGGTGTCAACATTCCCCCCCTTATTATGAAGGGATGTTGGTGAGTCCAAGCATCATTTTGAATCGTTCAAGCTTTTCTCTTCCAAGCACTTTGGTGAAGATGTCTGCAATTTGCTCATTTGTGGAACAATGACGGAGATGGATTGTTTTGGCCTCAACATGATGTCGAATAAGATGATATTTAGTATTGATGTGCTTCGTTTGATCATGGAACTTTGGGTTCTTGGCCAACTTTATTGCATAGGTATTGTCAATCATGAGTGAAGTTGATTGTACTTGTTTTACCTGCAAATCTTCAAGAATTTTCCTGAGCCACACAATTTCTTTTGTTGCTTCAGCTGCTTCCACGTATTTTTCTTATGTTGTGGAATCTGCTGGAACTGATTGTTTGCGTGATCCCCAAGAGACAACTCCTGATCCAAGACTCATAGCATATCCTGAAGTAGATACCCCAGTTTCTTTGTCTCCATCGAAGTCTGAATCAGAGTATCCAATCAAGCTGAAGTCGTCCACCTGTGTATACTTGATTCCAAAGTCTTGAGTTCTCTTCAAGTACTTTAGAACTCTTTTTGCAGTAGACCAATGTCCCTCACAAGGCTTTTGAATAAACCTGGAGAGGATTCCAACATCAAATGAAATGTCTGGTCTGGTAGTAGTTAGGTAGTTGAGACTTCCTACAAGCTGTCTATAATTTGTTGCATCCTCAAATTCTTTTCCTTCAATAGATGTGAGCTTTGAGTTTTATTCCATTGGAGTAGTAAGAGGATTGCACTCTGTCATGCCAAACCTGTTCAACAGATCTCCAATGTATTTCCTTTGAGAAAGAAATATGGACTTTGGACCTTGGGTTACTTCAATGCCAAGATAGTAATGAACATAGCCCAAATCAGTCATTTCAAAACTTTTCCCAAATTCCTTCTTTATGGATGCAATGTAGCTTTCATTGTTCCCTGTCATCAAAAGATCATCTACATATACCACAAGATATACAACTGTTTTTCCAACTTTCTTGACAAATAAAGTTGCATCATCAAGATCAAAATGTTTGAAATTGAGTTTCAGAAGATGCTCAGTCAGTTTTTCATACCAGGCTCGCGGTGCTTGTTTGAGGCCATACAAGGACTTCACAAGTTTGCATACTTTATGTTCATGTCCTTTCACAGAAAATCCTTCAGGCTGGGACATAAAAACATTCTCTTTTAGATCTCCATTCAAGAAAGCAGTTTTTACATCCATTTGATGGACTTTCCAACCGTTCTGAGCTGCTAGTGCAAAGAGTGTCTGGATGGTAGCCCATTTTGTTGTGGGGGAAAAAGTCTCCTCATAATCGACCCCTTCCTTCTGTGCAAAACCTTTTGCCACAAGCCTAGCTTTGTGCTTGTCAAGTGAGCCATCAGCTTTATACTTGTTCTTGTAGACTCACTTGCAACCAATTGGTTTGGTTCCTAATGGAGGATCAACTAGCTTCCAAGTGTCGTTTTTTATGAGGGAATCATACTCCTTTTGCATTGCTTCTTTCCATTCATCATGAGAAGCAGCTTCTTTGAAGGAAGTTGGTTCAAAATATGTAGACAAGTTCAATTCACAATCATAAGAAACATCCATATCAACAGGTGAATTAGAGTCATCTACATCACCTCCATTTTCCTGGTTTGAATTTCTGGTTCCTGTCTTTCCAATTTCATCAGGATGAACACTTTCAAGTGTCTTTGTCACCCACTTTTTGGGAACTTTCTGAGATGGTCCAGGCTGCTTCGTTGATTGAGTTGGGACTGAATCAAGATTGAGTCTCCCAATTCTATCAATCACATCACTTAAAGCATCATCTGTTGTTGGAGTTTCATGCGGGGGAGAGTGTTCTTCAGAAGAAGATTCCACATGTTGATCTAGTATAGGAATCCCCCCTTCAAGATGTGGAATCTGATTATCAAATTCTTGAAATGACTTTGCTTTTGCGAATCTATCCAAGCGATCAAGTTGCCGCTCAAAAACATTGTCAGTTTTGGATGATTCAAGAAAAATTACATCTCTAGATACAACAAACTTCTTATTTACTTCATCATAGAGGCAGTATGCTTTGGAGGTGTTTGAATACCCCAGGAAGATACACTTACGACTTCTAGCACCAAGTTTGTTTCTATGTACCCTTGGTATCAAGGCATAGCAGGTGGAACCAAAAACCCTGAGATGCTTTATCGAAGGAACATGTCCATACCACATTTCATAAGGAGTCTTGTTTCTTATAGCATTAGATGGAAATCTATTCTTTATATATGCAGCACAAAGAAGAACATCAGCCCAAAACATTATCTTTACATTTTTGAAGAAAAGCATGGGTCATACCATATTTAAGATTGTCCTATTCATTCTTTCAGCTACACCATTCTGTTGGGGATTATAAGGCACAATTGTTTGATGTTTGATCCCATGTTTGCGAAGATAGTTTTCAAATTCATTTGATGTGTATTCTTTTCCATTATCAGTGTGAATAGACCCAATATGAGATTGTGCATCATTTTCAATCCATTTATGAAAATTCTTGAATGTTTGAAAAGCATCAGATTCGTTCTTCAATAAATAAACCCAACACATTCTGGTGTAGTCATCAATAAATATCAATGATATATTTATTTCCATTTGCAGAAGGAACATGCATTGGACCACATAAATCTGAATGAATGAGTTCAAGCTTCCTATGTGCTCTTGAATGTGAATCATGAAAAGACTGTTTGCTACGCTTTCCTAGAATGCAAGCATCACATTGCTTAAGTTTCCTAGGAATTGTAGGCAAACCAGCAACACCATTTTTCTTCAATAAGCGGAGACTTTCATAGTTCAAATGTCCAAATCTAGCATGCCATAATAAACTTGATGGAAGTGTACCTTCTTCATGATGACAATTGTATGAGAAATGTTGTGCATGAGTAGAGGTTCCTTGTAGCTTGAGAAGCCTTTCTTCTTCTATTCCCCTCATGACAAGTGAGTGGTCAGATGATTTTCTTACCTCAAGCTTGCCATCAAACATATGAATGGAGTGACCTTGCTTGCAGATGTGGACCAGGGATAACAAGTTTCTCTTCAGTTGTGGGAGATATAGAACATGATGCAGAAGAAAGTCTGGAAGAACAGGTAGTTTAAGCCTGGTTGTGCCAAGCCCTGATGGCTTGATTTTTGATTGATCTGCAAAGTATACTGCTTCATCAACATTCTCGGTGAAATCTTCAAAAAAATCTTTTCTATGAGTCATGTGGCAGCTTGCTCCTGAATCAAGCAACCAATCATTTTTCCAAGAATCAAGTGAAACATTAAATAGATCTTCATTTACTCCAATTTTACATTGTGCCACAAAATAGTGAGCGGATTCAGGTGCTTTACCTTTGTCTGTATCATCAGCTTTACCTTTCTATTGATTTCTTTTCTGCTCAATTTTTCCCATGGTAGCTTGCATGTAGAGGCATCATGTGATCCATTTCTTTTGCAGCGAATACAATGCAAATCTGCCTTTTCTCCTTGAGAATGTCTGCCCCCCCGCCTCTGAAATATCTTCCTCTTCCTCTTCGTCCACCTCTTCCTCTTGTAGAATCTTGAGTAGGATGCTTTTCTTTATGAGCAAGGCACACAGTCTCTTCAAAATATTCAGGGGCTATCTTCTTTCCAAAAGCTTTCTCTCTTTCAACAAACTTTTTCACAAGAGAGTCAAAGGTTATATCTTTGAGATTTCCATTTGCTTGCAATGAATCAAGATAATTGGAGTAAGTAGGATAAAGTGCCTTGAGAAAAGCAATAAGAGGATTATCCAATTCAACCTTAGTGGATTTGATATCATGCAGTATAGATTTTACTTCAGATGCAAGAGCAAGAGGATCATTATTTTGCAGTTCAAGAGTGAAGAGTTTAATCATGAGTTGGACAACTTCAAGTGCAGAATGTGAGTCATAGAGTTCTTTCAGCTTTTGTAAGGCTTCAAAGGCAGTTGAATATGACGAAATATGGTGACTCACCTCTTCATTTACAGATGCTGCGATTAATGCATAAGCTTTGTTGTTCTTGTTTTCCCAAATGACGAGCTCTTTGTCTGAGGTAGGCTGTACTGGGTCATTGTCTCCTTCTCCGACACACACTCCTTTCCACAAGTCATTGAAAATGAGGGTGTGTTTTATCATTCGGGACCATTCAGGATAGTTCTCCTTGCTAGTGAGAACTATTCCCACCATGGATATGATTGAATGCATTCTGTAATTTTTTTTTACTTTTGCTGATAGAAAAATAATTCTGCCAATATACTGTAAAATTGTACTCAAAAGGGCATTCTCAAAATATTTCAAATCCACCATGTGACCCACATAAATCCATCATTATATAAATCCACCTCATATAAACCACATATAAATCCCATAAATGTCAGTGGTTTTATATACCAAAAATAGTGGCTTGGAATCCTTTATATATATATCAGTGTTATATATATATATATATATACCAAAGAAAAAAATGATATTAAATATACAAAAGAAAACACTGTGACGCCAACGATTTTGGTTGTTTAATTCATATCGCAGTCAATAATCAATCATGCACCGCGAGCTCTACAAAGTTGGAGCAACAACGACATCACAATTTGGGAACCATTCCACGATCTCCATACCATTTTGACTTCTTCAAAACTCAATTACCATATCAGCGTTCAAAACTCAATTATAACATATTATATGTGATCCAAGAAACTATTACAAAGTGTTGAACCAAGTCTAAGTCGACCGAGCCACAAGTTACAAATCAGGTCGGCTATGCCCGTGCAGGTTCGAATCCTGCTGTCAACGCAAATGAGGATCTAATGCCTGGAAATGAGACGCAAAAAACTGGGAATGAAAGGCAAAGAAAAACAGAATACAAATGTGTGTATACTCCACGCCAACACCAGAGAGCAATGCATTCAATACAGGGTTACCATCTCGACTTCTAAAACCCTTGGTCCGAGAACATTTCCTTTGTCACCGCTTCGTATGACACAAGCTCAAGCGTGATTCCTTAGTGAGCGGTCATACATTCCTTCAGCATGGAGACAGACAACAGAGCACTCAGTGATTCAGGTCACACTCGCAGAGATGTTTAACATTATGTGAGAAAACGTTGACAGTCCAGATGGAATATGGCAGAGGCAATAGCGTTTATGGACAGTCGCCTTCTGGCAGACAGAGAGCGCCTTTTTTTTGTCAGAACAACAAACATTTATGGATAGCTGCCTTCTGGCAGACAGAGAGTGCAGGAAAGGAATATGGAAGACAGAGGAGTTACAAGGAGCATAAGAGCTAAAAAAAGGAGCTGGCTCTGATACCATGTCAGGCCAGGCAGTAACTCCACAAAGCAAAAATTGATTCGTGTATTTTATTCCATCAGGTAGGTCTATTATATACATGAGGGAGAGACTATTCAGTTCATCTCCCGATGACTGTTCATATTTCTCAATTATTTATTTACATATATTTACCCAATCACAAGGATTAGGTGTCAACAGAAATCGTTATACTCTTATAATCTAAAATGGACAGAAACATAGTTCGGATGTAGTAATTGACTACATTCATGAAATTACTTTTTGCCTTCTTTTTTGTTTCTGCAAAATCTTCTTCTTAACCCTCACTTTGACTTTCTAGCTTTTTTGCAACCCAACATTGCTCAAAATATATTTCTCATTTATATATATTCCTTGGTTCTTCTAAAGCCTCTACATATGCTTCAGATAGTTCTCCTTCTAATGATGCCTCCCTTTCTTTCTATACAACTTCTGGTATCTTCTATACTTTTTACATATGTTTGCCTACAATATTCATATCATGATTCTCAACTTTAAAAGCTTCTCTACAGCTTCTCTAGAATCTTGTAGGTCTTCCTGGTTGTTCCTTTGGGTAGTGTGTAGCACATCAAGATTATACTATTATCCTTGATTTCCTTTTGACTGCTTTAAAAAAAACTTAATGCTACTCCATTTTTTTAACCGTTTTATGTTATGTTGCCTTCTCAACTCAAAAATTCTTTTGGGTGGAAAATTTTTTGTTGGACACCTAATCCTAAATGGGTTAGTGTGGAAGCCGAATAGACCAAAGCAGTCCAAGAGACCTTGGGATCTGAAACCCAAGAGTCACATATTGTACTATAAATGTATATCTCATGTTAATAAAAAAATGTACTGCATGTTTTATCTTTCATATCTCCTGTGCTGTCCATGTGTGTTTAACATGGTATCAGAGCAGACGATATTCTGCCCTGCTCATATTTGAGCCAATAATTTTTGTGGTTTTTGATATGAATTTGAATTGATATTTCTTCTGGGGTGTTGGCCGTTTTATTTCAATTAATGAATCCTTGTGGACTCTCCATTTGAACGCTGGTCTGAATTTGCTTCTCAAATCATTCCTTGTGTGTATCCCATTTGTGTCTGAGGGAATTAATTATCTGTCACTGCACTTCTGAGATATGTTCCCGGATTTAATTTATCTGTCGCTGCTGCTCTTTTAATACATTTCCCTGCACTGAACCTGTGTAGAATGATTTGGTTTTTTCTTGTGAAATTGGTCGAGGGTTTTTTTGCCTGACAGTGAACGCTGCCCCACATTAAAAACTGTCTCAGAACGTGGCTTTGAAAATGATATGATGGATGGCACGTGTGCTCCTGTGAATTGTGGAAGCCGTGTGATTAAAGAGACCGTAGCATAAGCACATGAATCGTTATATTTTCTGTATGACAGTTATGACAGGCAATGGAGAAAGTTGGTCGAATGGTGTCAGGAAATAGCGCAAAAATAAATAAATAAAATAAAACGCCCCTCTGTCCATCATATTCGCATTATGTCTCTGCCATTCTGCACTGCTCTTCTGTCAAGAGACCTGTTGCAAACACTGTCTCACTGCGTCAGTGTCATAGACGTTTTATATTCTCCTATACTCCACTGAAAACGCTGTCTCCCGCTGCAATCGGGGCGCTTCCGAAACTGAAGAGACTATCTCTAAGTGGGAATAACTTATCGGGTCCGGTTCCATTTTCCATTCACTGTCTCTCCATTTCTTGACTCAGGTCAATATCCTCATAAATATTCCACTGCATGAGCCCTACTTGATCACTCCAGATTATGTTACTCGGCTCTCTGATAAGGGTTGTATCTTCAACACCATAGCCACCAAAATGCAGGTATCAGTTCTTGTATTTACGCTTGTGTATTACATTGAACGCAACATATATTGATCGCTGCCTCATCCATCGAACGACCTCCCATCTATACCTCGGCCTCTCCATCGAACTCCGGTATCCCCGCTCCTCTGGTTGACATAACACCCGTCTCACTTGAAGGACCTCAGTCCTGCAGCCGTCAAAGTCTTTTGAACGCTGGAGGAAAGAGTACATTGTTTATATGATTATTAACGCATGCATGTGTTTTTAACGCTGCTCCGTTGATATGCTTTAAGTTTAACGCTGCTCTGGAGCGCTGTCCCGTATATGCTTTGGAGGCTGGGTTTGAGAAATAGGAGTTTTTTATTTGTACAGTGACTGAGTAAATGGGGTACCGTTAGAGTGGGTTCCTAGAAGACCATATGCAACGAGCCGGTGATGTTTGGTATTCTCAAGTTTTTCGTGACAGCAGCGGCATGTCTGGAATTGTGAATTACAGGAATTATGATCACATAAAAAAATGCTATCACATATCTTGATCACTCAGAGTTCAAGAAAGCATTTTCTGAGGGGGCTGCTTTTATTAGGGTTTTTGAGTATAAGTCTGAGCTGAAGAGAAGCATTTCCAATAGTCCCACCTATGGTTATGGCCGCAGCCGCTCAAGGAGTCAAAACTAAAGTCCAAGGTGAAACCCCAACTACAACACAAGCGGAAATAATTCTGTGATGCATGGATCAGTTTCACGCTCAATGGATAACATTTGAAGTCACGGGTGCACAGTGGCTCATATAGTGCACGGTGGTTTTGGACTGGTGCGCATCGAGGCATGGTGGAAAGACGAACCAGGAATAAGGAAAGCTGCCATCCGTTGGTATACACGCGCATTGCTCCTCCCATCAAAGTCTGTTGAAACAAGGAACGAGGAATGATTAAATCGATGCGCTGTCCATTGAATGTTTTGCATTATTTTTGTGCTGTCCTTATGTGTTGTATAAAACTCTGGTGAATATTTGCGCTGTCTTGCATTGCGGTCTTACACTCAGAGCGCTGTCCATTAACACTCAGAGCGCTGCCCATATATTTATATGTGTTCTTTAACGCTGATCAGTTTTGAGTATTACGTTGAATGTGTTGAATGCCTGTCTAACATGGCAGCTTGAAAGCTCGTGCGGGAATCTCACACTGTTTGGTAGCTCAACAACACTTACAGAGCCTTGGCCTGGGCTCCCACCTTGCTCGTCTCATACTGATTGCAAAATTTGACAGTAAAACCAGCAGATGCCCTGGCACATTTGGTAACGTTACAGAGTGCCCTGTTTCCTTGTGTAGAATTGTTGGAGAATTTGATCAGATTTGTAAGCTGCGTTGCTCTCATATATTTCAATATATGATGAAGTCCTCAATAGAAAGAAACTGTGAAATATAGAATAGCGGCAGAGGTTTTCTGATTCAAAAGGGAAGGAGTATTTGAAGGATCCAAGCAAGTTTGCAGTTGCTGCTGCCCCTGTTGTGATATTAAAACTCATTATAGTCTCTGTCTACATATATATACATTGATTCCTTGATTCATTTGCTGCACATTTACAAAGGATTTTTCTGTGTCTTTGTACTGTGAGTGGGTGTTACTTTTACTCATTGGGTCATAGTTGTAATCAGTTTTTTAAAGGGGTGTAATTTTGACAATGGAGAATATGCCTCGAATTACTGAAATATTAGAGTTCTTAAAAACTCTGATACATTCCTCTGATCATGGTACAGTAAGAATAAGCAAAGCTTCTCTGGTTGACATTAGAACCTGTTTGTATAATGTACAAGAGAATATTGAGTTTTTGCAGCTTGAGACAAAGCTACAGCAGGAAGAATTACAGCAGTGGAGTCATCATTTTGAACCTATTTTTGTTCAGAGGATTGAAACAGACTCCCATAAACAGCAAGACAATAATATTATAGCTCATTCAGATCCAGTGCCCAATAAAGTAGCAGCTGTACATGCAGATGCAGAAACTCAGTCTGCACTTCCTAAGCCCATCATCAGACCTTGGGAATAGCTTGTCCACAACAAGCACAGAACTGGTCTTGGATATGATAAGGACTTGTCCTTTCATATTCCAGACTACGCCAAGCCCATTCAGTTTCAGAGTGCTGGATTTATTCATGACAGTTCACCTGCTCCTCATGACAGTTCACCTCCAGCTGTTCCAGATTCTACTCCTCTTCCTCCATAGCAACAACAACAACAGATTGTAAAATGCCAACACTGTGACCGAGTTGGCCATTTGAAAGATCATTGTTTTTATCTTCATCCATGTAAGCACTGTCATAAAACCAGTCATTCTTCACACAGATGCTTCAGAAACAAACGTCCTGCAAGAACAAAGATTCATCTTGGATGGATTGCTTCTTGGCAATGGGCATCAACAGCCAAGAAGATATTCCAAACACATGTCAGAACTTGTTCCAGAGTATTGAAAAGTCTTGCAGTTGAGTTTTCTCCATCATCTCACCTTGTATCTGACAGGGGGGGAAATGATGGTCATCTACAAGCTTCAAAGTCACATCAAGCGAGCCTGAGCCACAACCTGCCACATCAGTTTCAGAGTTGTAGCCAGAGACAAAGATTCCCCTGAACATGGCTTCAGTTGGCAATCTGGGACACTTCCTCTAGCAGAAGACTTCAACTTCTTGCCAGTTTCAGAAGCATTCCAGGAACACAATTGAGAACACTTCCTCTAGCAGAAGACTCCAGCTTCTTGCCAGTTTTGGAAGAGTTCCAGGAATTGCATTAAGCATTCCAGAGTTGTTGGTTATCCTTAAACCATCACAGATTGAGACTTCCCTTTTCAGGTTGAAGTTTTGCCTTTTATGCGGGGTGAGACCTCCCTTTCATGGTTGAAGGTTTCCCTCTTTAAAACAATAGGATCACTTCCTCTAGCAGAAGACTTCAGCTTCTTGCCAGTTTTGGAAGAGTTCCGGGAACTGCACTAAGCATTCCAGTGTTGGTGGTCATCCTTAAACCACCGCCCTTTATACCAACATTTCATAGAGCACATTCAGCCTAGTGCTGGCATGCATTTTTTTGCACATTTTGTATTACAGCTCTCTTCTTGGACTCATACATAACCCTTCGGATTAAGGGGGGAATGTTGGACACCTAATCCTAAATGGGTTAGTGTGGAAGCCGAATAGACCAAAGCAGTCCAAGAGACCTTGGGATCTGAAACCCAAGAGTCACATATTGTACTATAAATGTATATCTCATGTTAATAAAAAAATGTACTGCATGTTTTATCTTTCATATCTCCTGTGCTGTCCATGTGTGTTTAACAATTTCAAACAAGCCTTGCCCAATGCTTAACATCAGTTTTTGCAATGCATTTTGTCGGAAGCTTTCTCTTAAGATGGGAATAGGCATAAAATTATCTGGTTGTACTTCCAACCCCCTATATTTTGACTTTTTTACTCACAAATATGTCTTCCCTTTTTTGGGTTTTTCCACTTCTATGTGGTGGTTTTTCTACCTGTTACTCACCTGTAAGTGGTGCTTCCTTGTTGTTTCGCTGGGTAGTGTACAACACATCAAGATTATATTATTTTCTTTGATTTCCTTTAGACTGCTTAAAAAAAAAAGTTTATGCTTCTCCATTTTGCTTAACCATTTTATGTTATGTTTTCTTCTCAACTCGGAAATTATTTTGGGTGGCAATATTTCAAACAAGCCTTGCTGCATGCTCAACATGACATCCTACAATGAATTTTACAAGATTTTTTTAGAAGGGCATAAGTACAAAAATATCTAGTGGTACTTTCCACCATATAAATTTTGACTTTCTTCGACACAAATCTGTCTTCATTGTTTTTGGTTTTTCGACCTGTAAGTGGTGCTTCTATGTTCTTAGCCTTTATAGAGAACCATGTATTTGTGATATATTTTTTTGCAAAGGGTTGCACTTCTTGTTTCCAATATTGCCCGAAGGATAGGTTTGGAGAGGTTCATCTAGCCGTGATTCTTGTACCTTTGAACAAAAACTTACCCAAAATGTACCCAAAATCACAAAAGGATCTATATATTCATCTCCAATAAAAGGGATACTTCTTCTGTCAATGATGTCATTCACAAATCTGTCTTCCTTTTTTTGGTTTTTCCCACCTGTATGTGGTGGTTTTTCCACCTGTTACTCACCTATAAGTAGTGATTCTTGGTTGTTTTGCTGGGTAGTGTACAACACACCATGATTATATTATTATCATTGATTTCATTTTGACTGGTTTAAAAAAAAATGATTGCCTCTCCATTTTGCTTAACCATTTTATGTTATGCTTTCTTCTCAACTCATAAATTATTTTGGGTGGAAATATTTCAAACAAGCCTTGCTGCATGCTCAACATGAGTTCTCACAATGCATTTTGTAGGATTTTTTTTTAGATGGGCATAAGCACAAAAATATTTGGTGGTAATTTTCACCCCCTAAATTTTGACTTTCTTAGTCACAAATCTGTCTTCGTTATTTTTGGTTTTTCCACCTATAAGTGGTGCTTCTATGTTGCCTACCCTTTATAGAGAACCATGTCTTCTATGATATTTTTTTTCGCAAAGGGTTGAACTTCTTGTTGCTAATATTACTCGAAGGATAGGTTTGGAGGGTTTCATCTAGCCGTGATTCTTGTACCTTTGCTTCTTGAGCATTTGAACAAAAAATTACCCAAAATGTACCTAATATCACGAAAGGAGTTGTATCTTCATCTCCAATAAAAGGGCTACTTCTTTTGTCAATGACGTAAGCCTTATCAATGTCCCAAAATATGAATCCACATTCTAGCCCTACATGGCCAATTCCCCATACATGTTATTGTTTAAATGGCTTGGTCATATTGTTTTTCCCTTAGAGGATAAGACCTTGACTCAATAAAATATGGTGTTCTTGGATCAATTTATTCTCGAGTAGGACCTTAGAAGAATCCTTTCTCTCCACTGGAAGCCACAAACTCCTCTAAAATAGGTATGGAATTAACAAAATCCTCATTTTTTTTATGATGAATCTGACCAAAAAACTGTATTATTGAGGCTCTTCTCAAATCAACATTTGCGTTCCAATCTCTCTTTTTAGGCGGGCAATTATCAATTTCTGTTTCTATTGAATGTTGAGTAGTTTTCAGTATTCCTTTCTCCTCTAAATCACCAAAGTATGACCAAATGTCATCACCTAATGATGCTATGGTTTGTTGACTTGCAATATAATGTAGATATTTGGATAATTCCCCACCTTCAATTATAGTAGGGGAAACTTCATTCTTGTGATCCTCCATCCAAAAACCGAACTAATTTGATCTCACGAGAATGAATAGAATGTCACATGCTCTTGTATGTTGAATATAGTGACAACTTTGATCTCATGAAAATGACTAGCCTATATTCTTCTTATATAATATTAACTGACTAAAACTATGAATTAAAATCATGAGAAAAGCTGCAAGGTATTTTGAATAAGGTGGCAAGTTGTATTTGGCATAACTAGAAAAAAAACATTTTATTTCAGAAACAACTAACGTAATTGAAACTATTGTTCCTCCTTTTCCTTGCTACTACAAGTGCAAATATTTCTAAGATATTCTTGCAACAACTTTAAGGTCTCTTTGCTTGAACAAGACCTCGATGTTTGTGTACTTCTACCCCTCTAGCAAGCAATCCAAAGGTATATCTGCTACTTCCAATCCCTTCCTCTCTTCCCTCCAAACCTTTCTCACACTCAAGAAAACTCGTTCCATAATATAAGTTGTGCTTTTTACTTGTTTTCTTGGACAAGAAACCATTTGCTTCTACACATTTGCAATTCCATCTAAATTTCATATTTTTTTGACCCATCATGCAATAGTATATACGACATCATAGTTGTGTAATTTCCTCCCTTCTACTCTTTACTTTCCCTAATTGTCCTCTTCCTTCATCAACAACATATGCCCATAAACCCATAATATCTATCTGCTTTCTTGATGACCATGATATGAACATAGAACCAATAAAACTAGCTCTTTGTTGTTTCAAATTGCTACTATTTACTCATTGTATGTACAATCCATAAATCATCATTTCCCCATAACTAGAAGATTTTCTAACTCGAACTCGTGCTTGTTCTCTTTCGATTTCTATGGACATATTCTCATTCATGCAACCACACTTCCTTCCCCTGCCTTGACAACTCATGCAAACAAATTACTCATGCCTATACTTATGCATATGCCCATGCTTTCATTCATACACATATAATTGATACCCAAACTTGAAAAACCCACACAAATACCTCACAACTGCAAGCTGAAAAGTTTAGAAACCAACCTAGATTCTCTTTCACACACTCTTTGTTGTGAATTAGTCATGCCTAATGCATATGCCCATGTTTACATTAATACACATATAATTGATACCCATAGTTGAAACACCCACACATAAACCTCACAACTGCAAATCTAGAAGTTTAGAAACCAACCTAGATGCTCTTTCACACACTCTCTATTATGTAAAATGTCACATTCTCTTTTATATTACAATAGGAAGCTTTGATCTCACAAGAATGACTAGCCTAAACTTTCTTGTAGAATATTAGAGGACTTAATCTATGAATTAAGTTAATGAGACAAGTTTCAAGCCCTTCTTTGTAACTGGTATTTTCCTTCCTGAACTCTTTGTTGTAGGGAATGCCACATGCTCTTGTATATTTCCTAGCCTTTATTTTTCTTATAGAATATTAACTTATTGGATCTATAAATTACGTTCATGAGAAAAGTTACAACATCTTTTGAATAAGGTCACAAGTTGTAATTTACATACATGCAAAAAGAGCACTCTCTTTAAAAAACAACTAACATAATTGTAACTATTATTCCTCCTTTTCTTTGATACTACTAGTGAAAAGATTGCTAAGACACTTTTGCAACAACTTTAAGGTCTCTTTTCTTGAACAAGACCTTAATGTCTACTAGGTAACTCATTCAAATTTCCATACCCCTCCTCTGTTCCCTCCAAACCTTTCCTACCCTTAAAGAAGCCGACTCAATGATAGGAATTGTTTTTCCCTTCGCTTGCTTTCTTAATCATGGAACAATTTTCTTTGGCACATACAAATTACACAAATAAAAAAGATAGTATCCTGGAAATCTCTTCGTTAGTGGTATCCCTGTTGCTTTCCCACGTATTTTCCCCCTCTTGTTTTTAGATCTCCCACAAGTTTTCCTTCAATTTTTTTGTTCCTTCATGTATTTGAAGATAAACGCTTTAGCCTTTTCCTTCAATTTGCTACACATACTACTTTTTTTCTTATGCACTTACAAATGAATTTTACTTGCAACTCATTTCTTCGAACAACAAAGTCATTTCACAATGGAGGCAACCTTGACTAGCGATGCACTTTCATTGTTACTGTTTGGTTGTACCGAAATGCAACCAATCCTCTAGGTTGTTACCATCGAGTGCATTTTCCCTGCCAAGGCTACAACCCCCTGTTACCGCTTCTCTCTTTCTGATGGAACTCACAACGATTAAGTCTTACTACCTTCTTCACACAATGCACTTGTGACAGCTGGGAACCTGCAAGTCAGCTCCATGGTGCTCCTTAGAAAAAGTTCATGCACATATTGTCACACGGAATAAGTCGATCTTGCGGACAAGATAGACCTTCCTAGAATCTAAAGAAGACCTAATGACAAGCAAACCAATCACACACTATCTTTCTCTAAATATGCTTTTATAAACAAAGGAAAACAAGTGTTTTAGGCCTACCTTAGGTCCAAAGCAAGTTTGTGGAAGCCTTCGCTCTTTCGGTCCAAATGAGCTCCCTTGTCGCGAATCTGCAAACACAAACAAGCAAACAAATTAAATAGCACCTGAAAAGCCAATATCATAAAACATATTCAACATGAAAGTCAAGGAATTCATGAAACAATTGAAATTAGACAATTTGTTGAGAAAAATGACTTTGATTGTATTAATTCAAATAAAGAAGAACTTTACAACCTGTGCCTTGAAACTGTACAAGCTCCTCCCAGGGTCCAACAAGAAGTCTCCTCTACTTTGACAAGTTTCACTCTCTTCCCAATGAAGCGAAAAAGATATGTGATCTATCCTCTTAAGCTCAACTAGGAAGTCTTAATTTCACCAGCATTTACCTTAAAAATTGTTCAACTTCTAACCTCTCTAGCAACCAGCCCAATGCCTGAATTTATAGTGCAATGGAGGGAAGTTACTAGGTCCTCCTTCAAAGGGATAAAGCCCTCCTTCAAAGGGATAGCTCCTCTTATAAAGGGATTAGCTCCTTCTCTTTTGGGATGCATGAACCACCTAAGAGTGGCCAATCCACGTCAAAATTCCTTCTAGAATCATCTAGAATTAACCCAAAGTGAGTTTTTTAGAATAAACTTGCATCTTTTTTACTTTCACAGGGGTCCGCACCCACACCTTTAGGGACAGAGCGGGCAGGTCTGCAGTTTTTGTAAACAGAAGGTGCGGGACCGTAGGTAACAGTGAGAGAAAGTGCGAAACCAGAGTTTTATTGATTTTCAATGTCTTTCTCTTAATTTCAAAACTTGACTTGAAGAGCTAAGGTCTGAGACTTGCTTAGGAGGGCAGTACAAGTGATGATAGACCCATACTGACTGCAAATAATCATGGTGACAATATTTTTGTGTAACAGATTTCCCCCTAAAGTGCGAAGTCTGTAGTATATGAGGATTTCATTTATCATTTAGGAAGAGTGAAGTACTTTATCATTTCGAGGATCATCTCATGGAGAGCCCGGTTGGAACCTGTAAAAACATTCAAATGCAAGATATATATATGAGATCATATCATCGCTGAGGTAGGCATTCCCATACTCAGATCAAAACTAACTTAGAAAACTAACTACTGCTCTGATACAGGAATGATCTTGTAAAACATCACAAGTATAGACTCATGTGGACACAGTATGGACGTAGCCATCTGTTTATGAATAGTCCATTATATAATGAATACAAAATTCCTCGCACCCTAGATTGTGGAAACGAGATCCAGGGTCTTCATTTCTACTTCTCGAAACAGTACGATTCTATCCATGCGAATAAATGTGTTGAAGTCGAACATGGTAGAAACCACTTGATTACCAGTCAATGATGTAAACTGTTAAAAAGTGTGAGAGAAACCACCAGTGATGTCAATGGCTCTCAAAGTACCCAGTACAATCCATGAGATCTGAATAAATGTGTTGATGTCGAACATGTCACGGAATCCTTTGATCGAAGGTCAATGATGCAACCTGTCATCAAAGGCGAGAAACTTGCCATTGAGGCATGCAGATCCCAAGGTACTGACGATTTCTAGATCATCTTTCTAGATAATGAGCTGAAGTCGATAGAAAGGGATCTGTCGTAGGCAAGCCCACAACACGAAATCATAAATCAAGTTGAAGAAATTTAGTTGCAAGGACTGACTCAGGGATGGTCAAGATGGATGACAGATATTTTGCAGATGAATGGCTTATTGGTAGTGACCTCTTGAACACATAACGACATGACAGATGGCTTGGTGACAATTGACCCAAAGTTAATACCCAGAAACCAGTTGAATACTTTCAATGTGGTTTGATCAATTGTTAGGCAAAGGATTTCCCAACCCAGGTGAATAAAAGTGTCGTGTTCAAGAGTGGTTACAAAGTATGACAAACAGGCTCATTTTTCTCTCTTTTCCCCCACCATTTCTGGCAAGTACCTCTTTATTTTTGACAAGCTTGAGGAGGATAACTTGATTATAAGCTCATCCTTTGGATGAGTCCAACTTAGTTTAAATTCGAACCCTGAGAAGGAGTGGTTTGTTCCTGTTTGTAATTGAACAGGTCCTTTACTGTGAAATTTTAACGAGTCCAGTATAGGAGAAACTCAGCGTTTTTCAATTTTAGAGAGTTTGAAAAAACTTAAGAAAAATCCAGGGTTGACCTTTTTCGTAAATTTGTGTCCCCCAAGCCCGAAAAAGTATAAAATAATACTTGAGAGAACCGCTTGATCTTTACGACCGGGGAGTACTTTTCGTAATTAGTGCCCCTGATCTGAAAAAGTAAAAAAGCGATCAACGACACGTCGTTTTATAACCAATATCGAATTTGAAACGACAAAAATCCGGCAATATTTTCATGTTTTTATGGTCAGAAAAGAGCTGTAAGTGGACCGTCTTTTAATTCCATTTTAACGAGTTTAAAAGAAAAACTCGGCAATCTTTTCATGTTTTAGGAGTCAGAAAAGAGCTTAAAGGTGACTCTAAATGTTTTCTGTCGAAAATGATAGATTTCGCCTGAAAAATCCGTTATCCTGAACAAAAATGCAAACTTTACTCATACCTGTTTGAAATGGATAAAAACATTGCAAAAATACCTTTCCAAAGTGAAACATAAACAAATTTGCAATTTATTTACTCAAAAAACTTATAAAAAGGGCTTTCGTCAATTCATTTTTACCGTTTGAGTTTTGGGTGAGAAAATAGTGCTTTTGTTCAGAAAACTTCCCATGAAGATTGCGGAAAATCCAATTGTCGGAATCGAACGCCGTCTTCTCCAGGTAATCCACATTATCCTACTCTTCATTTTCAACCGTTTCATTTTTTGTTTTGGGTTTTTACTTTAATTTTTGGAGGGTTTTTAGGCTTAAAACCCGCGTGCGGGGGCCCGCAGGTGTACCACTGCCAGCCCGCGGACCCCGAATTTTTCTCAATGGGGAAAAAGTCAGGGGTCCGTACCTTCCATGTAGGCAAGGTGCGGACCCACGCACTGTGTCTAACCCAGAGGGTGCGGTCCCCACCGCAAGGGTTTTTAACCCAAAAATTCTCAAATTTGGCCCAAACAAATTAATTTCTAGCATTCTAATTTGTCTTTTTACTTGATGCAGAGAGTACATCATGCTAGATTGGCGTGAACAAGAGCATGAGGACATGGATGCTACCGCATTGAATCACCAACCTTCAATCGATGCATTGAAGGCTTGCGGCTTGTACAAATTCTGGGCCATACCTGGCATGAGGGCCCAGGTGGATTTCTTACAGTGGCTGGTTGACAGATGGAGCATACAGGACCAGTGCTTCTTCATTGGCGACCACCAGCTCGAAATCGAGCCGGCAGATATATATTTCTTGACCGGTTTGCCTAAGAGAGGCGAAGACTTGACTCTATTCGGGGCTAGGTCAGGTGGCCAGTCTGTCGATAGCCTCCGGCTAGAGTTCTGCAACAGCCAGGCTAGAGACAAAGGGATAGACATAAAAACCATATCCCTTCCTGAACTCATGGTGATCGCGTTTACTGTCACCATACTTTGCGGGAGTGCCGCATTACATATTACCACCGGATCCCAGATGCGTATGGCAGTTGAATGCTTTCGAGGCACCATCTTCAACTGGTGCGATGCTGTGTTGGCCAATGTGAAAGGCCAACTGACCAGAGCCAAGAAAGGACAACTAAAGACCTTTGGTTATGGGGCTTTGGTTGTGAGCTTTGGTCTGGAGAGGGTTCCCATGTTGATCCTGTTAGCGCTTGAAATTTCACCTCAGGCTGAGAAAGGTAAACCTCAAGGCTACATCAAACCATTCAGCCTCGTAGCTAGCCCTACGGGGCAGGAGAAGGCTCTCTCCGGTCAATCTCGGTAGATTTTCAATGGGATGAGATGACCAACAAGGTAACACTGATATTAGGCTAGTAAACTGATTAGAAAGGTTGATTTGGGGTTTTTTTTGGGGTTTTTGGTGACAAATTGAGGAGTTGCAATTTTGGGTGCGGGGATTTGACACAGTTTCTGCAGGGGGTTCCTTGGGGCGAGGTAGGAAACAGTATTGATGCCTTAACTTGAGATGGATGATCAGGAATGAAAGATGAGGAGCTAAAGAGAGCAAACAATTACTTTGAATTCCCTTTATACAGTAGAAAACATGGAAATTAAACAAATTTAAAAGCAGAGCATGGCTAGCATGAATTCCTACTTTAACACTTCATTTGTTTAATGTGCAGCAGTAAAGAAAGGAAATGAATCACATAAAAAAGCTTACAAGAACATTGAGAAACACACCATCAACACATGAGTCCACAAGAATCCCAAAGATGACTGCAAAACCCTGGTCTTCCTTAGCCAAAAATTGCAGAGATACAAGTGAAATAATACAATGATAGCTTCTCCCTCAAGAGTCCAACCATGAAAATGAGCAAGAAAGTACATAATATAGATGATCTAACCTCTTTCCCTGCCTCCATGGGTCGAGCTCACTATCCTAGGAGCTGTTTGAACCACTTCTAAACTAAGCACTACAAAATAGGCAGTCAAAACAACTTGCCTCTATAAACTTGGAAACCAGTTCATACATTCAATTTTTACCCTTTACATGAAAGAAACTTCTAGCAGAGTTAAACAAGAGTAAAAGTATCCAAAAAGTGTTACAATTACATCCAAGAGGACCACCATCAACCTCAAAAAGTCAAACTGGAGCCAAACTGCGTTTTCTGGGCTGAACTGGTCAAATCTAGCACAATTTCCTCAACGGGTCGCGCACATCTTCTCAACGGGTCGCGCACTTTGGAGCTCTGTTTGGAGGCCTTCCCGGTGTCAGAATTGGGTGCAGGATAGCTCGTTGGAAAGGTCTGCGAGTCTACTTTCCAACCCAACTAAAATTTTTGAATTTGGAGTTCATTTGCCCAGTCAAAACTCAATTCTCCCAAGACTGCTTCTGCAACTCAAAAAAGGGGCAGAAAGTCAAATTTTGCATGTATTTTGACCTTCTGGAGGCCCAAAACCCCATAAAAACTCAAGTCCATCCATGGGCATATGTAATTTTGCATGAAAAATCTAAAAATGCTGAGTTTTTGCAAAACGGAGCTACGATGACAAAGGGTCTCACCGGGGGTGAGACCCGTTGAGAAGCCAAAACCTGTAAATTTCAAAAAAATACCAAAATTACCCAAAATTCTCAAAAATTTTTGGGATTTGTGCTGTAGCTGATGCTAGTGAGTGCCATGATCTTTAAGGGATGCCTCAGCCAAGATACGGAGTGGATTGGTCTTCTTCCTCCGCCTAAGAGCCTCGGACAACCTCCTTTGGAACACTTTCATATTGGCTTTACATACATGCATTCTTGCCCAATAGTGATTCTTCATGTTTCTCAATAGCTTTTTCTCTTGGTTGGCCTTAGCCAGCAGCCTCTCTAAGTGTGCATTCACCTGGATGAGCATGGACTCTCGTTCCGCAAGCAATAGGTCACCGGGCCTCCTTCTTTTCAAGATTCGGTCTCCTCGAATCCTCCATAGCTCATCAAGGACTTTCTCATATCTCCCCAACATTTGGAATCCCTGTAGCCTGTGCAATCACCTCGGGTGTCAAAGTGAAATCCACCCCGGCAAGGTTGACATGTCCTTCATGCAAGTGCAAGACAAAGAGGCGGGCCAACTCTTGGTGGTGTTGAATCCGAGAGATCCTCTCACAAAACTCATAACAGGACATGTACTGAAAGCAAGAAACTGCCAAAGGACAAGCTTGTAGACCTGCCAAAGAAGTAGGCTCCTCTCTCCTGTGATGGCCACCTTTTCCACCTCTATGTGGCCTCCTCTGTACCTGAACCTCTGAAGATGATGAATGGTCATCACTCTGCTCATATGTTTCAGTGTCTGACATGTTTGAGGAGCAGAATGGACAAAATGTACTGCTGTTTCTGCTTGTAAAAGTGCTGAATTCTATGCTTTTTCAAGGGGACAATGACATGGAATACATGGATGTAACAAAGGGACATTTGGAGACTTATTTACAAAACCTTTCATACATTCACCATGAAATTGTTGTGTTTACTTATACATATGGTGCAGCAAGAGTAAGGTTTAAGTTTTTGATGCTTTGGGAGGGGGTAGGGTTTGTATTTTGATGATTAGGGAGAGGGGAGAATTTGCAATTATTCACAACATAGCATTGGGGAAAATGGATATAAATGCAAAGGGAAGGATGGAGACCATTTACAAAGGGAAATACCTTGAAACATCACAAACCCTAGCACATTTAAACATTAACAATGCAGCCATTTAAAATTTCATCCACTTGCACAATTCAACTTTTGCACACAAGCATGAGAGCCATCAATCATGACAAACCACCAACTGAAGTGTAGAAGGCCTACCTCAAACAAATTTGATGATTTGGAGGAAGATTGAGCAAGTTTGTGGTCACTTGGCAGCTCACTGGCAAGTTTTTGTGGAGAAATCCCCAACGGGTCGCGCCCCTCCCAACGGGTCGCGCACGTTGATTTTCAGAACTGCAGAAGAGCTCTCAACGGGTCGCGCACCACCCAACGGGTCGCGCTTTTGCAGGAGGCTTTTGGAGGCCTTCCCGGCGTCAGAATCAGGCGCAGGATGGCTCGTTGGAAAGGTATTTGAGTATAATTTTCAACCCAAGTGGAAGTTTTCAATTTGGAGTTGATTTGACCTGCCAAAAATCAAATCTCCCAAGACTAGTCAAAAAGTGCCAAATGAGGCTGCCTAAAAGAAGAGTGCTGTTGCAGTCAACTTTTGAATGCCTTCCTCAACCCCAAATTGAGCTCATGATAGCTCATTGGAAAGATCTTTTTGTCTAGTTATCATTTTACCCATCAAAAAAATCATTTGGCCAACCAAGCTAGGAGAAAACTTGATTTTCCCAAGGTCACTTCAAAGGTGTCTTTGATTCTCCTGAGGCAACGATATTCTTGACATTTCTCTCAAACCATGACACCTGTGTAAAAAGTGAAGGAGGTTTGTCTTCCTTGGAATGTTTTGAGAAAAAACCTCTCTCATTTTTGAAAAATTCATCTTTTATTGCTCTGGAACATCATTTGAGTGCGACTTGTCCCGATGTGTGAAGCAAGGAATTTTGTCGAAATGGAGCGAGATGAAGGGGATAGGGGGCTTCTAAATTCTTGGAGAAATTTGTGGGAGTGGGGAGGGATGTTAGGAAGCAGGGGAAAGTGGAATATCAGTGATTGAGTGAGGGGAAGGGGTCCAAAAGGGCAAAACACAGGCCCAACCTAGAAAATTGCTAGGTTGTAGCTAGAAACTAGGGTTTGTGGAAAAATGAGGAATTTGGCGGATCTAAGGGATGGGAAGTGTTTGATAAGGTACTTTAAGGATAGGGGAAGGTGTATGAACATCAAGATATGAGTTTTGCCGGTGATTTAACCATCCAAGAGAAATTAGCTTTCAAAACCCTAGGAGAGGGAAATGACCTGACCTAGGCACAACTGAAGCATGAATAAGGTGTAAAATGGCTCATTAGACACTGACATGATAATGAAAACCCTCTGAATGATGATAGGCTCAGCTGAATGATGACATGGAATGACACTTGGGCAAAGCCTAGACCTAATGCCTAGTGACCAAATTTTGCTTGAAGACTCACTGAAATGACAAAATTTGACCTTGACACTCTGAGACCACTTTGTAAGAGCACATTTGATCAATGGAGGAAGGCTGGAAAGACTGACACTAACAGATCCCGCAGCACCTTACTGTTGGGGCTGGGCTTCCTCGAGAGCCCAAACTGATGCGATGGGTCGCAGTTATGGCCCGTCATCTGGACGAGGGGACAGAGGTTGTTCGATTCAAACCTGAGTATTTCCAATGGTTGGAAAACAAGGTTTTTTCTATTCAGAACTTCCCTTATGTTGGGGTAGATTTTCGTGGTGACCCAGACATGGCTCTTCCACCAGGAGAGCAGTGGGATGACTCAGGTAAAATCATTTTCAACATTTTTCCTATTTTAATTTTTTTTATTATTTTTCTATCGCCCCAAAACTGATAGTAAAAGTTTCAAATGCAGATGTGGGTCCACAACGACCAGCCGCTCTCTGGCCTTACGAGAGGAAACAACCAGTTGCAGCCGCGCCAGCCCCACAGGACGAATCAGCAGAGGTTTTGGCCGAGTTGGAGGGTCATCTAGAGCGCTTGACAGGAGATATTCCGGAGACCACTATAGATGACATTCCTCGTCGACTTCAGCGCTATGTGATTGGGGTCCCAGGACCTTTTAGGAGGTTCCTTTGCAAGGTGGCCCGTGCAGTGGTTTCTTATCGAGATCATCACCAGTGATAGGATGATCGCCAATTGTGGGCACATATGACATTTTTGATTTTTGTACTTATCATTTTTGCCGATCATAAGGTGTTTTTCAACCTATGATCGAGGACGATGTATTTTTTGACACACTCCTATATACATATATCACTATTACCGACTTATCTTGTAAATCATGTTATGGAATGGTTTTAAATTTACATGTATGATTATTGCAAATGTCTACTTAAAATTTGAGAAGCAATTGCATCTGCTAATGTATTTAAAGATCTTGGAATATGCTGATATTCAATATAATCAAATTCACGTTCCAAGAGACACACTCTCAAAAATAATCTCAATAACACTGGATTTCTAATGGCATACACTCTATTAAGCTGTAATACAACGAGTTCAAAATCTAACCTCACTATCAAACTCCGAATCGCAAATGAAATAGATTCAGATAATAACTCAATCACTGCACTATACTCGGCAATGTTGTTCGTTGTTTGACCGAGGCTTACCCCATGCATAGATACTAACTCGTCAGAGGGCGAATAGATAACCCAAGCTGCGGAAGAAATGTTCCGTGTATTACGACAAGCACCATCAGTGAAACCAATGTATGTTTGGAGAGGCATCGACATCTGCAATATCAAGAGTAAAACCAAGATAAGCAGGAATAAAGACGAAAAAACACTCTCTAAGCTAAGCGCACTTTTTAAACTAAAACATACCAGCTAGAAATAAAAACTATCCTAACTAAAAATCTCCATACCCATTCTTTAAGCATAATACCTCTTCAGGTAAAGACCATTTCTGGGTTTACCCAAAGAGTCCCTGTCAAAGTCTACCAATTCATAGGCCCCTTTTGCTAGCTTTCGCTTGACAACATAGGGACCATGCCACATAGGAACGAATTTTCCAGCGCCTAATTTATCATTAGCTTGATCGTAAACTAAGACTAGATCTCCTTTCGAAAAATTTCGAGGGGTCACATTTCGATCATACTGAGCTTTCATACGTTTTGCGCGAGTCTCGATCGCCAATGCAGCATCACGTCGATTCTCATCTAATTGAGCCAAGTATAACAAACGCTTTTCCTCTTCGGAAGTGGTTGGAAGTAACTCGATGGCCATTTGCAATGATGGGATTTCGCATTTAATGGGCAACACAGCTTCCAGACCATAAACTAGTTGGAAAGGAGTGAACCCTGTTGATGTTTTTACTGAAGTTCGGTATGCCTAAAGCACTGAAAATAGCATTTTATGCCAATTCGACCGATGAATCCCAATGATTCGTCAGATCATGATGACTAAGACTTTGTTGATGGATTCAACCAGGCCATTAGCTTGTGGATAATAAGGGGTTGAACTATCGTGACGCAAACCAAGCTGGCCTGTAAGTTCGATCATCATAACGTTTCGAAAATGACACCCATGATCAGTGATTATCGCTTGTGGGACACCAAACCTAGCAATTATATGATTGAACACGAAAATTGCAGATGTCTTGCCGTCTGCCTCAAATGTAGGTATCGCCTCTGCCCACTTGGTAAAATAATCTACCGCAAGGATGATATACGCATGCCCCCCGGCCGAGTGAGGGTTACATGTAATAAAATCGATACCCCATTTGGCAAAAGGACCAACGGAAATTATAGGGTGGAGAGGAGCAGGTGGAGCGCGCATCTTTCGATCAAAAATTTAGCAGTTGTGGCATTTTCGGACCGCAATAATACAATCTTTAAACAAAGACGGCCAGAAGTAGCCAACGCGCAATATCTTTTGGGCTGTGGCATACCCAGACATATGACCGCCACACGCTCCAGAGTGACATTCATTTAGAACCCGTTCAGATTCCTCGTGAGTTAAGCAACGTCGAAAGAGAGAGTCCGCCCCACGGTGATAAAGAGTATCTCCCATAATCCTGAATTGTTGGGACTGGAATCGTATTTTTCGACGTTCTGACCTTGAATTTTCTGGGTGAAAGGATTGGGTCTAGAGATAAACAATGATATCCCCATACCACGGATCTAAAGTGCTGATTAGAAACAAGGATTCGTCCGCAATGGGCTCCTCCGCCACAGTTTCCGTGTCAGCACGTGGGAAATCACACATTAACTCCGCAAAAACTAAAGATTTCTTAGACTTAGATTTTTCAAATTCCAAGTCGAACTCCTGCAGGATAACAATCCATCTAGAGTACTTGCCCCCTAGCAATTGCTTGGTCAAAATGTAGATCATAGGGTTGCAATCTGAAATCACTGTAGTTTTACGTAGTAAAATGTAGTGACGAAAACGTTGGACAGCTTGAACAGCTGCCAATGCCAATTTCTCCACATGTAAACGAAGATGGGTCGGTAAATGATTGCACGACCTCATATGCAATTTCATATGGACTCAAAGGCATGATGATCCAGATTTAAGTAGGAACGCAATAGATTACAAAGATAACCATAAAAACAGAGATGCGATAACCATAAAAACAGAGATGCAGCGGAAATAATACTTCATTTCATTAATGGAGAACACTGAAATATGCTTACAAATAGAAATAACCCAGCTAGGGCGATGGTAGCTTATCTCTGAGAAGAGATGTGTCGGCTACATGCCTCTGAACTGTTTCCAAGTGTCTTTAAAATGAGGCTCGAAGGCCTATTTATTATTGAGAAACAATGGAAAACCCTTCACATTCCAAAACCTGACCCTAGAAGATGAAACGCCAAATTGTGGGCCCCGTTTTGGGGTGAGTTGGACAGCCAACTTCCCGGGGTCGCGAATTGGTTGTATTATCTCTGTTTGATGCGCATGATAGCCCGTTGGAAATATCTCTCCGAGGACTGCCACGGAAAAGACGATTTTTATCAGAAAAAATGTCGTTTAGGGCCTCAAAACGGCTCCGGAAGTTTAGGACCCGAAAAAATGCTAAAAATAGTAAACTGTGTTATAATTAAGGAAACTGAAAAACTGAAAGAGACAGTTGTGGGGGTCCAAGTGGGATAGGTGGGTGGCCACCAACGTCCACCTGGATCATTCCTCCCCCCTTAGGAAGCAATGGTCCCCATTGCGTTGAGTTCCTCCCTGAGATGAGGAAGCTTCTGCTGAGCTGGGTCTCTAGTGAGCTGTTCTGCAATCTCTAATGTGTCCAGAAATGGTGGGAAGCATGGTCGGCAATGGTCCACATTGAAAAATCAGTGCAAGCGAAGGAACGGAGGAATGCTGTGCTTCAAAGCATTGTTTCCCATAGCCTTGTTACTGGTGTAAGGACCATGTCGAAGCGATCTGAGTTTCTGATGGGTTCTAGTAAGGCGCTCCCTCTGCAAATGTAACAAAACTTTGTCGCCCACCTGAAACTTGTGTGGTACCCCTCCGGGTAAGGAGAAGTTGTTCCTGTGTTCTGTCAAGACTGTATCCCTCTGTTGCTGCTGTTGTGTGGAGGAACCCTTCACGGGGGTCATGGATGTAGAACCGATCTTCCCCTTACTTTGGAAGCGAACCAGACAGAAAATAAATTTCCTAGCCTGTGAGATGAGCTTGCTGCCTTTCTTAGCAGTGATCAAAGAGGTGGCGGTAGGTGGGGCTACCTCCGGTATCCTGTATAATGAATTATCCAACGAAATGATGACAGCGCGAGGCCTTGACTCATACACAGCATGTCGCCTCCACAAGTATGGCTGGCCTAATAGTACATCACAAACATCCAGAGGTGTAACATCACAAAATACCTCGTTTGTGAAGGGCTTGATGCTGTAGGGAAGGCGGCACTGCTGGCGAACTTTGAGATCTCGTCCTTCGTGAAGCCAACCGATACTGTACGGCTGTGGGTGTGGTGTAGTTGGTAGGCCCAACCGCTTCATGACCTCTGCTGAAATGAGGTTCTTTTGGCTGCCACTGTCGACAATGAATTGCAGCGGTGAACCCTTCACCCACATCTGTGAGTGGAAAAGACGTTCCCCCTCCTCTAGATCTTCGGGCTCATTTTTATGGATCTTGGCAGTAGCAATAGTGGCGCTGGGATCCGCATCAATGATCTGCTTCCCTTTGTCATTCCCCTTGTCGGGTTCGGACTCAGAGTCGGAACATGCATCTGATTCGGAAGCCTTCAACTCGGCCACCAGCGACTGCTTGGTCCGACACTCACTTGTGTTATGAGTGGGACTCTTGTGGAACGCACACCACTTTCCTGTGTCCTTCTTCGGCTTCGTGGTGTTGTTCTTTTCTTGCAGCGTAGAGGGGTTGTCTTGGGTCACCCCGCCTTGGCTTTGTCCTTTGGGCTTCGGATTTGCAGATCTAAAGTCTCGCTTCTTCTGTTTGAACTTTTGCTCGATTTTGACAGCGTATCGGTATGCTGTGCCGAGTGAGGAGATGTTCAAGAACTCCATCTCTTCCTGGATGTATCTGTGTAGGCAGCCGCGGTATTTGAGTACCAGATGCAGCTCAGAATCTTTGATAGCCAACTATGTGCAAAGGGTATGAAAAATATTTGTGAACTTTGGTACATCTTGGTCTCGTCCTTGCCGCAGTGTGGTCCATTTGATGTATTTTTCCTCATAGCTTTTTACAGGGTAGTACTGCTCCTTGATGGCATCCCGGAAGTCATTCCAAGTGGGGGCGGCTGAAAACAGTGAGCCTGTACTTTCATCCTTCTGCTCGCAGTATGTTTCCCACCAGTCCTTGACGTGGGGGGTTGCTTTGAGAAGAGCGAAAACAATCTTTTCCCGACTTGAAAATTCATGAACAGAAAAATACCCATCTAGCAGATTTAACCATTTATCTACGGCATCTGCGTCTATTTGACCCTCGAAGATGGGGATTTCAAAATTAACTTGTACCTTAAATGGTGTGGCGTTTCCAGAGTAGCTGTTGGAAGCCGATGCGTCGCCTCTGGGTAGCCGCTGAAGGATCTGCGCAAAGCTATCCATCATCGCGTTCCTTTGCCGCTCGAGGGCTTCTTCGAGCAAGATTCTGATAGGATCTCCTGCCCCCTCGTCTTTCTTCTCATCCGCCATGGTAGGTCGTCGAGATTTGCGAGGCTGGTCTTGCAAAAGTTCGACCAATTCAAGCCCTAACTCCTTATATCCCGACCTCGTTGGGGACATGCAAAGAAAAACAGAGAAAAAGCAGACCGCTCTGATACCACTGATCCATATTTAAGCAGGAACGCAATAGATTACAAAGATAACCATAAAAACAGAGATGCGATAACCATAAAAACAGAGATGCAGCGGAAATAATACTTCATTTCATTAATGGAGAATACTGAAATATGCTTACAAATAGAAATAACCCAGCTAGGGCGATGGTAGCTTATCTCTGAGAAGAGATGTGTCGGCTACATGCCTTTGAACTGTTTCCAAGTGTCTTTACAATGAGGCTCGAAGGCCTATTTATTATTGAGAAACAATGGAAAACTCTTCACATTCCAAAACCTAACCCTAGAAGATGAAACGCCAAATTGTGGGTCCCGTTTTGGGGTGAGTTGGACAACCAACTTCCCGGGGTCGCGAATTGGTTGTATTATCTCCGTTTGACGCGCATGATAGCCCGTTGGAAAGATCTCTCCAAGGACTACGACGGAAAAGACGATTTTTATCAATAAAATTGCTGGCGGTGGATTTCCCAAAAAACGTCGTTTAGGGCCTCAAAACGGCTCCGGAAGTTTAGGACCCGAAAAACTGCTAAAAATAGTAAACTGTGCTATAATTAAGGAAACTGAAAAACTGAAAGAGATAGATGTGGGGGTCCAAGTGGGATAGGTGGGTGGCCACCAACGTCCACCTGGATCACATGACATCACCAAATTAGTCTATCTCAGATTCAGAGGGAATGATCCAAGGATCATCATAAACAATGGTGTCTGATGTAATCATATGAATGGTTGCAAATGAAGACGATGCATTGATCGGAGGAAGAGGAAAAGTTCCCAGTAAACTGGCATCTTTAACTAGTCCTACTCCAACATCCTTATACGGGATAGTCGTTTTACCGACATGCTGAATTCTTTCAGAAGAGGCTGGGTCGGATGAAAAGTAAGCCAGCTGGTCTATTATTACAATCTTTCCATTATGAGGAAACTTTATAACCCGAAAGACCGATGAAACGACAACTGTCAGAGCGTAAGACCAACTTCGACCCAAGAGAAGGTTGTAATCTAGAGGGGCATCAACCACTTTCACATCTAGATTAACGATTTTTCCTTCAACCCCTATAGGCAAATCTTGTAGAATGCCAAAAGGATGAAACCCACGACCATCAAAGGCCTTTAGAATCGTTGGGGATTGATTTAGCGAAGGATAACCAAGCGATCTCCAACACTGGATCGACATAATACACGTTGAGGCTCCCTCATCAATCACAGTCCGATGAATAGGCCTATTTTTTACTATCACTGGAATTTGGAAAGCCATTTGATGAGGTAAGCGTGGTGTACTATTTTCTAGATCGAAAATTATTAGGTTCGAGTTCGAACGTCAACAACTCCTATAGCCGACAAAAGTAATTTACGCTGTGCTGGACATGATTGTAGCACTTCCAAAGCCAACATTGCTGAGGGTGAAACAGCTAAATCCTCAACAATGTTATAGTTCTGAGCCGCTCTCGCGTGTGGATTGAAAGCTGACTTTCGAAGTATACCCTTGGCGGGCGGTTTGATTACTAAGTCTGGATTAGGTTTCTCGATCTGTAGTGGATCAGAACCGGGAGCTGAGGTTGATGGATTAGAATGAGAAGATTCTTCTTCTTTACCATCAACATGACTTTTACTACCATAATCATGCGATCGAGTCGCAATCCTAACATGGGACATCATCAGTATGGGTTCTTCATTGGCACTTGAGGAAGAACCTATCATCTTACTGTCTTGAGCTGGAAAAGGATCCTTCAAAACAACAGGGTTTGGGAACCTTTGACAATTTTCGCAACCTCTGCACGATGAGGGCAGTCTCTTGTAAATTGTTCATCATCACAAATGAGACAAGGATAACGAGGTTTGCACTTTTCATCATTAGATTCCGTTTTTTCAGGTTTCTCCTTTGAATTTTTGTCTGTTTTATTCTTCTTTTTCCCTTTCTTCTTCCCACCAGATTTTTATTTGGCTGTAGATGATTCTACAACGTGAATATCGGCGGAAATCTCCGCGGAAGAATCTCCTGTCGGGGAATCAGGCAAGGTTATGATAGGAGAATAATTCTTAGAAGACTTCTTCTTACTCTTAGTGTTAACCGTACCAATCATACCATCAGCAGCATGAGATCCTGAAGGAGCTGCAGCGATTTGATTTTGCTTGGGAAGATCAGGGATTTTCTCGTGTAACGTACCTGACTGAGTATAGACCAAGTCAAGGTACTGTGCTTGAGCAATTACTTGCTCCTCAATAACAACTCCGGATTTAGCTACATCTTCAGTGATCTTTGGCAACAAAGACTTTACAATCCATTCAGCCAAAATATGATCCGGAATAAAAACCTTCACTAAACGCTGTCGACGTCTCCATTCATGAATATGATCTGAAATGTAAGTGGACGTCGATTGCTTTAAAGAAGTTAACAATTCCGTGCCATTTTCATATCGGACTGGCAACTGAAAATGAGTTAAAAACGAGGTAGCTAACTGACTAAAATTATAAAAAGTGCCTCGCAGTAACTCAATGTACCACTTGGCCGCAAGACCAATTAGAGTGCGCTGGAAAAGTCTTAGACGGATTGAATCATCTGAAATGGAGTTAGACGCAGACCAGAGGTGGTAAGTCATCACATGGTTCGACGGGTCCTCTCCTGATTTGCCTTCGAACTTAGGAATATCACAAGGCAACTTATTCGGCATTGGTGCCCAAAACGGAAGAGAATTAATGGGATCGTTCGTTAGGCACGACAAGTCAGGCAAGTCTAAAGTTGCGATAAACGGTAACTGACGATTAGGGTCCCTAAAACTCTGGGTCATGAGACTAGCCCTAGGAGGAGGATATCCGGGATAACTAGGGAATAGGAATTGCATTTGGGATATTGCATCCTCCCGGAAAACCAGGATTAACCGGACCGTACTGGGGTTGTTGAGGTTGTTGATATGTGTACCCAGGGTACGGTTGATACTGATAGACTGGCTGCTGCACGGCAGGACCGAATTGGTACTGTCCCTGGTACAGTTGATAAGTAAATTGTGGTTGACTTGTGACAACCGTACTTGAACCAGGTTGTCCTACAGGCATCTGAACTGAAGTTTGAATCGTAGATCCAGACGGAGGTAAATATGTCTGAGGAGTAGATACAAGAATAGTAGAAACCGGAGTTGTCGATACTCCAGAAGTAGGTGGGGTAGATTGAACATATGTTGCGGCAGTTGCAGCAGTTGTTTGAGGTGGAGTACGAGGCGTACTAGGCCCAGGATGAGAAACTACCGAAGGTACAGAAGTTTGAATATTAGACTGGACTGGTTGCTGGGGTGTACCAGAAACTAAGGGTTGTCTAGTTTGAGATGACAACTGTACATTTGGCTGCAACACCTGTTGGGTTTGCGATGGATCTCACACTAAATTCATTTCGGGGTACAGACCCATAACAGGTTGAGAATATTGAGGACCATAACCGGGTTGAGGGTAGGATTGATAATTCAAAGGTACATTTCCCGTTCCTTGAACATATGATTGACCGGAGGGTGGTTGAAAACCTTGGTTCGAGTACTGACCTTGGGGTTGATACCCTTGAGGCACGTACTGATACTGGGGTTGACCTTGAGGTATAAATTGATACTAGAGTTGACCTTGGGGTACATATTGATTCTGGGGTTGACCGTGAGGAACGTACTATCCCGTAGGTATGTACTATCCCGTAGGTATGTACTATCCTTGAGGTTGCCCCCCAAGCGCAAATTGGGTACCTTGAGGTTGCCCCCCATGCGATAATTGAGGATTTTGAGGTTTCCCCCCAGGCGGTAACTAGCCACCTTGAGGTTGAGGATTGGGAATAGAACCTGACATCATGAGAATATCTTCTACGCTCAACGGCTTAGTACCATTGCTTCCAGTTAAGAACCCTTGTTCAATGGGTTGAGAAGATGCTCCCAAAAAAGTACCAAAGAGTGACTGATACCTAGAGGGAACAGAAGGACCGTCGTACAAAAAGGATTCGGGCGATTGAGTAAACATGGACGACTGTCTTGACATATTTAACGGAGAATAATAACCTTTAGGTGTTGGGTGATAAGGAACACGAGGTGGTGAAAAACTTAACCCTGGGTTTTATAAGAAATTAGTCAAAGAAAGATACCAAGTACTGCTCCTAGGTGGACTGTAAAAAATTGATTCACGCTCCCTTAGCTCAATGATAGGTTGATTTTCAGGGATAGGGATGCCTACTTCTTCTTCCGGAGTAGCAAGTTCTTCAATAGCTATGAGTCCAGAAGGAAGATCTTGGGTGATTATTCTTTCTACCCTAGGTGAACCAGGACCACTAGAAGCTGGAGAAGCAAACCCCGATGTCGAAGTAGCAACAAATTCACTTTCAGGTTTAGATATTTCAGGTTCCTCACCTATATCACTAGTAGACGAAAAGCTACCAGTAACTTCGGAAACAAACACTGACTGCGGATTATAATCTGCTACTAAAGCTTGAAAATTAGGATGTACCACCAAAGAAGACTCTCCTTCTTCAGGTGACCCAACTCTACTGTCTCTAGGAGTTATGAGGACTTTCAAACCTTCAAGCTGGCTCGGTGAAAACTCAGGAGGTTGGCCGCGAAGTCTACGAGACTTCCTCGGTAATTCAGCCACGGTTAAAAACTTTTAACTACTTCACACGCAAACAAAGTAAAATCTCAATGAAAACCACCTAAAGCCTCTAAAGAACCAAACAAATTTGAATCACACGCTTAAAGAAGCTAGGAGATCAAACACACACAAACAATAACTTTCCGTACTGAAAACACTAGTTGGTGATGAAATCCAACGTCGCAGAGTTCAATACAGAAATGGTGGTTGGAACAGTTACCCCGACAACCTGCTTAATGAATAGACTGGCACAAGTTCCTCCACTTAACCGTCTCGAGTGAAGAGAACCCCCCAGAAAATCCAAGTGAGTCTAGCCGACGTCTGCTCCAGGTACAGTGGGATCTTCCCACCACTGTCACTTTAGGAAGAATCCTAAAGAATATGGCCACTAAGGTTACCAACTGAAACAAATATACCTGGGGGAACAGTCTACGATGCGATACGCACGCAAGGGCAGAGTAGCAAGCCCAATCCCCTTGAAGGCTCCTTGACATAATCCAAGGTTTACCAACAAGTGACCCCAGGCTCCTCGACAATGGTTAATCCGAGGTTTACCGTTTTTAATACGTGAATATCTGGCATCGTTCCCAATGAGGAAGGATTGATTCCCACACTGGTTCAACACGATCTCGTGCTTCTCCTTTAAGAGGAGCTTTCCCAGAGCATAAATGCAACAATTGGATTTCTTCCCTACCATAAGATACAGCTACTTGTTTATTTTTACTGTCTTGGAGAGTTAATTACTCTCCTACTCCAAGACACTAGCCTAAGCTATGTTGGTGTATCAGAGCCCTAGAAATAGAAATGTTGCTAGATGAATTTTACTTTAAGCGTTATTTTTATTGGTTTTTGTTTAAGTCAAAAGGTGCAGAGATGAAACTCGCGGTATGAAGACTCGACTCAAAATCACTAAAAATGCACCTAAGATGATTTAAACAACCTTTTCTCTTTGATGAACTTCTAGCTAGGAAAGAGTTTGAGAATGCAAAATACTTTGTAAACACAAATCTTTCTTAACACACAACTTAAAAGAAGAGCTTTTGTCCTTTCCAATACACTCAAAACGAGACAACTAGTTATTTCACAAAAATTTCCCTTTTCTTTTCATAGCACTCAACCACTACAAAAAACAAACTTTTTCCAAAAGAGATTTTTTTATTTTTTTATAAAACACTCAAAACTATGGAAATGACTAACTTTGAGATCTATAAACTATAAAAAACCTATTTGAAGTCAAAGCCTACAAGATGTATTTTTTAAGGATCTTTTACTTAGCTAGATGTGAACCAAGGACCAATTTATGCAGAATCACAAATCAGTAAAAAACAACCAATTTTGTTTTCTTTTTAAAAAATGAAAATCAAAACTTTGAACACAAGATTTTCAAAGTTTTGTAGAGAGAAAACACAAAGTGGATTCCTCAACAAGGGTAGATTTCATTAATGGTCAGACTCATAAGAAGGCTGGTAGAGACCAAGGTGATCTGAGGTCCCTACAGCTTCTAAGCTCAGAGCTACTACAAGACCAAAATGAAAAACAAGCCCAACAAGCAAAACTCCTAGGAATTTCACCTAAAACCCTAACACCAATGAAATCAACCTAAGGAAAGCTTCTGACAGGTTATATGCAGTCTGGGCAGTGGATAGTCACTTCTAAACAAAAACTAAGCTGACTAACGAAAGAAATCTTAGGTTTTTCAAAATTTTGACAGGGTCCGCAGGCCCACATTTAACACAGGTGCGATACCGCTCTGTGCTAAAAGCAAAAGTGTGGATAAGTATGGACTGTGTCAAAAGGCTAGGGTGCGGTCCTCTCACAAAGTTATGAAAAATGAAAAATAACCCTGGATCTACAATCTCTACCCAATTTCACACACAAGCCAAAAACAGAAACTAAAACACAGTTTCTCAGGTCAAAGTAAAAACAAGGAAAAAATCAAGTTCCCCAGCCGAGTCGCCATTTTGTCACACGGAATAAGTCGATCTTGCGGACAAGATAGACCTTCCTAGAATCTAAAGAAGACCTAATGACAAGCAAACCAATCACACACTATCTTTCTCTAAATATGCTTTTATAAACAAAGGCAAACAAGTGTTTTAGGCCTACCTTAGGTCCAACGCAAGTTTGTGGAAGCCTTCGCTCTTTCGGTCCAAATGAGCTCCCTTGTCGCGAATCTGCAAACACAAACAAGCAAACAAATTAAATAGCACCTAAAAAGCCAATATCATAAAAAATATTCAACATGAAAGTCAAGGAATTCATGAAACAAATGACATGAGACAATTTGTTGAGAAAAATGAGTTTGATTGTATTAATTCAAATAAAGAAGAACTTTACAGCCTGTGCCTTGACGCTGTACAAGCTCCTCCCAGGGTCCAGCAAGAAGTCTCCTCTACTTTGACAAGTTTCACTCTCTTCCCAATGAAGCCAAAAAGATATGTGATCTCTCCTCTTAAGCTCAACTAGGAAGTCTTAATTTCACCAGCATTTACCCTCAAAAATATTCAGCTTCTAACCTCTCTAGCAACCAGCCCAATGCCTGAATTTATAGTGCAATGGAGGGAAGTTACTAGGTCCTCCTTCAAAGGGATAAAGCCCTCCTTCAAAGGGATAGCTCCTCTTATCAAGGGATTAGCTCCTTATCTTTTGGGATGCATGAACCACCTAAGAGAGGCCAATCCACGTCAAAATTCCTTCTAGAATCATCTAGAATTAACCCAAAGTGAGTTTTTTAGAATAAACTTGCGCCTTTTTTATTTTCACAGGGGTCCGCACCCACACCTTTAGGGACAGAGCGGGCAGGTCCGCAGTTTTTGTAAACAGAAGGTGCGGGACCGCAGGTAACAGTGAGAGAAAGTGCGGAACCAAAGTTTTATTGATTTTCAATGTCTTTCTCTCAATTTCAGAGCTTGACTTGAAGAGCTGATGTCTGAGACTTGCTTAGGAGGGCAGTACAAGTGATGATAGACCCATACTGACTGCAAATAATCATGGTGACGATATTTTTGTGTAACACATATGTACATCACTCTTCGAGTGTTTGCAACTCCCCCCTATAACTCCCTTGCCTCCCTCTCATTTTATTTTGCTTCCACTTCCACTTGATATATTGATGCTTCTTTTCCCCTCTTCACTCACATTTTGTTTCTTCCTCTTTTCAGGCCATTACGTGTCCTCGAACTTGAAATACTCCATCCCAAAAAATCTCTAGTCGGCGAGCCAAACCCTCTCATTCTCTCCACCAAACAAGAACTCCATGCCACTTCATCCTCGTCTCATTTGTACACATTTATGTCAAACCTCCTGGTAGACACCCAACCTTCAAACTCACCAGTTAGTGCACCTGCACCTACAACCCCACTCCCTTTGAAGGTCCTCACCCCGTCACACAAATTTTGGTCCATCCAAGGTAGAGTGATTGCAAAAACACCCCTCCATGATTACACTACCTCATGCAGATATGGGAAATCACTTGGATTTGACCTTATTGATCGCGACGATGATGAGATCCACATATGCGCATTCAATGACTTGGAAGAATCACTCCATGCTCTCGTTCAAGTTGGCTAGGTATACATAGTTTCAATTGGAATCATAGAGGTTTTGAAACCTGCTTACAATCATCTTAAACAACCATTCAAAATCCTCCTCTCCTCCACATTGAACGTGTCTCCCTTCATACATGATGATAAGTCAATTCCTTCCATAGCTTTCATTTTGTGCCAATTAGTTCACTCAACCTTACATCACTCAACTCAATTTTTGATTTTATTGGTGTTGTTAAGTCAAATTATCCTACCTCCATCATACATAGAGGTGATGGCTTTGAGACTCCAAAAAAAACTAGCTCGCTTCATGACACGTTTGGTAGCAACATCGATGTCATCCTATGGGGTGCTCAATGCCATGTTGAAGGTCGCATGCTGTCCAACCTTGGCATGGAGCGAACCACTCCAGTCCTTGCAATCAAAGGGGGTCATGTCATCAAGTTCAATGGCCAAACTGTTGGAACTATCCCCATCACCTACCTTGTTATCGATCTAGATATTGCTAAAACATGACAACTTGTACAATGGTTTCAAGAAATAAGAGTCAACTCATCCTTGCCCTTGCTGAGTTGGAAATACACAGACACAACCAACAAGCCCATCAAAGAAAAAATAATAGTTGAACTAACTACAATTCCCTGCGCCAAAATAAATCCATGGGTTTCCCTTCATGCCATGACTACATCGATCAGCATGGAATATTTCTACTTCCTCGCATGCCCCCTTAATGTTGATGGGGTGCAATGCATGAAAAAAGTTGTTTGCCAAACTGAAAACACATGGAATTGTACAAAATGTGAAGGCCCCTTCCTTGAATGTGACTACTGTTATGTGCTATGACTTGAATTGCATGAACACATTGTGCACCTTGATAATGTTGTTGATTTCAATGATGCTACAATGAAACTTTTGGGAATGTATGAAAAGGATCTTAGCCTCCTCTCAAGCGAGCTAGAAAATGTTAGAGACATATCCAATAGGGTCAAAGATTGACAATTCCTCTTCACGCTCTCTTTCAAAATAGACACTTCCAATGGAATTCAAGACCTCTGTCCAACACTCGTGCACTCTGAGGAACTCCCCTGTGCCTCCACATCCGCTCTTATTCTACATGAAACACAAAAAACTTCAGCCCTTGCCAGGAAGGTTTCTTGCCAACTATAAACATTCCTTCTTCCCCTACCAAGAATGTTTCCCGCCAATTATAAACATGCCTTCTGCCCCTCTCCTTTTTTCCCCATGCTCTTATTTTACACACCCTTTCCCTATACACTTATGTGTTCCAAATCCTGCCCCTACCCTTCCCCATTTATGTCCATCTTCAACCTTGCGAATGTGTTCCCTACTACACCACTCCATTTCACTATTGTCAACTCCTTTTGTCCCCTTGAAGTCACATCCTTTCCTCCATGCCCTTAAAGGCACTTTCATGCCTTTTAAAAACCCTTTTGCCTACACTTCTATTTCTACTCTTACTTGTTCACCTCCCCTAAAACATTACTTCGTACTTTTGTATTCCTTTCTCATAAGTATATTCCCACTCCATAGCTTTTACTTGTTCCTAAAAAATGTATGGGCACTCGCTCACTTGTAACGCTTCTCATGAATATATTGGTGTTCACTCGCTTCTTTTGTTTCTCGTAACTATATATTACCAGTAACTATATGGGCATTCACTCACTTGTAATTATCTACCCTTACTCGTCTCTGCATCTAAACTACAACAAAACAAAAATGTTTTCAATACACAAAACAAAAATGAAAATTCTCAATATGGAAAACATACACAACTATTGCTAAAAATTATGGTGGAATCCAAAAGTAGGCTTCCTTTAGTCCAAACTAGTTATGCATAATGATATAAATTCTAATATTAATAATGTTCATTTGAACATCCCACTATTCACTATTGCAATCCAACAACAATAAGAAAACAACAAAACAAAAAATGCTTTCATATTTGTATTTTGTAACTGCCTCCTCCCGCATTTACCCACTATCACTAGTCTTCCTGGGGTAAACATGAGCTAAGGGTCACTATGATAAGACTCAACCTCCTATATGACCTTAAGGAAATGGAGTCGAAAACTTAAGACTTTACTGACCTCCCTTAGGTGCCATAAGATCTCCAGGAGCAAGCCAACCCATCTAGGTCTCCAACCTATGAGTTATTTTTTTGTTTCACTGACCTAAAGCCTCATTCGCTCCCTTTCCAAGGCCTCCAAGTGACTGTAACCCTCTAGTTGCTCCCATAGGCTTGCTTCCCAGTGGCTGTGGAAGTTTTCTGTCTGTTTTATGCCAGCAACCCCGAATTCTGAGCAACTCTTTTAGGGCTAAGACTTGGGCCCCTACCTAGAACTCAATGAAACTTCCAGAAATGATGAATCACATAGAAACAAGGCTTCCAAACCAAAACTTAAACCAATGCTTGACCTAACTTCTCCAAACCAAGACTGACATTCCATCAAATAAATGATGAACATGAAACCTATTGGTCATGAATGCATAGTTGAACATAAAGATCTGAGAAATAATTTGAGGTTTAAAAAGAATGATATATGCCTTCTCACAATAGATGTCATAACAACAATTAGGTCATGCATTCATTAACTAGACATTCATTGAATAAAATGTGATAAGAACCATACTTAGATTTGTCATATAACCATGCTTATAAATAGATAGATAACAATTATAGAACAACCATTAAATCCACATAATATCAAGTACATTTAGTTATTAAAGACAACATAAACTTCTCTTTTATTAACCATATGCAAAATCCAACCAAGTCAGGGACTTCCATGTACTACCCGACCATAGATTGGGCTGAACCAAATCTTTCTTTCAGCCAATCACCCTCATGTCATATTCCAAACATGAATGTGGGATCTCATGGGATAAACCAATTTATAAACAACCAAGGGAATCTATAGGTTAAACCACCTCCACCCTCAACATACCGTGATCTCACCTAAACCGATTCTGAGATCATAAAACCAAACTGAGCTTGGATGCCTCAGAATTTATTCACCATCCCTTGAGGATTTTTCCAGTCCCCACCCACCTGTTGAGGGCTTACTGGAGAAAACTATCTCCACCCCCAACCCTTGGGATTTTCTTGAGATCACCTCACCTAGATCCAAAACTTTCTAACAATCCAAAGCTTAATCAAGATATAATCCCATCACACCACATGCTATCTAGAAATTGAAAGGCAAGGCTAAAAACCACTGTCAAAACTCGACAAAATCCATGCCATTGACAATAATAAAACCAAATACACACATGCACATACTGTGAATGCCAAATCCATCTAGGAAATCATACATGCAAAATGTTACCTGCAAGTATTCCTATTGAATCTTCTTGATTCAACATGTCCTTGCTTCATCCTTGCTTTCCTTGTCCTTCCTTTGCTTGCTTTCTTTCCTTCTCCTCTTGGTTCTCTTCTCCTCTCTGAAACCAATTCCGAAAATGAAATGACAAAAGACTACAAACTAAATCTATGATATCTTTTTATTATTGATGCCTCTAATTTCTTCATTTTTCCTTAATTTTCCTTTAATTTCCTCCTCCCATGCAACCTATGACCTTTCACCTCCCTTTTCTCCTATTTTCCTTTATTTTCATAAATAAAATTCCAATAATACATTTTTTCCTTTGCAAAGCCTTCGCCATTTCCTTTGCCAATTTTCGCTTAGCCATAATACATCACAAGTGATGCCCACTAGGATATTTTGCCCAACATTAAACTTGGAATAATTGTCCCTTGACCTTGGTCTTATTTTTCCTTTATTAACTTTTATTACATGAACTTTTAACCCGATGATGTTACAAAACCGCCCCCCTTAGGGGAACATCATCCTCAGTGTTCTATGACACCTACAACTAACAAAAATGTTGAAAACCAAAACATACTGCCCATGTAGCTTTATAACCTAGCTTGTTACAATATTTACAATAAAAAACCTACTCAAAAGCAAAACCATCATGACAACATGACAACATGACAACCATACTGTTTATTGGAGCTTTATAGCAAAACTCATGGTAGTATTGACGTCAATGTCCATATATACATATACCAAAACTGCTTTGCCTCAACCGACAAACAATGAAGGATACATATCCGACATATGATTAACCATCTCCCATGGAGCTTCATTGGGACCAAAGTGCTTCCATTGCACTTTATCTTGCTCGATTGCTCTATTTCAAAGCATGAGTTGTTTCTGCTGCAATATGCACTGAGGTTCCGGCTGGAATTCTCCTTCTAGTTCCACCTACAATACATACCAATCAATAACATGATCAAAATCCTTTACATATATTTTAAGCAATGAAACATGGAAAACGTCATGGACTTTCACTTTCGGAGGCAGTGCAAGTCAGTAGGGCATTAGTCCAATCCTCTCAAGGATCTCGAAAGGTACACAATACCGAGGTGCCAACTTGGCACATGATCCAATCCTCAAGGAGATATTCTTTGGCTTGATGTGCAAATACACATGCTCCCCAACCTAAAACTCCTTAAATTCCCTGTGCTAGTCTACATAAATTTTCTGTTTGTCCTATTCTACCTTTAGATTCTTCTTTATAACCTGTATCTCATGTTCCATTTTTGCCAAAATATCCGGTCCAATAAGTACCCTGTTCATTGGATCACTCTATGGATCTAAACTAAGAATTGGTTGTAGAATCCTTTTGTATAAATGTAAGCCTAAAAGGTATAGTCAGAGGTTAGATGGTTAGATAATTAGGCTAGTTAAAGTGTGATTGTAAGCCTACAGGCAGATTGTGAAATAGAGGCCACTGACATTAGAAGATCAGGCCAAAGAGAGAGAGACCCTTATGTAAATACTTGTTTATTATTACAAACAACTCGATTTTGAGTTCATATGTGTGTATTGAGTAATTGAGATATATATTGTGTATGATCTTTAGTATTATGCATAATAGAGGTTGCAGGTGGATACGGGAAGAATACAGAGAAGAATGACACAGAGGATCATAATGGATTGCTTGAATCCATTCGAAGGATTAAAGTAATGTTCTGGAGTGATAGTGATTAAAGAATCATGCGGAGTTAAGCTCAGGAGGAGTTGCGCAGCAGAAGAGTGGAAGGACGAGAACCTTGAAGTAACCCAAAACCATAGAAAATACTGAAGGAATGGCATAAAACCAAAGTAAAGTAATGAATGAAGAAGTGAAGTGTTGGTGCACAGGAGCCGTTGGATCTAGATATCAACAGACGAGATTTGTTCGTGATGGGTGGCCAGGATTAAGTCGCAGAGAATGGAGTAATTGGAATCACATCGCAACATATCACATGAGTGAATAAACCCCGGCCTCAAGCGATTTGCGATGTCATTGCTGACCATTGGATCATTTGCTTTGATCAACGGTGGCGTATCACCGATGAACCCTGCATCTCAATATTTCTTTTGTGAGGAATGAACCTTGGGCCACAAGAAAGTGCGATGTGCGATGCGATCGGCGATTAGATCACATCGCAATATTCCATAGTAGATGTATAGTGGCCCTTAACAATTGTGATTTGTGATTGCGATGTGCGATGTGAACGGACCTGAGAAGGTTTAGGCGTGGTTTATTGTATTTGAACTCCGGTTGTAGTTCATCCTGTATCAGGCACAAAGGAGTCTTAAGAGGCATGTTAGAGTGATTCACAAGAATTGCGATAGTGATATATATAATGGAGTAAATCAATGGTCGGGAAATAAATGTATAAAGGTTGTGGTATGGTGGATAGTGTGATCACACCCCGTAGATCGAGAGTTCCGAATGCAAGTTCATAAGAGTTCTTGGAATCCTACGATTTTTTATAAAGGAAGGCTTGGTAAATGTGCAAAGGTCGAGAGAAATAAGAAATGGTAAGTCACATATGTTTTATGTGGATTCATATTATAAAAGCATTATAATAGAAATAAAGTGTCAATATAAAGTTTTGTGGTTTGAGTCTGTATATAACCAAAGTAAAGAGTGGGGGTTGGTTATATGTGCGGGCTTAAGGTTTAATGAAGGTTTATGATGGTGGAGTATAGAGTCCCAATGAAAGTATCAATTAAGGGACAAACTGGATTAATTAACAAATCGTTTCTGCATGAGATTTAATAAAGGGAGCCTTAAATCTTAAGTTTTGAAGATTTGACTCGACAAGGAGTCTGAAATTCCTAGGGAAAACTAGATTTTTCATTTCATATGCATACTGTGGGTATACGCAGGTTTTCCTGCGTCAAAGTGGTATCAGAGCTGAATTGTGGTTGAAACATTTGGTATTAAGGCAGAACAAAGAGATTCTGTGTCAAAGTTTATTTGAAAAGAATTTAAAATAGGGTTATGTTTTGAAGGTGTGTATACAGGCGAATGGTGATGAAAGCATGTAAGAGGAGATCAGATTCTAATATGACAAACAGTAAGCACATAGAGGTAAAGTACAACAGAATATTGGGAGAATTGCAGATGCAAGGGAACAGAGGACAATCCATTGGAAGTGCAAGTGAATGGTGGAACAAGATCATGCAAAGATCTTGAAGGTGAGAAGATACATTTTGTTTTAATTTGATTTGAAGATTGGAGAGTGTGTGTTGTTTATAATGATGCACAGGTAGCAGCATACGAAGGTGAGAATATTGCTACAACCTAGAGAAAGGAGTGCTCAATTGGTTCCAGAGGAAATAACCAGAGAAATGCTAACAGACTGAGCTCAGAGGAAAGAAGCTTAGTGAGGCATATGTAGTAAGAAGGAGACTTGTTACTGCAAAGGTATTGTTGCAGCTCACAAAGGCAATTCCACAAAGGATGCGGGTAGAATTTCTAAGTAATGAAAGAAGTTGGTAAGACTTTCTAAGTGAAAGAAGAGGTGGTCAGAACCAAGTATTTCATGGTGATTGAAATACAAGAGGACAGTTGTGTTCTTAAGAGGTGCAGATGAGTTGAAGCCTAGAAGGAGCAGAGAGAAGTGCTCAAAAGGAGGTTCCAGAGATAGAGAACCAAGGGATTGCCAAAAGACCAAGTACAAAGGAAAGCTTGGTGAGGTAAGTGGCAACAGGGAGGACTTGCTGTTGTACAGGCTTTAATGCAGCTCATAGGGAATGAGTGAGGAACTCATAGAGATGGAGAAGAAGGTGACTACTAATAGTCATAGTAGAGATTCTGAGAAAGACCACAACAAAAGAAAAGTGAAGAAGGAGAATGCCAAGGAAAATGACAAGAGAATGAGTCAAGAGGAATTTGACAAAGAGATTGCTGAGATGAAAGAACACCTCGATGTATTGAGGATGATACTAGAGGAAAGCTAGAGACAAGGTTGGGTCTTAAAGAAGAAGCCAGTGAAGTGGCATAAGTTATAGAGAAAGCTATAACAGAGGCAAGTAAGGTGGCTGATGGAAAACTCAGAGAAGCTGAGTTGGAAATGGAAGTGTCTATTTGTGAACTAGAGCAGGGTGAAGTTTTGGGTGAAGAAGAAGGAATTATTGATGATTTTCTGAACTGTTGGACAAATGTAGACCAACAGGAGAATGTAAAACCTTATATTGTTGAATCTAATAATTTTGATGTGATTACAGGTTTTGTAGAGGATGAGCAATATTTTGAAGCTATCAAAAGTATGGAAGAGTATCTTTTAGAAGATAAAAACTCTGAAGTAAAGAATGATGGAGAATGTCTCTTGAATGAGGAAAGTAGTGAATTATTGCAGTAGAAAGAATTTAGTAATACATTGATGTTTGAAGCTGTGACAACACAGGAAAAATTTCTTGTGAAAGGAGATGAAATTCAGTTTGAAGAACTAATATGTGAAGCAACAGTTGAGACTGTTGAACCATGTAATTTTCAAATTGATAATTTGTATATAAATGCAGAAATCATAAGTAATGATGAAGTCATTATGAATTTTCGTAGAGAAATTGAATTGCTGAAGTATTTGCTGGTAAATTTAGAGTATGACAGTGTGATTGCAGAGGAAGGATTTCAATACAATAGACAAGATTAGAGAGACATCATTATAGTAGATGATGTGGAGGGAAGACTAACTGACAGTCTTGAGAGTACATTAGAGAATTCTTTAGAGAAGTCTTTAAAGAAGTTGAATCAACATACTGATGTTCTGATAGAAGAGGAGAAATCATAGCAACATACTGAAGTGTTGCCAAAGGAAGAAGAGGTACTAAGGCCTTTTGTTTTTTATTTTAATAATTGTTTTGTGAGTGCAGGTTTAGTTGCAGATGCTGGAGGAAATTTGGTACAAATGAGCAACGAAGTAAAAATGGTAGAAGAGGATTCTGTGGAAGAATTTAATCCATGGAACAGAGATGTTCAATTGTTGGAGAGAAGGCTGGAAATCCAGGATTCAATGCAGAAAGAGATAACCATGAAAGAGTGTAAGGATGAAAGGAAGGCAATAAGAATAAGCAGAGAAAAAGTAAATGATATAGTTCGACAACTTCAAGGAGAAGAACAACAATTTGAAGAGTTAGTGGACAACAACAACAACCTGAAACAAAGAGAAAAAGGTAGAAGTAAGTGGCAGAGTATGGACTAGTCCAAGGATGTGCTGGAAATGGAGATTGAAAAATTATGGCAGTTGATGATGAAACAATCCATATGGAGGAGATTGATAGCAACCAGAAGGATGATCGGTCAGAACTTGAACCTGATTGACAAGAAGATGAAGATGAATCAGAAGATGATAGATATATAGCAACAACAAAGGTGCAAGGCATTTGGGCAATTACAAACTAAAGTTTGGGAATATTTTCTACTTTGGGAGTTTGATGCAGGAGCATTCAGCTCAACAATATCATATATTTTAGCAGAAATAGGGGGTCTTGTGTTTTAAGGAAGTTGGTTTCCTAAGTGTTGAATTAATGTAATTATTTAGGCTTTTGAGTGATTTTAATGAGAATAGGATTTGATTAAATATAGTTAGGCATATTTGTAAATGTTCTCGAGTGTAGGAGAACAAGAGAGATTTAGGATAGTTGAGAGATTGAGAGATTTGAGAATTAATTGTAAATATTAGATTAGGAGTTAGTTCATGATTTTGTGGATTAGAGAGGATCCTTAGAGAAAAAGAAGAGATTTTAGGATTTTAATGAGGAGTTTATGGATCTAAACCAGGAATTGGTTGTAGAATCCTTTTGTATAAATGTAAGCCTAAAAGGCATACTCAGAGGTTAGATGGTTGTAGAATCATTTTGTATAAATGTAAGCCTAAAAGGCATACTCAGAGGTTAGATGGTTAGATAATTAAGCTAGTTAGAGTGTGACTGTAAGCCTACAAGCAGATTGTGAAATAGAGGCCACTGACATTAGAAGATTAGGACAAAGAGAGGGAGACCCTTATGTAAATAATTTTTTATTATTACAAACAACTCGATTTTAAGTTCATATGTGTGTATTGAGTAATTGAGATATAGATTGTGTATGATTTTTAGTATTCTACGTAACAGAGGTTGCAGGTGGATACGGGCATAATACAGAGAAGAAGAATGACACAGAGGATCATAATGGATCGCTTCAATCCATTCGAAGGATCAAAGTAATGTTCTAGAGTGATAGTGATTAAAGAATCATGCAGAGTTAAGCTTAGGAGGAGTTTGTTATGAAACTAGCTCACAAAAAGATAGAAAAGATAGATCAACGCCTTAGAATTCAGCCTCTTCGAGGGGGAAACCTCCTTTACATTACACAAATGAATTATTCTTTGATGATACAATTGAAAAGATCTCCTTTCTATATATAGGAGTCTAAGGGGTCGTAATATAATCAGAGGCAACATAACAATAATAATGTAAGGGCACAATAATAACAATAGTGGCTTCTATGGGGCACAACAGTAACAATATGGGCACTACATGAATACATCAATATAATAAGGGGGTTGTAATAATAACAATAAGGGGTTACACTAGTAGTATAGGGGGCCTAACATGCCCCTCTCCTTCAAGAAGTGTTGTCCTCAACGCTTGAGTAGTTCTTGATGTTTTTGTATACAATTATTGTCCTCCCATGTGGAATCTTCAGCGGGTAAGTTCTTCCACTTGATGAGATACACTGAAATTAATCGATTTCATAGCTACCGGGTTCTTGTTTCTGTGACTGCTCCAGGTTCCAATATGATTTTTCCTTCCTCTTCAATTTCTATCAATATTGTTTGAATTGGGATCTTTTGCAACTTTTGAATAAGTGGCCATACTTCTTCATCCTTCTTCCATTCATCCCTTGCTTCATTTATCCAATCTGGTTGGATAATAGAAATAGCACAAAACAATGCTTCCACATCCTCATCCTTTCTTGAGAGTGCATCTGCAACAAAATTTTGCTTCCATTTTCTATAGATGATGTCAAAGTCATAACCCAACATATTTGTGACACATTTTTTCTGTTCTTCTAAATATAATAGTTGTTCTAAAAAGTATTTAAGACTATCATGATCTATTTTTACCTTGAAGTGTCTTCCGATTCGGTAAGGTCGCAATTTCTTAAGTGCATGTAGTATTGCCAACATTTCCTTCTCATAAATAGCTTGCTTGAGATGTAGCAGTAAAAATACCTAATCACCTATATCCAAACATTTTTCACTACGATGTTGATCTACTTGTTGTTTCATTTGATTTTGCACCAAAGTGGCGTTATCCTTTAAAAGTTGGAGAACTTGTTGTTGATGCTCGATGTGATCTTTCACTTCTTGAACCTTTTTCTTCTTGATATGTCCTTCTATCTTTAGAGTTTGAGGAGTGGTTATTTATTTCGATCCTTTACAAGATATGGTCGGATTCATTTCTTGATGCTCGATGTGATCTTTCACTTCTTGAACATTTTTCTTCTTGATATGTCCTTCTATATTGATAGTTTGAGGAGTGGTAATTCCGACCAATGAATTACAAGATATGGTTGGATTCATTTCTTCTTTCTCGATGTGATCTTTCACTTCTTTCACCTTTTTCTTCTTGATATGTCCTTCTATCTTGAGAGTTTGAGGAGTGGTAATTCTTGCCAATGATTTACAAGATATGGTCTGATTCATTTCTTCTTTCTCTAGGGTTGGGTCCTGGCGTATATCCTATTCTTTTGATGTTTCTTGATCCTTTTCTTCCTCCTCTTTATACTCTATGTAAAATAACTTCTCAACACACTTATGACCTTTAGTGCATTTGCTATCACAATGTAACAAAGCCCCTTTTCTCTTTTTTCTTCCAATTGTTGTGGTGTAACCCTTGTAGTTTGTGGAAGGCTAGGAGAAACAACACTTCCATCTTTATAGTTGTAAGAGGTAGACTTCCTTGTTGCCATAATTTTACTTTCCACTATGTAACAAAGCACTTTTACTCTTTCCAATTGTTGTGGTGTTGCTCTAAAGAAGGTGTTTCTCTTTGTATCCTCATAATTTGCTATCATTTCCCCCATGAAAATTGATGACATAACAAGTTGTTTACGAGAACAAAGCCCTTTATATCATAAAAATTGATTCGGTTCTAAATATGAAGATGCAATACATACCTTTTGTAACAGTGGTACACCATGTAGATCAAAATATTGCTCCATCTGAAGTATCCAATTTACCGGATCCTTGCCATCAAACATCCTCATATAGCCTTTTCTTGATTTTAGGAGCTCGATATTGAAATGACTATAACTATGTAATTCGACTCTTCCAGTTCTGAAATTGCGACTTGCAGTGGCCCTCTATGTGATGACCTATTTGGAGCAGCGAAACCCTAGAATCCAAAGCTCTAATACCAAATGTTATGAAACCAGCTCACAAAAAGATAGAAAAGATAGATCAACGCCTTAGAATTCAGCCTCTTCGAGGGGGCAACCTCCTTTACATTACACAAATGAATGATTCTTTGATGATACAAATGAAAAGACCTCCTTTCTATATATAGGAGTCTAAGGGGTCATAATATAATCATAGCCAACATAACAATAATAATGTAAGGGTACAATAATAACAATAGTGGCTTCTATGGGGCACAATAGTAACAATATGGGCACTACATGTGTACATCAATATAATAAGGGGGATGTAGTAATAACAATAAGGGGTTACACTAGTAGTATAGGGGCCAAATAGAGTTGCACAACAGAACAACGGAAGGACGAGAACCCTGAAGTAACCCAAAACCACAGAAAATACTGAAGGAATGGCATAAAACCCAAGTAAAGTGACAGACGAAGAAGTGAAGTGTTGGTGCACAGGAGCCGTTGAATCTAGAGACCAATGGATGAGATTTGTTCGTGATGGGTGGCCAGGATTAAGTCGCAGAGAATGGAGTAATTGGAATCACATCACAACATATCATAGGAGAGAATAAACCCCGAACTCAAGCGATTTCCGACTTGTGATATCATTGCTGACCGTTGGATCATGTTATTTGATCAATGGTGGAGGATCACCGATAAACCCCACATCGCAATATTTCTTTTGTGAGGGATGAACCTTGGGCCACAAGAAAGTGTGACGTGCGATGTTCGATGCGATCGGTGATTAGATCGCATCGCAATATTCCATAGTAGATGTACTATGGCCCTTAACAATTGCGATTTGTGATTGCGATGTGCGATGTGAATAGACCCGAGAAGGTTTAGGCGTGGTTTATTGTGTTTGAAGTCTGGTTGTAGTTCATTGCATATCGGACGTGAAAGGAGTCTTAGGAGGCATGTTAGTGTGCTTCTTGAGAATTGCGATAGCGATGGATTTGATGGAGTAAATCAATGGTTGGGAAATAAATGTATAAAGGTTTTGGTATGGTGGATAATGTGATTGCACCCCACAGATCGAGAGTTTCGAATGCAATTTCATAAGAGTTCTTGGAATCCTACGTTTGCGATAAAGGGAGGCTTGGTGAATGTGCAAAGGTCGAGAGAAATACGAAATGGTAAGTCACGTATGTTTTATGTGGATTTCTATTATAAAAGAATTATAATAGAAATAAAGCGCTGATATAAGTTTTTGTGGTTTAAGTCTGTATATAACCAAAGTAAAGTGTGGGGGTTGGTTATATGTACGGGCTTAAGGTTTAATGAAGGTTTATGACAGTGGAATATAGAGTCTTGTTGAAAGTATCAATTAAGGGACAAACTAGATTAATTAACAAATCGTTTCTGCATGAGATTTAATAAACGGGCCCTCAAACCTTAAGTTTTGAAGATTTGACTCGGCAGGGAGTTTGAAATTCCTGGGGAAAACCAGATTTTGCATTTCATATGCATACTATGGGTATACGTAGGTTTTTCTACGTCAACAAGTGTCATGACAATGTCATATGTGTCAATGTGTCTTTCCACATCATTGATGGATGTAATGATGTAATTTTCAAAATGTCAAAAAGGAAATGTGTAGAAGTCCAAAAGTCACATGTGGAACAAAGTGTCTTATAGAAGTTCAAAGGTCACGTAGGAGTCAAAGAGTCGTGAGGGAAGCTCAAGAGTCATGGGGATATAAAAGTTCGTTCCTCTTATTATAAATACACCCTCATAACTCAATCAAAGGGATTTTGGAGTCTTAGACTTTGGAGAGCTAGCCTTGGATTCACTAGCTTGGCATATGAGAGAAGATCATTCTTTGGAGAAGCAATAAGTGACTTAATGTTCCACTATCGGAGCTAGTGTCTCATCATTGTAACTATGTACTTGGATCTTCACTTAATCATCAAAAGTTCATTTAGCCAACACAATTTCATGCATGTATCATGAATGTTGCAATACTATTCTTTAGATGTTTTTGATATATGTTATGATCACATGTAGTAAATAAATTAAACTACTTAATTGGCTTTGATGCTTATCTTGTTGGATGTGTGTTGCATTTGCTTTAATGATTGTTGTGTCTGTGTGAAATAATTTTCTAGATAACTAAAAAATATTTCCTTGCTCTCATATGCCTCTCTTAGGATGGTACTATTACTTTACTTCTAGAGAGTCACTCTTGTCTGCCCTCTCGTGAAGGCATCCTCTTGCACATTGCAATTGGTGTTTCATAGTGTCAACTTACTTGCTGATTTCAAAGGTTATGTGCATACTCTCTTATGATATTCATTGTAGTCAAGGAAAAAATTAAGTTATGGTGGTTGAATTGATACTTTGGATGGGGCTCCTACTCTAAATGGTTTGAGGCCTAATTGGGACTTCATATCGGGGAGGCCCCCTTGGTTGACGAATTTCCAGCACCGTCAACACTCATCTAAGGGTTAATGTTGCAAGTTACCTAGAAACTGTTGATGTAACAAATTGGTAGTTAGTTATTTGACATAATTACTATGAATCCCAAGCAAATTTCACAAATCAATGGTTGGTTAGCCACCAATTATCAACAACTAATTTCCTAGCAACTTGTATACCTAATGAAGAAAAGAGACAAAGGTCAAGGATCATTTCATAGAAAGAATATGACCACATTAGGAAAGTGACCCATCTATCACATGTCACATAAATGAGAAAGTAAACACTATTTGGTCTTTTATATCTTTTTGATAAATTGTTTTAACAAAGGAAAAAAACCTGCGAATCTAAAGATTCTCATGGATGTTGCTCAACTTACTAGATAATTTAAGGTATCATCAATATATATATATATATAACCTACACTAATTGAGCCATATGGAGATGAAATAGAAGAAGGAAAATAATCTACTTGTAATTTACATTTTAAATTATTAAGATAAGTGTGTGTCTTATTTCCATTTCATCTCTTTGAATGGTATGGTGATTAATTAGTGTTATGTTACTCTTACAACCAGTTGCTCACTTAAGGAGGTAGGCCCCCCCTTCTTAGCCAGGTACTTCCTATAACCACATAGTTTATTTTACTATATTTTTTTACATTTCAATTAGCTTAATAACTGATATGTTTTCTTAAATTGTTGCAACTCACTAATTAGACAAGTGCAACGCTGTATTTTTAGGATTAAGACTATTTACTATGTTTCCAAATATTATGTTTGTCTACTCTATTTTATAGGATTTACAATTATTATTTTTATTTTCAATAAGATTCTTTACAAAATACTTGTGGTTTTAATCCTTTCAATTATATCATGTCGTTTAATCCTTTTATATTGCAACTTTCTAGCATTACATATCATGTGCATTGTTTTTACATAATTCATGATCGTCTAATCCTTGAGCAATTCAACGGTATGATTCCTGTGTGATTTACTTCCTATTTGTATGATATTTTCTATGTATGTTGGTGGTTATAACAAAAAGCTTCCTAACCCCACTAGGTAGAGTAATATTTCCTTTCTCGCAGCTTAGATTAATAATTCTACTCATTGTTGTGTCCTAATTTTAATAAAAAATAGCCATTAAATAAACCTCCTTCCAACCAAAATAAACCCATTATTCATTACTTTTACCATCGTTTGCTTCCATTTTTATTAATAAAACAATTCAAAAGGAACTTTTATCATTTATTTACTTTTTTAATTTTATCAAATTTTATCCATGGTTAAATTGATTTCGATTTTTTTACAAGAAGAAAAACATTTTGGTAATTACTAATTCATTCAGGTAGATACAAGTCAGATGGAAAAAAAAACAAACATTACTCTTTGATGTCCATAGATGGATATTTTCCTAATTTATTGCAAAAGAGCCCTTGTATAGGCATGGTCAATGTGATTCGTCATGAAAGGAATAACGTATTTTTGGAAATAAATGCGTTCAATGTATGGATGTGATTTTCTTGAATTTTTCCATTGTAGAAGTCAAAATTCATCTGAAATTCTAATTAACATAGAAATTAGTTGGTTGGGCTAACAAATGTAAACAATCAGTTTCATTTGTCATGTATAAATGTGCAAGAAAGTGTAGTTTCAAGGGTGACAATTAGATTTTGAGTTTAATTTCTATGGGTGATCTTGCATTCAAAAGGATTTGTGGTTGAAGCTCTACTTCAAGCTTCATTTTATTAATATATGCATCCACTACGAGTTTTTTTAACTGATAATTTCTAAAGTGTGCAAGTTGAGGCATGGAGGGCCCCCATTTCTTGACTTGTGCACTCTATTTTTCTTTTGTGTATAATTTTGGATTGATGTAGAATAATTGATGATAAATATCACTTTGTTTCATTATATATATATATATATATATATATATATATTGAATATATAAATTCATCATTATGAATATGCGTCTTTGGTTTACTTAAGGTTTCCTTTAGTTAAAACTAGATTTTGCTTACAAAGTTCAAGTTAAAGAACTAGATTTTCTAAAAAGGGAATATATGATGAATATATAAATGTCATTAATCTTATGGGGGTGGGGGGTATTTCTCACTCACCTTATGATAAAATCATTGCATTGTGTAGGAAGTAGTCCAAAGAAAGAGATAAATCCGGTAAGGGTCAACAAGATGCTCTCTCAAAGGTGACTAAGTTAGCTTTAACAGGAGTAACAAGAGAATAATTATGAAATCTCTTAAAAAAATAAATTGACCTCTTAAGTACATTTAGTACTCAAATTGATACATTAAAGGCCAAAAAGGGGCATGAATGAGCAAAGTGAAGTATTTTAGAAAGAAGAATCCCTTATGAGAATTCCCTTTGGATAATATTCATGTTTTTGGAATCTATATAGAAAAATTTCATTTGAAAAATATCCAACATTACTAGAGTCGAAGGTAGCTTATAAAGGAGAAGGTGAAGTCGCAGAATCACTCTACTATGTTTCACCAACAAGAAGACCTTGGTATCATTGACCACCATGTATATCTCAGGGTCCAACTCAACAAGTTTCTTAATACTATCAAAATATTGTAGAAAACAAATGGAATGCTTGTATGCCTTGGTAGGCATGGCCTCCTAAAAAACCATAAAACCAACCTTATCAACAAAGTTGGTGAGGATATTCCTGTGGAAATGAACCTCCCTAACCCTTCAAAATCGTATCAACCTCCCTATCTACTACAATATCCTTAATAGCCATATAGGCACCAAAAGCTCCCTTTTCCAAAATATACAACAACCAAAAAAATCCATATTTCAGTAATCATTACTTGTACCATAGATTACTCAACCAAAGCAACTATAGTTGTCATATAACTGACGTTCTCCAAGAATTACTCAATTACCTTTCCAAATAGTGGAAAATAGAAATAGTAAAGTGGAAAAATTAGTGTACAATATTGAAGAAGGAACACTTCCTGCATATTCAATTTTTTATGTTCAAGACATCCACTTAAGGTTTGGGAAAGAATTACAAAAGAAATATCTTGTAATTATTGAAGAAGAAGAATAAATAGAGGAAAATCCTAAAAAAATAGCATAAAATAATCACACGAGATCACAATTATTGAAACTTGGTAGGATAAATCACTAGCAACCAAGTCACCTCCTTTTTCAAAGAGTTTGACCTTGGAAAAGATGAGGAGTCATTGGAGTCATTGGATTTTCCAAGGTCAAACTCTCTAAAAAATGAGGTGATATATATATATATATATATATATATATATATATATATATATATATATATCCCTTCATTGCAAGCATTTAAATACATTATAATCTATGAAAAAACAATAAAACAATTATGTTTAAAGGAATATGGTGGAAGAAATAAGGACCCACGTGACAATTCATAATTTTTAAAACTTAGCTAGCTTAATGTCAACAAAACATGGAACTAAAAAATTGATCATGGAATACATATGGTAACAATAACTATTAAAAATATTTCAATTCTAAATATTGTAATTGACATAGGTGAAATTATCAATGTAATGACAATGGAAAGAATGCAATGCTTAAATTTATATTATCTTTGACCTACACCTACAATTTTAGAATTAGTTGATTGTTCAAGAGTAGATATAGAGGATGTAATTGAAGATACCATTGTATCTTTAGATTCACAGGAATATTTGGTAGAGTTTTTAATTCCTCAACCAAAATCTAGTTTAAGTGGACAACCCTTAATTCTTGTGATACCATGGTTGGCTATAGTTGATGCTTTTGTTAGTTGCACATAGGGAAGCATGACAATTTAAAAAGGTAATGGGAGTAAACAATAAACTATACATCCTCATGCAAAAGCATTGAATGAGTTGGAACATATGTCATGGATTAATGAAACAAACTCAGAAGAAGTAATTCAACCTCTCTTAGCTATTAATTGAGATATTAATTTTAGAAAGGAAATAGATGAAAATTTACTTGACCATTCCATTTCTAACATGGATATTGCAAAACAAATAAGAACACTTTACTATATTGCTACATATCATCTTTTAGAACAAAGTTTTCAGGAAATTTATACAATTGATTCTTTGCAAACTTTATTCGATACTATTTTTCTTGTTTATTCAATGACAAATTCACACAGTTACACTATTTAAATTGATCTTGGAAAGAATTTGAATATTAATACTATTTTAGAAGAATCTAAAGAAGATCAATTATTTCAACTATTAAGGAAATGTTTTGAACCATTTTCTTTGGATTACATGGATATGTAGGGTATTCAACCTGATACATGCATGAATCACATCTATATATAAGAAAATGCAAGACCTATAAGGAAAGCATAATGAATACTGTCAAACCAAATGTGAAAAGAAATGGTGAAAGAAGAGTTTCATAAATTGTTAAAAGTAGACTTTATCTACCCTATTTCTAATAGTTGGTGGATTTCTCCTTTGGTTGTAGTTCTCAAGAAAAATTGCAAATGGAAAATTTGTGTAGATTGTAGAGAATTAAACAAAGCAACCTTAAATGATCACTTTCCTCTACCATTTATTAATCAATTCTTAGATACATTAGGCAGGAATAAATATTTCTATTTCCTTGATGGATTCAGTGGGTACAATAAAGTTGGATTAGATTTAGAAGATCATAAAAAAATAATTTTCACATGTCCTTAGGGGGCATATGCTTATAAGATCATAACATTTTCTTTGTGTAAGGCATCAACTACATTCCAAAGTGCAATATTGGCTATCTTCACTGACTTGATACATGAGTAGAAGTATATACAGATGACTTTTTTGTATATGGAAATGATTTTGATGAAGTATTGAAAATTTTGGGAAAAGTTCTAATAGGATTCATGGAAACCAATCTAGCCCTTCATAATGAAAAGTATTTTATGTTGCTAACATAAGGGATTGTACCAAGCCATCATGTATCTTGTATAGGGATAATAGTAGATTTGGCTAAAATTGAGATTATTGTTAAGTTTCAAATTCATTAACTCAACAAGATGTAAGAAGTTTCCTCAGATATACATGGCATCACTGTAGATTCATAGAAAACTTTAATAAAATAACCTTACCATTATTTAAGTTATTAGTTAAGGATGTCAAGTTTTATTGGAATTCTAATTGTCAAGTTGCCTTTCAAAAGCTAAAATAGAAATTATCTACACCAGTAGTATTAAGCGGGCCTATTTTGGTTTTACCATTTCATATCTCTATGGATGAATCCAACACTGTAGTAGTAGTATTAGGTCAAAAAATATAATCTTAGTACATATTCTATCTATTTTAATAGTAAAATATAGCTCCTACTAGACACGTACTAAACTCAATTATATTGTTATTGAGGAGGAGATGTTGGTAATTGTCATGTTATCAATAAATTGCGATACCATATCACTCGTTACAAGATATTATTCATATGTACCATTCAACTATTAGGTATTCGATGAACAATCCTATCAATAATGGGAGAATAATAAGATGGTTATTGTTGTTGCAGGAATTTAATATTGCTATCATAGATCATCCTCGAAAGGGAAAATCAAGTGGCATATTTTCTTTCGGACCTCAATAATCCAGGTAAGATTGTTCTAATTTTTTATACTTTTCTAGACGAACATCTATTTTCTATATCAATTAAAATGTTGTGGTTTTCCAATGTGGAAAATTAATTATCTTCAAGAAAGTTACCACCACATTTTACACTAGAATAAAGGAAGAAAATAATAAAGAAAAGTGTCATATATTCATGGATTAAAGGAGATATATTTTACACAAGACTTGGTTTTGTAATTAGAAGAGGTTTAAGAGAATATGAAGTCTTAGAAATTTTAAAAGCTTGTCATGATGAACCTTGTGATGGGAATTTTGTAGTTAAGTGAAGTTCTTATAAGCTAATTTGCTTTAGATATTATTAGCCTACTCTTTTTAAAGCTGCCAAGAAATAGGTCAACTAGGCTTGTGATAGTTTCCAATAGATGGGTAGACCGATAGATTCTGATGAGATTCCTTTACAATTGTAAGTTCTTGTAGAACCTTTGGTTGTGATCTCCCCCTCTCATAAGCCTAGGGGAATTTGGACCTATGTACTGAGTTCAACATCATTCATTGTATTAGTCCTGACCTTTGTATTCAAGCACATGTATATGGGACTCTTTGTATCAACGTACTATTTTATGGCCCATTGATGTCAACACAACATGTATTATTTTGTTCAGACCCACATTTCTAAGCACACCATCATTATTTGTACTGATTTATTTCGGCAAGTATGGGTATGCCTCCACCACCTCATTGAGGTCATGCACACACCATATGGAGACTTCTCTTTGACAAGTAGGCCTCCCCTCCTCCACATGTGGTTCATTCCTTCATTTCAATATCTCTCTGTCTCTCTGTCTCTCTCTCCATTTGAATCCCCCCCTTTGGTGTCTAGTGAAAGTGAACATACAATGTATTTTGGTCATACTATGTGCTCCTAACACTCATACATTAGGGGGCAATATATTATCACCAAAAAAGTGATCACCTAGTCATTTCCACTATGATTGGAATACACCATTTAGTATTTGTTTTATAGATTAAAACCCACTTTCACCTTAAGAAATAATTTAGAGAACCACTTTTCCTAAATTTTGTTTACCAACTTGAAAATAACCTAGAAACCCATTAGACTAATTTCATGTTATTTTCATATTTATCCATTTTGCGAAAATAATTGAAAATATTTTCATCCATTCATAAGAATAATTAAATAAATCACTATTTATTTATTACTCCTTAAACATTTAGCTTCTCTCCCTTGAAATAATTATTAAATCACTATTTATTAATTGTTACTAATCCATTTTGACCATATTACCCAGGGATAATTAAATAAATCATTATTAATTTATTATTCCTCCACCGTTACACATTTCTCCTACGAAATAATTGTTAAATCATTATTTAATAATCATTTCTAACTTACCTTTGACCATATCTTCTTCAATTATTTAATAAATCATTTTTATTTATTAATTACTTTACCTACTTTTCTTTATTAACTCAACTAATCATTATTTTTTTAATTAGTTCACTAAATAATGATTATTAACCATTTCATTAATATTTTTCCCTCCTAAATATAATAAGATACTCATAACAATTAGATCTTGATTTGATCTAATAATATTTTATTATTTGACTAGATCTAGATCTATCCTAGCATTTTGTTATAAATAGAGAGGTTTTCCCCTCACTGCGCACAAATGATCACTATCATTGTCGTCACTTTGATCGTATAACTCTTCATCTTCAAATTGAGTTCAACCATTATTCTTCATTTCCCATTTGCAACTAGAGGAGAGAGAAAGAATCTATCTGAAGCATAGAGATACAAAAGGACCCTCCCCCGGAGAAGGACATTAAAGACCCAAGTCTATGTACTGCTCTGTAGGTGACATTATTAATTAATAAAATTTAAGTTATTTCCATTGGGTTCTCTTCTACAATTTTTGGCATACATTTTCATATTTTATAAACACTTTTGTAGGTTTTATCTAACACATTTTGCAGATATGAAAGTGTCGTTGAAGATTGTAGGGTTTTGCAACATCGTTTTCCTTTTCTTTTTTGTTGTGAGGTAGATTCATCACTAGTCATAAAAACTAGATTTTTGGCACATTTGTTTAGAAATTTACACCTAACAATGGGCACAATCATCTAACATATGCCCAATCTAATTTCTTAAAAAAAAAATATGTGCTAGTGGTTGGGTGGTTAGTAAGTGGTGTTGGGAATTTAATATGGTTGGGTATGGTTGTAGAAAATCAAAGCAATTGTATGGTTCGATCATGGAACACAACTACCATCCCCTCAAATGGTGGACTCATGTATCCCTCCATTCAAGCTAGTAATTAACTTTACATTCACTCTTCAAGAGTTCATAATGTTTTTCTCGAACTAGTCATAGCTCCCATGCAGGCAGTAAAATATTATATTTATATATGTGGGGGTTTAGAAAAATGGTTGTTACAAGTCGTATGTGGGAATATCTTAAATTATTGGTGTAGCTTGTGTGATTCTATTTAGATCCTAAGGATTTAGGTCCTGATGGTTAAAATTAAGGATCATGTCCATGCAAAGGATACACAACATCAATACTATTGTGACTACAAGACAATTAAATGGATGAATATTACATAAAATATAAGATCAATCAATAATAACGCTCAAGGCCATGATAAACATATACTAGATATGATCTCAACATATCACTTGTGAGAATTGAATCGAATATGAGTGGGGAAGATAATAATCATTCTTCTCAACCACCCAAAATAAACCCAATTGATAATAAAATTTGAAGCTATCCTTTTGCTCTTTTGCTCATGTTTAAAGAAACTTATATAAGTATAATAGAAATAAGATGTTTTCACAATTACAATAGAACTAGCTTAGATCCATCTTAACTTTGGATTTACTGAGCATCGAGAGGGATCAAATCTCTTTTCACTCTAAAAGAAGTTTGCACCTCAAGAGATTTGATCCCTCTCGATGCTTGGTAGATCCAAAGTTAAGATGGATCTAAGTTGGTTTAATTATTAATAATTGATCATTATAATTATTATTTTCGTTTTAATTTTATGTAATTTGATCTAGTCAAAATGTTTTAATTAATAATTATAATTATTAATTTTATTTTTAAAGTTTATTTATTTATTTTAATTATACTTTATGTATATTTTTATTGTTATCTAATTTGATCGAGTCAAAATGTTTACATTACATAACACAGTATAACATAACATAACATAACCTTACAACATCTCTTCCATACTGGGTAGGAGAGTGCTTCTCGGTGCAAAAATTCAATCATTTTTTTTAATAAACTTATTTAGATTTTCTTATTAGTTTCTCTATTTCATTTGTTAATTTTATCTTCCATACTAGGCAAGAGAGTGCTTCTCAGTGCAAAAATTCAATCATTTCTTTTTTTAATAAACTTATTTAAATTTTCTTATTAGCTTCTCTATTTCATTTGTTAATTTTATGAATAAGAAGATAATAATCATTATTCCAAACATCCTAATTAAATGTAAATGATAATAAAATGTTAAGTTATTCTTTTGTTATTTTGATAATAAATTTTTAAATCATCCTTTTATTTTTTTCAAAATATTTGAAGGAACTCATATAATTACAATACCATAAATGAATTTTCACGATTACAATAAGAAAATCAATCAATTAAATTTATTTATTTTTATTTTTTAATAAACTTATTTAAAATTCCTTATAAACTTTTCCTTGTAATTGGTTATATCATTATTATTAACAATAAAGAATACAAGTCGGGGAAAGGGGCTGAGGGATGAGGATGAGAACCGGGAAGATGATGAGGAGTATGAGGAAGTGGGGGAGCGACAGGCGGGTGGTCGACGAGGGAGGAGACGGGGAATGCGCGGGCAGAAGAAGGATTTTGTCAGCCAGAGAGGCAGAGGGGGTCCGAGCGGACGAGGAGGAAGAGGGGGCAGGACTGAAAGAGCTGAGTTTGAGGAAGGGACTGCTAGTGAGGACAGAGGTAGGAAGAGAGGTAAAAGAGATATGAAAAAGAAATTGCAGGAGGCAGAAGAGGCTTATCATCAAAATACCAACCCAAATATTCGAAGGATTATTGACCATCTGGAAGAGGAAGCTATGCAGGAACATTCAGGGTCAGAAATGGAAGATTGGGAGTCGTATTTGCCTGATCCAGGACACACAAGAGGGAGGATGACATTATACAAACAATCTTTGCATGTCTATTGGGGCATGAAAAGATTATTAGCTAAAGCACTCGAACAGGTAGCCATGGAAATGGTAGAATTAGCTCAAGGTATACCTGTCATGAAGAAGGAGCTGAAAAACATTCAAGTTACCTTAATGATGCAAGAGAGGAAGATGGATGAGATCATGAAGTTACTTCAGGCAAATGGTGTGGGTGTCAAGACTGAGAACGAGGCCAATCTGGAGACCAGGACTTAGTAGCAGATGGAGCAGCTAAAAGGAGGTTTTTTGCTTTCAGTTTTGTTTAGATATGCTAGTTATTGATGACTCAAAAGACTCTTAGTTTGACTGTAGTACGAATAGATGGATATATAGCATGGGTAGAAAGACTGATGCTATTCTATTTTTGTATGGCTGTTAAAAATTTCAGGTGGTCAAGAAACCCGGTTTCCCTTCAGGGCGGGTTGAGACCTGTCCATATGTATCTGCTTTTTATTTTCCAGTAATAGAAATGAAGAATCTCGTCTTAGCTTACAAAAAAAAAACAATAAAGAATACAAATACTTAAATATAAAATAATAAAACAATTATGTTTACTTAAATATATTAAATAGTATTATTTCTTATTAAATATTTTATTTAAATTTTATTGATTTCACATAGCTTTGTCATCGTGAACCACTACAACAGATTAAAGCATTTTCTAGTCAATTAAATCTTGATTTCCTTATATATTATTTATCATTACAAGGGACGCGTTTGTGTGGATGAAGCCATTGGATTAATAACGTCATGACTACCATGACGAGATCGACATCTCTGAAGTCCGAAGATTTGAAAATCAATATAGGCCAAAATTAAAGAAAACCTAGAAATTCAACGCATGCAACCATTTCAAAGTAAAAATTAATGGAACTACGTTAAAAGTGGTAAAAGGATGGAAGTGCACATGGGAATGGACTTGTCTTTAAAGAGACTTTTTGGAAGCTTTTTCGGTGGGTTTTTCTGGTCAAAATCTGGCAGCAATTTATTGAAATCGCAAGCTTGATAGCTAATTTCTGCACAATCAAACTGTCCCAAGGGTTTTTCATGGTGATGAATCCAAATATGCAGTGAAAAAACCATTTTAAATAATACAAATCAAGATTTAACCTCAATTTTTTCAACCAGATTCCGTCACCGGAATCTCCAAAAAGTCACACTAAAGACAACTCCCATGGGAATCACTGAACTATCGATTTTGGAAACCTACGTTAGTTAATATTCCAAGGCGAGAGTATATATAAGTGTACTCTAAATTCCCTAAAGTCAACTGACAGAAAATTCTCAGGAGTTTAAGGCATAGCCAACTTTCGACATTCGGTCATAGTTAGAATTTGTCATTTAACTCTATCCATCAAAATCATTGCAATATCATGATCAAGGAGACGTTGTTCATGTTCCATTTTCCTAACTAGAATTTTTCTTTAGTGAGGATGGTGCTACCATACCATATCAAATATTGGAGGCTCTTTTATATTCTCATCCTCCTCACTTTTCAGTCAAGGGAAGTTTTCCTTTACTTCCTTAGTGGCCTTCCTTGTGAGTATCACGATCTTCCAATCCTTGTGCATTTGGTTCTTTCAATCCATGTTGTCTTGAATGAGCTGTCAATTTAGCATGATATTTTTTCCTTTGTCTAAATTTATAGGTTTTACTTTGACCAAGTATTTTGAATCCAAATCTTAGTAACTATTAAGTACTGGTTCAATAAGATATCGCTTTTGTTCCTACAAAGCTCATTATCTCATCTGTTTGCAACTCTATTGGATGTGAAATTGCAAAATGGCATATGTGTAATGAATCATAATAAGCATACTAAATAAGTATGAGTCCATAACATGCATTAATTAATTTATTTTACTATATACAATTATCATAAGGTCAAGGTGGTAAGGAATAGGGATTTCTCAATGGAAATATAGTACATAAACCAAAACTCTAAGTTGACTTGAAGTTTTCAAAAAGTATAGATGTGGAAACAAAGAGCACTTTTGCATCAGAAGTTAATAATAAACTATTAGGTTCTGAGTTGGTTGAGTGATTTTGATCCCTGCATTGGTTTTCTTTACAACGTCACTATCTGTAATCAGTGTCAACATGTTTATGTGAGGTAACATCCACAAAATATGTAAAAGTTCCCATGAGTTTTTCCTTGAAAGACAAGGAAACAATTGCATTTTTCCTATTTGGCTTTTCTATTTCCTGAATGAATCTTTATTATATTATAAGAATTAATGATTTAAGTATGCTTTTTTAATAGCTCGTTAGATTATATAATGGAATTCCATTTACTTTCATAATAAATGATAGAATGCAAGCTCAATTACTTGCATTATAGAAAGACCAGGGTGAGTAAAAACAATTGGACTCAAATAAATTTTTGATATTAAAAGTGGTGCCATTATTCTTATTTGATGGTGTTTAAATGAAAATGTTGTACTAATTTTATCACTTATTTTTATATGTAGATAGATGACTCAAAGTAGTTGAAAGTTGGGAAAGTGCTTGTAATAAAGTTCCCATACAAAATTGATAAAAGTTCTCGACATGAAATTTGTATATTTTTCTCCCTGCCAAACACCACGAGGAAAGCACAGATAAAAACCATCCTCATCATCATCTATATTAGCATCTTATTACTGTGTTCCTCCAATTCGATTGTACTTAGGCAAAGGCATTTAATTGTCAATCAGAACATTGAAGTTTTCAATGTAATATAGCTAGAAATCAAGATGATTTTAGTGGCCATTGTATGAGACCCATTGTGTGGCTTGGGGAATGAGTCATTGGTCTCTAGGACCTAGACAAAGATCGATCTCATGCTATGGTGGATATTATGGGATTGGTAGCACAATGTGGTATACATAATATAGATAATCAGGTGTGATAAACTTGGGGCAATATTTGTTAACACTTTTTTCTCATGCATAGGTTGTGATCAGTGGGCTTGTCTTGTGGCATTTTCATTGGATATTTTTGTGCATGCATTCAACAATGGCCTTTGTTTATGGCGAGATGATCTTCCCAAATATTCTATTCCTTCGGTGTACCTTTACACCTTTAGGGGAAATTGCTAGTAGTACTCTAATTTCCCCACTAAATTTAATTTATTATATATTTTATTATATTATTGTACATTTACATGTGTTGTCATAATGTGTGACTAATATATTGAGTGTCTCTTATTGGATTGATAAGTATCAATTAAGTCTAAGTTGGTTGGAAAATTGATTAAATTCAATGGATGCATGATTTGATATCTGAGTTATTTGAATAGGATTAATTGATTGATAAAGGTTTCAATGAAATCAAATTTGTGGGAAGTTGATTAGCTACTTAACTATAAATAACGAGTTTAAGTGATATATTAAATTGTGATTAATATTATATTTTGTGTTTCATTCTTTTGTACAATCATTAATTCAAGTAATTAAAGTCATATAGTAAATTGCGATGAATATTATATTGTATTGTATTGTATTTATTATTATTAGTATTATTCGTTTTCAAGTTGGGTGGATCTTTCTATTAATCAAAAAATATGTACACCAGTATTTCATGATCTGCCATATTTCTTCCTGACAGGTGGCCTCAACCTATCCACTGGAAAACCAGATAATTTTGGCCACTTGTCTATAGAATACCAAGTCCAAAATTTAAACAATACCAACCTCAAAAGAATATTCAAGGAATCTATAAAACTATCAATATAGAAAATAGTAAACACTCCCATTAATCCAAATCAGTCTGAAGAGTTAATAGGTCTTGGGTTCCGTTCAATAGAACTGAATGGTGCTGATGATGATGATGATGCAAGGTAAGGAATATGCCTCTCAATCCTTTCCAAGCAAGAATATATTTTCTCCATGTGGAATCACATATTGCGTTGTTCCCATTTCATATTTTCCATGTGGGTAAATATACCATATTGATCAGCCTATTGTTCCATGAGGATCCTTCCCTTTAAAGTCTTGATTTTCCAATATAAAAATAAAGAATGAAGATGTTGTTTGTGACAACCTCTAGTGTGGCCTTGATCTATAACTAATTGACCAAATTACTCCAATAATTTAGAGTTTGATAGTGCGTGTTGGTCACAAGCAACGATGTTTTCCAAAAGATGCAACCCAGTCCTGATATCCTCTGGGATAGTTGATTGGAAAGAGTTGTCTGAATCATTAAATTTTTTCTAGTTATGGTTCTGACCTTGTGAGTCGCAACCTCCCCACCCCACCTCTGCAAAGCCTCATCCTCCATTGCCACATAGTTCTTGAGCAACACGATTTAATTGCTAGATCAAAGAGAATCCATCTACAAACACAATCTCCAATTATATCTCCAATCTGGGAGAGACCACCACTATGCTAGCTACTCTTGTCTCTAGAAGCCCATGCCTCAACACCTTGATTAATCCCCACTAGAGCACATTATAAAGAAAACAAGACAGTATTTACAGTATTTGTATCAATTTTATCAATTAACTTTAATCTAGAAAGGAGAGGAGAGGAAACATTCTAGTACCCACTTATAGTCACCCCAACACTAAAGCAATTCTTAAGACGAGTCATGTTTTAGACAAGACACTTGGAAAATAATGATTAAAATAGAGACATAGTAGGTTTGTTCACAACAATGTTAAACTAGATATTCTAAATATTTTTGTAACTAACAGTAATGGGCATTATAGTTATGTTGGAAGCTCCTTGTAGACTATTGCCTTGTAAAGCCCATAAAGACCAAACTTGTAACCATAGTAAAAAACTTAACCCACATCCCCAACAACTTGATAAGGTTCAATTAATCCCATATAATCAACACTATAGGAGGACAAGCATACATCTCATTGATTCTCGCAACTACACTCCAGACTAACCCCCGAATTCCCCAACTAGACTCCATACCAACCCCCAAATGGATGACAGAGCAATGAGAAGACCCCCCACAGAAAATTGGTCCAATTCACGAGCAACCCAACGATAATTAAGCCAATAAATATACCATATAGTACCCAAAAAACCTTGAACTTTACAAACAATTAACTTTATGCAAAATGGAAAAGTAAGAGGTCTCAGAGAAGATGACCTCCATATGAGTAATAGCGTTACGTGGAGATACGAAGAAAAACAACTCCAAGAGCTTGGATCACCAATTTGTCCCCACTTGATGGCTATAGCTCCCCACTATGATTTTGTAACAACTAAGGAGTAGTCGTGTCTTGGGTAAGATTTTTTATGCATGCATCCAATGTTTGTGCCACTACCAGTCCTTTTACATTTGAATCCCTACTTCCTATTTTCTTCCATGACAACCTTGTTGAACTCCTTGGTGAGGAGAGGAGCAGATTGATCTCTGGGGGAACTCAAAAGCAACATTTCCTCCACCCAGCTTTTGTGGCATTCTAAAAACCAAATAAGAAAATTCCAAAAACATGCACTTTGCATGCATGAGTCTACATGGGGGTGACCATGCCACCCCGACTTTAATGGGCCTCATTATGACCATCTTGAGAGTGGCAGGAACAATGGCCCAAGCCACTCCGTTTAGTTTCTCTCACCCCATTAGGGAGTACTACCATTAATTTTTAAGTTAGATTTGTTTGATGATTTATATATCTAATTATAGTTTCAAATATGGTATGAGAGTTTAAAGTGTGATGATTTCATTTTATTTTTATTTGTACATGGAATTTTGGAAGTGGTTGGATCATTAAAAGTGCAGATGACATGCATTTCTAAAGAAGTTGGATTTATGAAGGATCAAGATGTTTTAGACTTTATGTAGAAATTCTCACTGTAGATCACCTGATAATGCAATACTAAAGAAAAATACTAGATCTACTTCTACAATCAAACTGTGTGGAAGCTTAATCGATTTTGAGCTAGAACAATCAGAACACATATAACAGAGAAGAAGAAATCATACACATGAAACACAGAAGAATACTCTAGGGAAAGCCTCAGCTAAAAACCCTGATCTCTGTATTATCATACAAGTGGAAATAATGTCCGGATTACACAAAGCTTTAGCTCGCAAGCTATCCAGCTCTCAGTACAATCCCTTTGCTGCTCATAGACAATCAAAGGCTTCTCACAAACCTTCTCCTCTGCCTTCCAAGCCTCCTATTTCCTTGTGCAGTTTTTCCTGGGGTCTAGTGCTTCCACTTGTGTGAATTCCCACCTCACACTGCTCACTTGGCTCAGTAGTAACTGTGCAATCTTGAAGGAGATAATTCGTTCTGCATGGATGAGATTCCTATATAGGACAAATCCTCCAACTGATAGTACACTGTCCCTTCCTCTGATCTCAACTGGGTCTCTGACTGAACTGACATGCATGAATTATTTATGAGAGAATATTCAGTTATCTGAAGTGCAGTAGTTACATGCATGCATGCATTAACTAACTGAACTCACAATTAGTTCAACAAACTATTTGAACTAATATAACTGGACTTAACTCAGTTAACTGAGCTAACTAATTACAACCCAATGTACAACTCATCCTGATCTCCTTTAATCAAGGGATAACTTCCTCAATCAATGGAGAAACTGTTGCATGTCTTCACATAGACTTCATGTTTGATTTTCTACAACTAATTAACTCAAGATGAATTAATTAATTATTTTACAAACAACTGCTAAGATCAAATTCGAATTTTACTTCTCAATTTTAGTTCAGGGACTAACTAAAATTGGAATCTATCCCGAAATGCTATTTATAGAAATGTTATTTTTAGCACTTCCATTTTTCATTCCTTGTTGCTATGTCCAACACTGGTACCTGAAATGCTATTTATAACATTTCTTGTTGCCATTTTCAACACTTTCAAGGTTTTGGATCAAAATTTATAAGAGTAACATGAATTTGAGGAAGGGCACTATCATGTTCAATGGGATCGTGATTCACAATGTATTGTGTTTCAATGTTAAAATATTATCTTTGTTAATGTTTTGTATTTTAACGCTACGAGATTGCTTTCATACAATGTACAATGTTGATTTTAATTTGATTTTATTTGTTTATATTTACCATATATTTATGATTTCTAACACACTTTTTTTTCATTATGATTATAAATGCTATATAATCATACTTCAAAAAATACTTAATTGATGATTTATTTTAACTTACAGATTTAATCTTAATTTTATGAATTTTATAGGAAAATCAAATATATTAAAATTTTATAAGAAATATGCAAATCAGCATTTGAAGTTAATTCATTCTCTCTCTCTCTCTCTCTCTCTCTCTCTCTCTCTCTCTCTCTCTCTCTATATATATATATATATATATAGATATATATTCCAACATTTCATATTTCATATTTTGTCTTGCTTTTAAATGTACATTAATTAATTTTATAATAATATAACTTTTTTTCTAACTACAATTATAGACAAGAATATTTTTATTAATAATTTTAACTAGAGTATAATTGTGATTTTTTTCTTTGTCCAAATCTAACTAGGAAATGAAGAATTTGAGACAAGGAACACTGTCATTTCATATTACTTTAACAATGAAGTGGGTGGCATGTTGAGATGATAAAAGTGGGTTACATGAAATTGTTGAATATTTTTTAAGTATAACATTTAAAAGGAAAAAAAAAAATGTAATAGTACTCCAAAATCTTGTAGTGTTGGATCAAGAAAACTAATGAGAGGAAACAAGTTGTCACACAACCTATAGTGATAGGGGGCTTGGGTGTGCCAAGTTGGTCTCTGATCCTTGGTGATTATAAGGGTGTGACGGTTGGTATTAGAGCTCAGTTGATGCAAATTGACACATTAGAGACATGCTAATTTGAAGTTGAATGTGTGGGTTTAGCTAGTTCAACCAAAAAATTGGTTGGGCCCTTGTGGTGGTGGGTAGGTGGGGAACTTGGAATGCATCAATATGTTATGTGAATAGCTTTCAACATGCCAGAAGAGCTAATGATAGCCTAGTGCATCCAATTATAGCAAGTATGTCCCTCATACCTTGGTTTAGAGGTGAGCCAAGGTGTTAATCGAACAAACTGGCATATATCATAGGTTGAGATGGAAGCACATGTGACCCATGAATCAAGTAGCATGGTGAGATGCAGAGGTCATTCAAGGGGTAGACAAACCAAGAGTTGATGGAGCCAACACCTTGGATAATGGTGGTGGATGATTTAGACTTGCGAAGGTTAAGTCGATGGTTAGCATAGAGACAAATAGGCCAAGTGTCCACCATGACTTGAGGATAAAGACTATCCATGTGGAGTAACATATGGAATGGATCAAGGGCAGAAGTTTGGGTTGTATAGTTTTCATGGAGAATGGTCATATGCAATTCATTAATACTTTTTCGAAGAACTAAGATTCACTAAATGCCACGAACAAGGAGAGTTGGTTGATTACATAAGAAAGTGTGGACAGATGGTATGGACGAGTGTCAAAGTTCAGTGCATGATGAGCCTTTGTGAGTGACAAGTTGCAAATTTTCACAATAGAGTGATGCAAGTTGTTCAATGAAATTCTAGCACAGGTGAGAAATTTCACATGGAATGGTGGAATGAGTAGCTCAACTTGGATAGTGGGTGGAAATGGACAATTGGTGATCAAATGTCATGGAATGATTGAAGGGGTGAAGATGTAGGTGGAGGAGTGCAAGCTAGCTATAGGGTATGATAGACTATGATTTAGATGAATCTTGGGATTAGTTAAGCGATGAAATCAACAAAGGAGTTTGTGTAGATGGTCATTAGACTGCATGAGATAGGCTCAACATGATGAGTGATCCATGGGTGCATCCAAGGATGAAATCGTGTGAGATACAGATGTAATGGTTGTTTTAATTTCAAAGTGTCCCAAGGATTCTTTTGAGGATTGGGTGGCTTAGTGACACCAAGTGTAGCCATGCAGACAGACTTAGGACCAACCTAAGAAGTGTGAATTCAAAGAAGACTCTGATAGTTTTCAATGGGTGAAACTTAGGATGGAGTACTTTCTTGGATTTGAGGAGGGAGTTAAGTAGACTTGATTGTAGTCATGGTGATTCCCTAGTACATGGACGCTCAGGCTATTTGGTTGGATCATGTGGTGATTTGAACATCACAACATAAGGCCAAATGATGGAATGAATTGCACAAGGCAAGATGGATTGTTCCAAGGAAAGAAGAAAAGATATGGTAGAACGAACATCGAACAACTTAGGTGATGTCTACTCGCCTTTAGCATGGGACATTAGAAAAAATAGGGCATTCTTGAGGTAGCTCATGCAATGATTAATATTTCAAAAGTTGAATAGACAACTAATGGTTGAAGTTGATAGGAGTATTGACATGGGTGTTCCTTCTTTGTGGAGGGTGCATAATTCTTTAGGAGTCTTTTATTTACCTTAGAGAAATTTGGGTAATGTGTTGGAGATGTGGATGTGGTGAGTTAGGGGATTTCCTTCACCGCATAATCACATATACAAACCAAATTACAACAAAAAACAATTTCTTGGCAAGATTGTAATAAGGATGCAAGGTTGTTACTGTGTGAGGTTTTGACTCGTTTCATATTCAAGTGGGTATATGGAGAGGAGGGAGAACTTGTAGGAAGAAATAGCCATGTAGTTTTCCTGAAGCTTCATTTGACTTGAGTATGCCATAGTTGTCAATGTTGATTGAAGAACGTGGTTTTGGTGGGATTTCATAGAACCACAAAGCTAGTATAGCTTAGACCAAAATACTATGTAGATAAACTAATTTCAAAGTAATGTAACTAGTATGTACATGATAGAGTAGATTTGGAGGCATGCCACTTGGATGTTGTTAAGGAGCTTGTTGACCAAGATTGGACATCAACAAATTTGATGTTTGAGATCAGACAATGCGATGAACATGCAGAAAAAAAAAACAACTAGATTGGACATGGGGAGGCACACTTCAAGAAATGCATACAAAAACTAGACTATCTGCCCAAACAATGCATTATTTGAGGCAATTACACTGTGTGGAGACAAATATTTTACAACTTATATTCATTCAATCAAAAGGATTTAAAACCCATTTAAGTCTACTTAAAATATACGATTAGCAACATAGCTTAAGGCCTTTCACTCTTTTTTTTCTCCATTATAGCACCATCAAGGTCCCCCAAATTTGTGAAACAAATGCCTTATCAAATCCAAACTTCAACCAATATTTTCATAGAATTAAAATAACACAGGGCCTATTGTATGCCTTGATTGAAACTCGGAGAATGTAGAGAACCACAACATTTCGGCCAAAACAACTGACTAGTCAATTTCTTTATTTGGTGAAGCATATTCTGCTCTGCTCTAGTCTAGTTAAATGCAGGTTCTTCACTTAAATACCACTAATCCTAACACTAATTAGTTTTAGTTTTCTTAGTTAACTTTTAAGCATTGGTTCTACACAAAAAATAGTTTTAGTACCAAAATCAACCAAAAAGCTAAATAACAAGATTCTAGTTAATAATATTGTGAAAAATACATCAATTTGAATTAAATAATAATTATAGTCCAATGAAACTATAACACAAATTAAACATTTTAGTGTATATAATAATATCACTACAAGTAATACATGTAAGGCTTACACAAAAACTATGATCTACAAGTTATAACTACACTACATTTGCATGAGTGATTATGATTTTAAATGCTAAACAAATGTAGTATCAAGAGGTACTTAAATCTTGAAAACAAGTCTCCATTGTTCTTAATTAGTGTAAAAGTTAATGAGATCACCATTGTCAAATTATGTAGTGAGGTTAGTAGGATCATTATAGGTGTATTTGTAAGATCTAGGCAAGCATTTTTAGAGAATCAAGATAAAGCATTGGGTTTTCATGTCTAAGAAATGTCATAGGAACTTGTGCAATGATACTAAAGTGTGTTAAAGGTAATTGTGAACTTTTACAAACCATGACATAGCCATGTTTCCTTGACATGAAAACAATCAAGACATTGATGTTTAAATGTCTAATGGAAGTTGTGTATGTGTGTTTTCCCATACCTCTATAGAGAGATATGATTACAGGAAACTTGTAATTGTTGGGTTGATCTTGACTTTGTCATAGAGTGGTTAAGATCACCTTGATTTAGTCATTGTTAAGTTCATGGTTTATGGTTTATGTACCTATGGTATTAGGCACGCATGGTACTTTCTCATTGTATTTGAAGTGATTATTTGTTTGTATTTACATGGATTTATTTATGCCACACATGTCATTTCTGATTAGATCACCCCAACATTCATGTTTTAGAATGTCTTTGTATGACTAGCTCTAGACCATGCATGTTTTTGTATTGTAATATGGTAAAGGAATTAAGGTTTAAATCTAGTCTAAGTAAATATATTAGGGTTTTTTAATTGTAAATGGTGAAGTTAACATGACAGTAATAATAAGAAGAACGGAGAGGTGTAGCTCTCAAGTTTGTTGGTTATACTCATTAAGAGTTTCCAAGGTAAATATCTATGTAATATGTGTATGACATTGATTCTTATTTCTATTTCTAGTAATAATCTATATGGGCATCATTTCACTCCACAAGTTTAAAACTTACATTTGGTGTCAAAGTTGTATAATTGGTTTAAAGGGAATATCTTTTCTACTAAGGGTCTATCTCATTTTTGATATAGAACTTTTATCCCGGGTCTCTAATAAACCTAGTTTCAATTGACGCTCTATAGTGGTGATTCATGTGTTAACAAATAATGATGAGTAGTTCTAAAATCAACATTAAGGAAAAAATACTTAACCAATCAGTACTTTGGCTTACTTTATTTAGAGTAGGGGGGGATGTTGATAAAGAAGACAATGGATTCTTCTTGCATCATTTGCTTGGGAATATAGTGGAACAACGTGGAACATTGACGAAACTACATTGAGAAAGAACTACTTGGTAAATGAGACTCAATGTATTCAAATCAAGGAGGGATCCTACTAAAGAAGCTAGTAGATTCTTATTACCTTATCTTCTTGGGCATAAAGTGTATCTATGTGGAGCATAGGTAGAATCACATCGAGCAAGAATAATTGAGTGCATGAATGTTTTTTTAGCTCATTGTATTTGGAGAAAGGAAGGATGATGGTAAAGAAACTCATAAAGGTTGCTCACATCATTTTCTTGGGAATAAAATGGTAAGTGAAGTACATCACCTATGTAATTACATTTGGAGTATGTCGAAGGCTCGAAAATTGTTGCCTCAACAAGGGGGATAACCACCCGGTTCGGACCTTGGGAGAACTCCTTTTCCATTCGGAATAGTGGCTCTGACTGGGGATGATGGGACCAATTTCCCAATATATTTTTATGCTCATGCTAACGAGATGATGTTTTGAGATTTTGGAGTAATACTTATCCTCAAACTAATCTAATTTAACTAATAATCATGTACAGTTTGTCTTAATAAAAAATATTTATCTAACTGTAACTATCTCAGGATTAACATGATATATGCGATCTAAAATGATGTCTGAAAGCAATTGATAATAAATATCATTCAATGATGATAAGAAGTGAATCCATTTAACAATGACCATTTCGTATAAAAAGTTAGCCGAAACAATATGAGAGATATATCGCATAAAAATCATTCATGTATTTAGCATAAACTATAAATCATCATCATACAATAGTGCAATAATGACAATCAAAAATTAAAACTTTCATACATAAATAACTTGAAGATAATTTATTGCTTGACGCATAAGTAAAAATAATTAAGAGATAAAAGTACCATTTATAATATGTTCTACTTATGTGGTCCAGCAATATTGATCTACTTTCAAATCATCCAACATCATCTAAGAGTACAGAAGTGTAATTTAAATAGAAGATGTCAAATTCAAGTAGAAAATAAATCATGTTCCATTAATTTCACCAAAACTTCCTGAAAGGGACAAAAGTGCATGTTCTAAAGAATGATTCTGATAAAATTTCTGGACCCCTCTATAAATGCATGAGAGGGGTTTAAATACTAAGTTATGAAAATAAAAATAGATTATTACAAAAAAAGTTGAGGAGGTTTAAACGACCTGCCTCATTTTAAGCAAAATAAAACAAAAATAGAGATGTGCAGAATGACTAATCCTGCATTCGATCTTTTAGATCGCAAATATATAGCATGGTCATGAGGAGTGTAGGTTAGCCTACTTCGGCTTTCAGTTGTCCTCTAAACACGGCATTGATGAGCGCTGGCACCTTTTTCTCGATATAAACAATTAGGCATCTCAGGGTCATCCATTGGCTATGCAGTTTTACCAGATATTGCCAATATGCCTCCCAATTTAACCTGGTCACTTGCCTAATTGCTTCTGCTCTTTCTTCTGCTGCCTGTTTCCATTGTAATTCAAGTTGTTTTGCATTCAAAAGGAAACTAGGGGTGGTCTCTGCCACAAGATTAGCACTATGAAAATTTTCATTTACACTTTCAATGACGTTGTTTGTCGCCACTGCCGCATCCTCTATTGCTTGTTCTAAGCTGAGAATCCCAACTTGCAAATAAGATCTCCTTATGTGATTCATCCAGTTTGGGCATGTCGACTCTTCTCCCATTTTCAGAATTTTGCCAAGTCATGAAATCTGAAACCTTTTTAAGAATTTCATCATATTTAATTCGCATTTCCACAACTTGGCTTGTTAATTTGTCGCTTGTTTCGCAGTGAGAGTTCCACTGCGAGATTTTTTGGCATAACAATTATTTTTGGTGTGTGAGCTAGGAGTTGAGGCTGAGTGCTTCGGTGACAAACTGATCAATCTTTGGGTCGTCCTTATGCAAATCTGTTATGCTCTGTATCTGTGCCTCCTTACCTGCCAAGATGCTTTGATATATATCAGCGTCGTCAATGGTCCACCTAACCATGTCAGTATAGGGGATTATTTTTGGTCGTGCGGCTATTTGATGCAGAAATGAGCACACAAGCTCAGTTATGGAAGCATCAAAGGAATCGCGCCCATCAACTGTAATCGTTGTCTCAAGAATCCTTGGTTGTTCTTCCTCCAGTAACTGATACATAGCCTCCCATGTAGATGTCCCTGCTTCCTTATTACATGTAGTATCCGTGAATAGAGGAGTCATTTCTGACTTCTCAGAGGCGACTGCTTTCCCTTTCTTCACCATTGCTTTCAGCATCTTGTTCTGCGGCTTTTTCCTGAAAGTTTCAAGAGGAACAATTTATTGGATAAAAATGATACTGAACGTAGGAATGAATCGATGAAGAAAACCAGTAAAGGTGATAAAGGTGTTTTATTTGAAATCACGTAAGAAGATATCAAATCATGCTAAATGACCTTTCACACACAAATGCAATTAATTCTTCATAAATGCCCACTAATGATCCGTTATCTTTTAACTTGAATGTCCATAAATATTCACATCGTAAATCGGGAAACAATCTCCTAGGGTGGTGAGCCTTTAAACTATGATAATAGCAATTTTGCGATTTGCAAAGCAATATCGCATAATTCGTTTTCGTTTAACTTACCACTTTTTGAGTTTGTGCAAAATGCGAGATGCGAGAAACAAGCGTCATCACTTGTCGGGCTTCTTTTTAACGAATAATGGACCTCCGCATGTGTTGGTGGAAAGATTAAGAGGTGGGTCCAGGTTGAGATCACATTTCACAATATCGGCATATAATAGGTTGAGGCTTGTGTTGTATGACTGAAATGTGATGCAAGAAGGCTATTATACCATCGCAATTTCGCAGATCGCAATCCTTTAAGGTAGCCTCTTAAGAGAATTCTTTTATAAATAGCGATGTTGCGATGCGAGACTTTAGCTTTTTAAAGAAGCTTTAAGGACTTTCTAACATTATGATCGTTTTTTGAATATAGATTTTCTTTTTTGATTGTTTCATCGTAGATCGCGGTGGGTTAGAAAGGTATTGTTTGTGATGCATTTCATACGAGAAAGTTTCATTTTAATGGTTTTATAGGTTTTGTTTGATATCTTGATTTATTCTAAAAATAAAAGAAATACCTACATGCTAGGATTGATTTTTTGGGTATATATATTTTTTGAAAGGGTCCCCATTTATTAAAGTAATATTTTACTACTAACGTTAATAAATGGGGGGGTTGTTGACAAGCACAACAGAGTAGAAGGGAGGTTGGCAATGAAACAGATTGATGTTTCATAGCATGATGTGCTCAAGATACAAGTAATTCTTTTTTATAAAGTTGGATATTATCATATGTAAATGGGCATATGATTGTAAGGCCTATTTAGGATTGTTTATCATTGGTTTGATTGTTCGCTAGTATAAAGTTTAGGTATAAACATAACTGTTATGGGGCATGTTGTATTCTTGGAAACCCAATTAATAAACTTTGAGGGTTGGGAGTGGGGTGCGTTTGGGGGTAGGTATTTATCCTAAGTCAAACATAAAGGAGGGAAAGTTGGGTTAATCTTGACTTGGTCATAGAGTAGTTAATATAACCTTGATTTTGTTGTTGTGGGGTCCCATTGGTGGCTTAGGTGACCATGGGATTTGATGTGAGTGTTTGAATGTATTTGCATGGCTTCCTTATACCATGTGTGTCTTCGCAAGATTTTGCATGGATATATCCACACCATACATGTATTTGCATGCCTATCTCAACATCATGCATGTCTTTGCATTGTAATCTAATTGTGTTAAATGAATTAGAATTATAATCTAATGTGAGTAAATGGATTTGAGTTTTGTATGCTACAAAATGTGTATATGTTGTATTGTATTTTGGCTCATTGTATTTGGAGTAGAGAAGGATGTTGGTAAATAAACTTGTTGATGTTTCTTGCATAATTTATTTGGAAATACAAAGGGAATATCATCATCTATGTAATTGTATTTGGAGTAGGAAGGATGTTGGAAATGAAACACGTTAATGTTTCATATCATGATTGCTCAAGCATAAAATTGTAGCTTTTTCTATAATATTGGATTTTATCATATGTAAATGGGCATATGTTGTAAGGCCTATTTATGCTTGTGTATCATTGGTTTGATTGTTCACTAGTATAAAGTTTAGACATAGATGCAAATGTAATTAGGGGGCATGTTTTATTCCTAGAAACCCTATTAATAAACTTTGTGGGTGAGAGGGTGGGGTGGATTTTGGGGGTAAGTATTTATCACAAGTCAAGTGTAAAGGAGGGAATGTTGTGTTAATATTGACTTAGTCATAAATTAGTTAATATAACCTTGATTTTATCATTATTGAGCTTCCTATTGGTCTCTTATGGGACCATGGGATTAGATAACCCATTCTATTTATTCATTGTATTTGATGTGAGTCTTTTCATGTCTTTGCATGGTTATCCCTGTTATCACCCCAAGAAACTCACCTAGGTTGTATATCAGTGATGCTCAGGAATATTACAAACTCAACAAAATATTGGATAGAATGATGGATGAATGAAATAAATGCTGCATATTCAAGCCAGATAACCACCCCTACTATGATTGACCCCAGACATGGGTGAACACCCCCAAACTACAAGGATTTTAACCACCAACTACGCACAGTTTGAGAATAAGGTGATAATGGAGAAGACTAATCACACCAGTAGATGCACAGAACCTTGTGATGGCAAGCTGGAACCAGTTAAAAGGTCTGTAAATCTGTTTTCTAATACACAGACAGGATGACAGCTTTCTGGCATTCAGACAACAAAAACCTGCAAACAAATTCATTGATACATGCTAAATCCTAACACAGAGGTGGGATGACAGCCCCTCTAATGCTAAACATTAACAACACATGAATATCTGCAAAATAGGCATAGCCTGGAACAAGAAGAAGAAGTGGAAAGTGAGCAATTAACAACAAAAGAAGCTTGTATTAGTTGGAAATGAAGACCAGAAGTTGCAGGTTACATAGTAATTACAGTCTCCAGAAGTTGAAGCTCACAGTAGAATAACACTCATCTAACACTCATCAAACTGATTACATAATTTTTTTGGGTATATATAGAATCTGTTTACAAAATACCTCTACTAGGTTATGCGTGGAGGTGTCATAATTGACCACCAACCGCATTTACAGTTAGATATGGGTCCTCTGTTACAATCTGAATGTTTTAATTAACAAATTTGACATTCTCTGATATTTTGGTGTCCTTTCTGAGCATATGGGATATAACGTGTACAATGCTCCATAACTGATTTATATCTTGATCTGCTTGAAGCCGTCCTTCCTGTCCTTGACCGTGTTGTCTTTTAATGCAGGTGGCTGAGAAATTAACGCACAGAGTACAGGGAGTTGGTGGCTTACTTTCTCCTTTGCGCGCACAGAACAGGCCCAAAAATACTGAAGAATACACTGAAAAACACTTTGAAAACAAACAGGGGCCGAGATGAAACACTGGCCATTGGATGGATTACGCGGACGATCGAGATCTGCTACCGGGAGGCAATGGGAAGGCACAAAGGTGCAACTTGAACATGAGCCGTTAGATCATGGGGTGGGGCGATTGGACGGTGATCACACGCTAAAGTTGCGGGAACGGTATGGGAGGCGGAAAGCGGTTTTATCACACCGCTAATGGTGCTGGGGAGGTTTTCGTACAAGGCGATGCGATGGAATAGTAATAAGACACGTAGCAGGAGCGATGGCGGGGAAACTGCTTTCCCCGGAGGCTAACGGGTGCGCAGGTCTACGGAGCGGGGAAAGCGATAACCATTGGATGATATGGCGGCATGATCGGACGGTCAGCATAAATGCACAGGTTTATTGTTGATATGACGGACGATGTGACAGGTTAGGGGCGGGCCCGGGTTATATAATTTTTTATAATATGCGTGTTATATGAACCAAGGTTATGACTTAAGCACCCGGGAATAAACATATAAGGTTTATGCGGGGTCTAATGAGTTTTAAACAAAAGGGAGCCCGGGAGCCCGAAAAGAGATTATGAGGGATTTTAGGGCCAAAACAGGGATAAAGGAGTTTAGAGGGAAATAAGGAAAAATGCAAGGGAAGAATGGAATGAAGGTATAGGGAGTTATAAGGGCATAATGAAAATGAAAGAGAGGGATAAAACAAACTGCTGCAAACCCTTTGCAACCAAAACCAGCATTGCCTGACCTGAATTCATCCATCAAATACTGCAAACTGTAGCAGAGCTAACACTGGCTCCTTCTGGGGATGAGATCCTCCCTGTGAGGTCTCAAGAACCTGCAGACCACTGCCTTTCCAGCTGAAAACACATTAAGCAAAATTCCTAGTGTTCCATTGGGCATGGAGTCCACTTGCCTGCACAAAACTGATAAAAACAAAATATCTACAACCTTTAAGGCCGAAGACCTTAAACTACATAAACTTTCAGAAAACGCCCATTGACTGGGCCATCAAAAACTGTCTCTCCTCCCATACTTTTCAGTATGAAGGTGTTGTTCCCTTGAACCTGTGAAATGATGAAAGGCCCTGTCCAAAAAGCATCAAATTTCCCATGATTGCCTCTCTTTTCCTTTAATGCATCCCATTTCAGAACCAAGTCACCAATCTGAAAATTATTTGTTTTTTCCTTCTTGTCAAATGCTTACTTGATTTTCTTCTGATGTGCTTCAGCTTTTTCAACCAGCTGCTCTCTAATCTAATGCAACTCTGTTAAATCAGTGATTCTTCTTGCCATGTCTTCATCTTCATCCTGCTCTTGAAGGAATTTTGCCACAGGGAGAGTTAGCTGAATTGGAAATACAACCTCAGTGCCATACACCAGCTTGAATGGAGAACTCCCTGTGGATCTCTTAATGGTCACTCTGTCAGCCCACAGTGCATACTTGAGCTTTGAATCCCAATTATTTTTATTGTCCTCTAATAGCTTTTTAATTATCCTGATTAGACTTTTATTAGAGGATTCTGCTAGACCATTTCCTTAAGGATAGTATGAGGTGGAATGAACAAGTTTAAATACAACCTCAGTGCCATACACCAGCTTGAATGGAGAACTCCCTGTGGATCTCTTAATGGTCACTCTGTCAGCCCACAGTGCATACTTGAGCTTTGAATCCCAATTCTTTTTATTGTCCTCTAATAGCTTTTTAATTATCCTGATCAGACTTTTATTAGAGGATTCTGCTAGACCATTTCCTTAAGGATAGTATGAGGTGGAATGAACAAGTTTAATGCCCATTGAATCACACATTTCCACCAGCTCTTTTTCCCTGAAGGCTGTTGCATTATCTGTGATTATTTTATGTGGACAACCAAATCTACTGAAGATATTCTCTGTCAAAAACTTTATGACCACATTATGATCAGCCTTCCTTGTAGGGACTGCTTCAATCCACTTTGTGAAATAATCAGTGGCTACTAATATCCACCTATGCTGGCCACTAGAATGTGGATTAATTTCTCCAATGAAATCCAGACCCCACTGCTAAAAAGGTCCTTTTGCCTGAATTGGTTTTAGGGGCAGAGATTTCAACTGTTGTTTTCCTTCAAATCTTTGGCACCTGTCACAAGATTTAACAAAAACAAATACATCAGAAAATAAAGTGGGCCAATAGTACCCAACTCTGAGAATTTTATGGGTTGTAGTTTTCCAATAATGATGCCCTCCACACATGCTGGAATGAAGTTGCTGCATGACTTCTTGTGATTGTTCTCTATCCAGACACCTTAAAAATATTCTAGATGGATCCCTCCAGTACAACAGATTTTCCATAATGCAATACTTTGCTGCTCTAAGTTTCAAAGTCCTAGCTTGGCTTGTGCTTAAGCCTGAAGGGATTTCTAGCTTCAACAAGAAATTAATTATTTCAGAATACCAACCACACGAAGCTAGATTCTCGGCCACTGACTATTTTCTCTCTCTTTCAGCTATTTTTTCCTCTTCTTCTATCTAATCATCTTCTGCAATTGTGCACAGGAAGTCAATGTCTAAAGACCTGCAATTTTCTTCAGCTAATAGCTTGGAAAGACCCTGACCTCTAACCAATTTAGTGGGCTTCAGCTCTATGTTAAATTCTATCATTTTTGCAATCCATTTCGCCCTTCTTCCATTAGCATCAGGTTGTGTTAAAACATCTTTAATTGTAGCAGAAGGCACATATGCAATTATTTTTGAATGCAAGATGTAAACTCTGAAAGCCTTCAAGGATTTGATGAGAGCATATGCCTGTTTTTCAATAATATCATATCTTAGTTCAACATCCCCCAAATTCTTGCTAAAAAATGCCACTGGATGCTCTGAACCTTCTTCATCTTATCGCAATAGAACAGCTGAAATGGTATCTTCAGAGGCAAATGAGAAAATATGGAACTCCTTGCTATAATCAAGACTTATTAAAGTGGGAGCCTCCATAATAGCCTTCTTAATAGACTCAAAGGATTGTCTTGCTATATCAGTCCATTTTACCTCTGCTCCTTTCTTCAACATGGAGGTCACATGCTTAACTAATTCAGCGAAATTTGGTATAAACCTCCTGACAAAATTTATTTTGCCCAAAAAAGACTGTATATCTTTCTTTGATCTGGGGATAGTCAAAGCCTGAATTTCTTTGACTCTTTCTGGGTCAATTTGAACACCTGCAGCAGACACAACATGTCCTAACAGCTTGCCTTCATTCAAGGCAAATTGAGATTTTTTGGGATTGACTAATATTCCAAACCTCCTGCACTTCAAAAACACTTTTTTTAAATGCTGTAAATGATTTTGATGGCTGCTGGAATAAACTGTTATATCATCAAGGTAGACAAGGACAAATTTGTCTTTCTCCCCCACAAATGCTATGTCCATAGCTCTCTGAAAAGTGGCTCCAGCATTCATCAATCCAAATGGAATTTTGGCATACATAAACGTGCCCCAAGGAGTGGTAAATGCAGTATTTTCTTGATCTTCTGGGTGCACAAAAATATGATTAAAGCCTGAAAATCCATCCAAAAACGACATCACTTTAGCTCCTGAGACCTTCTGCAACAAATGCTCCATCTTGGGTAGAGGATAGTTGTCTTTCTTGGAACATTTGTTCAAATTTCTGAAATCAACACACAATCTGATTTCTCCACTCTTCTTCCTTACAACCACCAAATTAGCTACCCATTTATAATATCTGAGAGGCACTATGATCTTGGCAGACAACAACTTTTTAATTTCTTTTTCAATCAATGGAAGAAGCATAGGGTTTATTGGTCTCAACTTTTGTTTAAAAGGAACAATGTCTTTTTCCAGAGGTATTTTATGCTGAATTATGTTCTTGTCATATGTTTTTAGATCACTATACTCCCAGGCAAACACATCTACAAATTGCCTCATTAAATTACAGTATTCAACACTTTGATCAGCTGACAAATGAGTGGACAAATTCACATACTTAGGCTGACCTGGACTTCCTATATCATGCTTACAGACTGCAGATTGGTCTTCTTTTTGGGCAGCCTTGTAAGGCACATCATTTTGGTCAAACAATCTTTCAAGAGGAATTAGACCCTTAGGAATATGGTTACTAGGAAGCTGGACTATGTTGTCTTTACCAATTTTATTTCTAAGCTGAGACTTGGGATTTTCTAACAAGGCTTTGTTTTCTTGGTCAATTTGCATCTCAGAAAATTCATCAATGACCTGTAAGAACCTATTCAACTCATCATCATTTTCAAAAACTTTCCAATGCAGGACATTGTCAGGCAAAGAAGGTCTGTACTTCATTTTCACTTCATAAACTAGTCTGGGAGGCAAGGGAGGTATAAATAGATTAGCAGAAACAGAAAGGGAATCAGCAAGATGATTTTGGGCTCTAGGAATTATGAAATACAGAAATAATCAAAGGAATCTCTGATTCTCCATACCTCATCTCCGTATGATTTCAGCCTTGGGTGCTTTTCCTGAAAAGTTTTATTTACTTGTTGAGTTATCAAATCAGCATCTCCAAACACCTTTATGCTCCTAATTCCTCTGTCTTTGGCTGCATTAAGGCCTAACAACAAGGCCTCATATTCTGCTATGTTATTTGTCACTTGAAAAACCAGCTTAAAAGATAGCTGAATGCTTTCTTGTTCCGGAGATATCAGCACCACCCCTACTCCTGCAGTCTCCCTGGTACATGCTCCATCAAAAAACATCTTCCAAATCTAACTTCCTTGCCCTTTCTCGGCCTAAACTGTTGGTTTTCTGATCTGCGTTTCAGCCTTTTGAGATTCTTCTATTTGGAGAATGCATGCCCCAAAATCAGTGTCCACTGCATATATAGGATGATTTGTAGGGTTCTTCTCATCACTGATAATGTATGCCAACTGTGCTTCTCTATATAACCTCCTGCTTTCTCCTCCAAACACTGGGACAGTTGCATAAGATAGATCATTTTGTAATGTCCCACCTAGCCTCTTAATCCACCCTCTGGACAACAGCATGCCAAACTTAGGAGGGACATCTGCTACCACAATATCCATCATCATACTCTTCATGGGCAGCTGAGTTAAGGTAATGGCCAGATCTTTAATCAATCCAAGACATTTCACCTTTCTTGAATCAAAAGAAAATAAATCATGATAGGGTCTGGTGATATCAAGGCCCAACTCTTCCATAACAGCTTTAGGCATTAGATTGTGGCTAGCCCCTGTGTCTAGCAGGCAATTGTGGAGGATTTTATCATGAATGGTCAATGAAACATAAAAAGATGGAGAATTATTATCAGTAGGTTCAATCATAGGGCTGAGCACAATGGCAGGCTTGTCATCTTGAAAATTAACAGAGTCAGTGGAGGTTTGTTTGGTTTCTAGCTCCAGGGTTTCAAGGATAGGCTTTCTAAATAATTCACTCTTCACCAACTCAACCAGAGGCACAGATATTTTCAATTTCTGAACTTCTGACTCAAAGCTGAAAGAAGAAGATGATTTATCAAAACTTTTTACCTCTTGAACTGGAGCTTTGAGGACGTCTGGATCAGCTGTTGGTCTTCTTTGCTTGCCATTTTGAGGTTCTGTTTGGACAGTAGCTCTTTGTGCAATATTTTCTTTGACATTCTTTACATTGCATCTCAGATTATATCTCTGCTACTGTTCACCAGATTGTAGAACAGCTCCTCTGTCCCATTCCTGACTTTTTTGTTCTTGCAGTAATGATTCTTCATATTTAGCCAATGTCAAAAATGCAGCACTGCCCTTATCTTCCATGCAGTGAATTTCATCCTCATCCTCTTCAAATTGTTCCTCCTCCATGACTACATTTTGAAAAGGAGCCTTAACTTTCTGATCTTCCTTTGATTCTTCACCCCTCTGCATGATCTGTAATTGCTCATTTGCTCTTCTGAATGGATTTTGATTTCTTGGAGCAAATGTGTTTTGCTACCTTGTTTTTGCTGAATTCTGCTCAACCTTTAGCTTAGAAATTTTAGTCGCTAATGACTCTATCATCTTAGTCATTTTATCTAATTTAGGCTTTGAAGATGATGCAAAAGAAGTAGAAGGTTGATTTCTATGTCTTCTCCTATCAGCTTGACTCTTTAGTTTTTCTGCAGCCATAATATTAGATTCTACCTCTAGTGCTGCATCCTGCATGTTTTCCAGGGTAGCAAATCCCCTTTCTCTAAATAACAGGCAGAAGGCAGAGTCAAAAGCATTAGCATAAGTGAGTTTGGCAGAGGTAGGAGTAGGCTTTACCTCAGCTGGTATCTTACTATACATTCTATTGAATCCTTTATTAAAATCAGGAATAGATTCACCATTTTCCCTCTTCAGATTACCAAACTCAGTATGGTAATACAACAAGTCCTTCTTATCTCCCCATTGCTTCAAAAATGCATCATCTAATGCTTTGATATCTGTTATTGATCTTTGGGGTAACTCTCTAAACCACTTCCTAGCCTCTCCATCAAGGCTCTGGACAAAAACTCTCATCCACACATCATTTTCACTTATGTCTAAATTATCAGCATAATTGTAGAAAGCTTCAAGGTGTTCTTCTTTTGTTACTCCCTTTGTGCCAGTGAATTTAGGCATATATTTTTGATATTCTCCCACAGGCATAGGATTTAAAGGCACAAGCAAGACTAAAGGTCCATATCTAGCAGCAACAATTCTCTCAATCCTCGTAGGTGCTTGTTGTCCTGCCATGGTTGGAATATTTGGAATAATACTAGCAGATGGAGTGGTAGGGAGTAATGTGATGGGTACCAGAGATAAAGGGATGTTTTGGACTAAATGGGATGCTTTCTTTGGACTGAGATTCAAAGGGGAACTAACTGCACAAGGGGCTGAACTAATCTCTGAAGGTTTTACTTTATTAACAATGCTGATTTCTAAATCTTCAATCTGTGTGTCTTCAGCTAGAACTTTATCTTTCAGAGATGAATTAGGTTTCTTAGGCTTACCTGATCTTGATGCCCCTTTTTGTGTAGATTTCTTCGATTTACCAGTCTTCTCAGGTTCAGGCACTGGTTCAACTGGTAACTTCTGAGGATTTCTTCGAGTATTTATCACAGACTAAGCCAGAACTTCAACGTGGAGTCGCCAAAGGATGGTCTTCCTCCAATAGAGTCGCCAGATAGATGATTACAACCAGAAACTGTATTCAAACCTTGTCTGTCATCAAAGCTTGAAGCTATGTCATTCTCCCAGAAAAGTTGAGCTTCGATTCTCCTCTCCCCGGCAACGGCGCCAATTAATGTTATCACCCCAAGAAACTCACCTAGGTTTTATATCAATGATGCTCAGGAACATTACAAACTCAACAAATTATTGGATAAAATGATGGATGAATGAAAGAAATGCTGCATATTCAAGCCAGATAACCACTCCTACTATGATTGACCCTAGACATGGGTGAACACCCCTAGGCTACAAGGCTTTTAACCACCAACTACTCACATATGGAGTAATATGGAGTTCACCCTAATATCTTGGGATACGTCTCCTTCAGCTCTAATCAACTCGATTATGCTCTTTGGGATTATGGTCTTAATTCTTTTAGAAGTCTTTGACTCAACTCCAATGGTTTACAACTGAACCATTAGGCTTAGAATTCCATCTTATCTCGTTGGTCGTCCATACTCTGCAAACAGATCTAGGCTTCTCTGGACTGGATTCCTTCAATTAGCGCTCCGGGCTATCTTGAGCTCCTGGCTTGCACAAACTCCCTCAGAATTCTTTTACAGTCTCTGGAATTCCTTCCTTTGTCTTCAGCACACATCAGACACCAGCAAAAACTTGATCATTTGATGTCTTTACTGTTCTGAACTTCATTACAGCATCATGGCTCTTACAAGTCCGCTTTGAGCTCTACATCTCTGCCCCCAACGTCTTGTGACTCTACCTATGTCAAGCCTCCAATCTCTAGTGGCTCTTTCGTTGTCCTCCCAACCTCTGGTGGCACTATGTGAATCCTCAGCTCTGCAGCTCTCTGGCCTTCTACGCTCTGCAACTCTACTGCGCTCAAGCTTCTAAGGAACTGCGGCTCCAGACTCCCAACCTTTGGTGGGTTCGGCCTCTACCAAGCCTCCAACCTCTAGTGACTCGCTGGCTTTACGGCTCTATGGCTCTCAGCTCTTTTGCTCAACTGTGAGCTCCCTGAAGGGAAAAGCTCTTTTTTGCTCACTCGAGAGAGAACTCCTTCGCTTGGATCTCTAGCCTTTGAGGAATCCTCCGACTTTGCGGCTTCCCCAGTTGTTCCTCTGTCCCTTCAATCATGAGGAATCATTCCTTCCCGACTCTTCATCTCTACGTGCTTCATAACACATCCCTGTTATAGAAATGCCCGCTCATAGTGTGGCATAGGTGTGATGGTTGTTTCCAAATGGAAATGAGCCGGTGCCTCTTTCCAGAACGAAATCCGTGAAATAACACATTTTGGTTCGTAACGGAAATACACAAGAAAACTCATGAAAAATGAATCATGGGTCTTTAACCCGAACTTCAAATAATATGTAGCCGCATTTATAAACCCTTCGGGTCCATCCCTTTATTGCAATATCGCAATCGCATTGCGTAGGCCAAAACAACCCAATACATGGAAAATACAAAGAAAATCTGCAAAGCCGGATTTCAAATTAAATGAAATCGCGTCCATAAGCCTTATCGGGTCCACGCTTTATCGCAAGTCACAATCACATGTCGCATGGTATAGCACTCCCCTCTGCATTGTTACGATCCGATCTCCAATCGTCGATCGTCAATCTCACTATCGGTGCATCACATATCGCATATCGCAATGTCCTCCCGCCAGGCCTTTATCCCTTCAAAGCTCTGATCTGATATGTCTTACGGATCCAATAAGGGTTTTTGGCTGTAGAATATAGTATTTCGGGTCCGCTTCCATATCGCTCCATCGCTGATCGCTTTATCGCACATCACAATATCGGCACATCGTAATTCGGCTTACCCAGGGTTCCGATGTCGCACAAAGGCCTTCCTCTGATGCGATATATCGGAGATTGCTAATCGGGTATTCTTCTGCCTTTGGTTTAAGATTCCCTTTGAACCCTTCTGATGCGATTTTTCCTCTGTGAGAAAGATTTTTAGACTTAGAAGTCCATTACTAGATCCATTTTGGATCACACCTTCCCACTAAAAAGCTTTTGGACTCCAAAATACTGATATACTGATCTGAACAGTAAATGAGAGTACCTCACCCTCTTCTTTCAGCCTCCATACACTTGCCTTGCACAGTGCCTCTGAACAAAAGCCTTTGAACACTTTCCTTCCTGGATGTGCTTTTCCTCCGGTTAAGCACTGCCTTTCTCCTTGACTTCATGTAGAACTCTTGTTGAGAAGGTTACAGAAGGTAGTTTGAAATTATCTTCCTTGTTCATTGATCCAAGGTGGCTCAAACAAATGTGAACTTACATCTTCTTCACAAAATTTTACATTTGTATCTATTTGAAATATTGTCAACAACAACTGTTAACAACAACAGAATTACAGACAACAACTAGATGTCCTAAACTCTTGCTTCGTCAAAAGAAACAGATTTCACATCTTGTGAACACCTCCATGTCTTTACATCTGCATACAAATAATTGACTAGATAACAAGCCAACAAAACATGCCTTTAAAACAATTGACCCTTCAAGTCAAGCATGTAGAAAAATAACTTTAGGATTCTTTTTCAAAGATGAAACACTTCATCATTATCTCCACCTTGGAGGTCAAATCAAATTTTTCCAAGTCAATGTCACATTACATGCATGTTTAAAAACAAAGCAATCAACCCTTCAAGTTAATCACACATACATGTTCAAATACAAGGAAATCATCAACATCCCTATGTTCATGCACATCATTCTCATGCATGCATTTCATCCCTCAATTTTCGCTTAAGTACACTGTACTTTTGAAGCTGAAATGAAATATAATGTTTCATCCTTCAACTTTCGCTTAAGTACACTGCACTTTCAAAGCTGAAATGCACATAACATTGCAGCAATAAAGTGAGTCTCCTACTCAAATTTTCCATTCACCTTCTTGGTAAAACCCTGCAACTTGCATTCCATTAACAAAGAAATGCAAATAGATGTGTTATATCAATAGACATGCAATCTTAATTGGATAAGAACTCTAACCATTTCTTACAAATCAATTTCAAAGGTGCTACCTTTGTCTACACATCAGCATCAACATGTGAATCATCCTGAAACACATCAATCATGGAATCTTTCTTTCCATTCCTGCCATTCTTTCTTTCCACCTTCTTCAAGTTTCGTGGAAGCATTGTTGGATTCAGAGTCCAACACTTTTTAGCAATGTGTCCTTGCTTATGGCAATAAGTGCAATGCATGTGCATCTTCTCAACAGCATGATTTGCCTTGGCCAATGGACCTTTGGCTTCTTGCTTCTTTTCCTTCAAAAGTTTCTTGTATGCGGCCATTCTCTTCCAACATCTAGAAACACTATGGTTAACCAAACCACAAAAGGAACATGCAATTCTTTTCCAATGCTTATATGGAAATTTATCATGCTTAACATAATCAAAAGGAATATGATTAGAACCAGATTTATACCTTTCTTTTTCACCTTTATTACCTTCATGAGGAGGTGAATCAAATGAAGAAGTGGCTCCCTTTGGAACACCATCAATCTCTTCAAGGCTTTCAGAGTTTCCACAACTCTCTGGTTCAAGTGTATGCTTATGAACACCTTCTTCCTGCAAATGATGTTTCAAGCCATTGCATTCCCCATGAATACAATCTTTACACTTTTGAGGTAGAAGACCTGACATGAAACTCCTTCTAGGAACTGTTTCAATTGCCTTCATAGCAGCTTTGAAACTTTCTCCATAAGATTGTCCATAGCCAAGACCCAAATACTTAGGCCTTTCCTCAACCATTATTGGCTTAACAATACCCTATGCATGTTTCCCCAAGCCTTTTCCTTCATAGCCCATTTTGGACATTAACTTAGAACCTATGCCTCTGGTATGTTTTTCAAAAGAGCCAATATAAACATTCTTAGAGGAAATTGAAGACAAACTGCAATTATTTACCTCTTCTTCAAGCTGATACTTGACTAAGGCTTCTTTGGCAACAAAGAGATGTGTCTCCAACTCATGCATCCTTTCCAGGTTCATATTTGCAATATGAAGTTTTCTTTCCGATTCTTGCAATTTGTCAGAAAGAAACTGATTCTCTTCCTTCATTGAATTCAACTACTCTCGAAGTATGATGCTCTTCCTTCCATCCTCATACATTTCTCTCACCATATCCATCATGATGAACAATTCTTGCTTCATGTCTTCATCACAGAATCTTGTGAAGAAAGAATAATTTGAGGACTCACTTGTAGAAGTTGTCATTATCAAAATGAACAAAAGAACTTCAAAAACAAGATTAACAAAGAGCTTATTCAAGCAACCTTTTGCAACAAACCTCTTGTGCTTCAAGGATTGCTTTGAGGTCCTTTGGGATAAGGAGAATGCCTTCATCCCTTCTTCTTTCTTGTCCTCTCCAGGACTTAGCTATCAATAGCTTTCCCTTCACCTCTACAAACTCAAACAATAGTCAGTTTACAAACAATCAATCCTTGACTGTTTAAACACCTTTCATGTTAAGAAAGCAAATAGATTGCTCTGTCAATCAAACATTCTGATCTGATACCACTTGCATTATGATACAACCTACTTCATGATACAACTTGCTCTGGTATAACTTACTTTGATATAACCAGCTCTGATACCACCTTTTTTTAAGGTGGGGTTAATCAACCTGATGGTTTGATACCACCTGATCTGGAAATGGGGCACTAAAGGCTTCTTGTCAATCAACAAGGACATCTCCCACTCCAAAGCTTATAAATATTCCCAAGATCTATGCTTATGATTGATAATTGCAGAATTAGAAGTACTTGAAAGAGGTGTACGCATATGTTTGTTTTTAGTCTGTTTATGTGCTTTGTGTTCTTTGCTTATGTTGATATTTAAATACATGTAACAGTAAATAATGCAGAAAATAAGCAAACACAAAAGACAACAATGTAATATGGAGCTCACCCTGATATCTTGGGCTATGTCTCCTCGAGCTCTATTCAACTTGATTAGGCTCTTTGGGATTATGGTCTGAATTATTTTACAAGTATTTGACTCAACTCCAATGGTTTACAGCTAAAACATTGGGCTTAGAATGGCATCTTATCCCACTGGTTGTCCATACTCTGCAGACAGATCTAGGCTTCTCTGGATTGGATTCCTTTAATCAGCACTCCGGGCTATCTTGAGCTCCTCACTTGCACCAACTCCCTCAAAATTCTTTTACAGTCTCTGGAATTCCTTCTTCTATCTTCAACACACATTAGACACTAGCAACATCTTAATCATTTGATCTCTTTGATATTATGAACATCATTACATCATAATGGATCTTAGAAGTCTGCTTTGAGCTCTCTGGCTCTGCCCCCAACCTCTGGTGACTCTGCCTTTGTTAAGCCTCCAACCTCTGGTGGCTCTTTCGCTGTCCTCCCAACCTCTGTTGGCACTCTGCGAATCCTTAGCTCTACAGCTCTTTGGCCTTCTGCACTCCGTAACTCTGCTGTGCTCAAGCTTATGAGGAACTACGGCTTCGGCCTCCCAACCTTTGGTGGCTTCGGCCTCTACCAAGCCTCCAACCTCTAGTGGCTCGCTGGCTTTACAGCTCTATGGCTCTCAGCTCTTTTGCTCGGCTATGAGTGCCCTGAAGGGAAAGTTTTTTTTTTCTCACTCGAGAGAGAACTCCTTCTTCGCTTGGATCTCTGGCCTTTGAGGAATCCTCAGACTCTGCGGCTTCCCTAGTCGTTCCTCTATCCCTTCAATCATGAGGAATCATTCCTTCCTGGATCTTCAGCTCTGCATGCTTCATAACACATCCCTGTTATAGAAATGAACTCTCATGGTGTGGCACAGGTGTGATGGCTGTTTCCAAATGGAAATGAATCGGTGCCTCTTTCTAGAATGAAATCCACAAAATAAATCATTCTGGTTCGTAATGGAAATACATAGGAAAACTCACGAAAAACTCATCATGGGCCTTTAATCCAGACTTCAAATAATATGTAGCCACATTTATAAACCCTTCGGGTCCGTCCTTTTATCGAAATATCTCAATCGTGTTGCGTAGGCCAAAACAACCCAATTTACGGAAAATACAAAGAAAATACGCAAAGCCGGATTTCAAATTTAATGAAATCGCATCCATAAGCATTATCCGGTCCACACTTTATCGCAAGTCACAATCGCATGTCGCATGGTATAGTGCTCCCCTCTGCCTTGTTGCGATCCGATCTTTGATCACCGATCACTGATCGCGCTATCAGCGCATCGCATATCGCATATCGCAATGTCCTCCCGTCAGCCCTTTATCCCTTCAAAGCTTCGATCCAATATGTCTTACGAATTCGATAAGGGTTTTTGGCTACAGACTATAGTATTTCGGGTCCCCTTCCATATCGCTCCATCGCCGATTGCTTTATCGCACATCGCAATATCGACACATCACAATTTGGCTTACCTAGGTTTCCGATGTCGCACGAAGGCCTTCCTCTAATGCGATATATTGGAGATCGCTAATCATGTATTCTTCTGCCTTTGGTTTAAGTCCTCCCTTTGAACCCTTCCGATGCAATTTTTCCTCTGTGAGAAAGATTTTTAGACTTAGAAGTCCATTACTAGATCCATTTTGGATCAAGGATTTACCCTCTATTTGTATGCCATTGATTTTTCTTTCTATTTTGCTTAAGAATCTATATGCATTGTTTCACTTCATAGGTTTAAAATTTACATTATCCATCTATTAAAATGAGGGAGTAGAAATATTGGTTTCCAAGGGTGAACTTAGTGAGCATGGTGTATGGAATGCATTTGGCAGCATAATAAGAGAATTGGATTTCATAGTCCTCATGGCCCAAATGTCCTAACTTTGGTGACCTCGTATTAAATCAACCACTTTATAGAGAGGAATGATGAATAATAAACAATCATGGAAATCATGTATTTGACGTGTCCATTATTAGGGAGTGATAATTGAAAATAATATCAAGGAATTATACATAGCCTACCATTGGGGTGTAGTTTCCAATTCTTAGTGAGATATGAAGCCAAACCAAGTGCTTGCATTTATTCAATAATGTAATTGCTCATAATAGAGACACTACTTCCTCCTTCACAAACAATAATACAAAGTCACAAACACATATAATTTATAATCCATGCACTATTAAGAAAATATGTGAATCTAAATGTCAACTAAATATAGAGATTTCTTACTAATGGATGCACCCATATTTGTGATGAAGAGTGATAGAGAGAAGAATGTGTTTATTACATTGATAGGAAAACTTCTGTTGGAATTTGGGTTCTGGAATACAGATTCTTTAAAAAATAAAAATACATGGATGGTTTAGATTTAATAATCTTAGAATATTCTTAATCATCGTCAAAACCTAAGGGACAAAGTTTAGCGTGAACCCTAATCTGGAGCATTCCAAAACCTAGTTGACTTTTTCCCTTTTGAAATGAACATGGTCAAGTCATTTCCATTTTCAAATTGGTTTGATTTTCCTTTAACCTATTAGTTGATGTGAGAGTCGTTTCACTTAACATATTAATTGGTGCTTTCCTACAGTTAATACATACACAATCTACCCAAGACGCATGAAGTATATGCTAAAATGGATTTTCCATTATAGTTGTTGGACTCTTGAATTTTCCTCATTTTCACGTCATTTTTCTTTCATTTCACCCATTCCATATATATTTTAGTATATCTTATAGGTTATAAGGTCATCAATTCCATTTCAGCTATAACAAAAGGTATCAAATCATTTAACGCCCATAATCTAGAACTTCTTTATGAAATTGATTATAATATCTCTTTGGCTACTAAATTGTAACATTTCTATAGCTGACTGAATTTTCCGTAGCTCAATCCATGCTTATACATTATGTAGAGACTTTCAAAAAAAACAAAATGTATGGGGAGTTGCCAAATTTCAAAGGAATTCTCATCCACCTATTGTTCCAACTCAAGAGATTGACCAGAATGAGAATCCATCTAGTCAAATATCCAGGTCAACACCATTTTGTTTATACACAAGGTTTTCTGGAAGCAGTTTTGGCATCAAGAAAGCATGGAAAGAATGAAATCAAGCGAGAAATTTGTATGTTTCTGATGTGTACAAGAAGATCTACATGATTTTCTATGATAGAGAAAATCATGCTAGATCTATTTCTAACTCAAAATAAAAAAAACTGAGATATTAATCTATAAACTTGCCTCTTGACATTTCTTTCTAAAAGTTGTTAATTCACTTATGTATAAATATATCCTTGCTCTGCAACTTGAGATAATAGACAATATATGATAATTACTCTTTTTTAAGTGGTGCAAACACTCTCAGCTTTTATTAATGCAAACACTTTGTTCCCAAAAAGAAAATGTGTCCATAGTAGATTTGATTTCAAGTTTATAATGCATTATACTCAACGAGAGGGACCCCTAGAGAGCTGTAATATAGCTTATATGTCTTGATTTCATTGTTAGTTTAATTAGTCACAACTGAATTCACATTTAGCTTACTCTTTTTTGTTTCAGTTCCATTACTTACCATTGATTTCACTGTATGGGATTGAGTGCTCACTAGAAATTAAAAATAACCAAAAATACTTTGAATTTTCAGTTTTATTCATTAAATATTTCCACTTAGTCTTAGATTTAAATGTTTAAATTAATTTAGTTCTCCATTGCACACATTATTAATCTATCATGAGTTGAAATTTCATTTTGAATGGTTGATTTTTGAACAAGTTTTGATTTTGCTAATAGAATAGGATTTTGATTCATTGTAAATGATTAATATTTAATTCCATCAATTAGATTAGTCCTTTCAATTTGATGCCATTAGGCTAATTTCTTTGATTCAATGCAACTATAAATACATCTTTCCATTTGATGCAATTATATCAGTCCTTTCAATTTCATGCAATTAGATGGTCTTTCAAGTTCATGTTACTAGAATAGTTCTTCTTAATTCAATACCAATAAATAGTGTTTTCCATGCAAGTAGAATGATATTTTCAATTTAATCTTATTTTTAAAGGAATCCTTTATCTTTTCAAGTCTGATAGAAAGAAAGCGCATGTAAAATTGAAATTAGTTAATCTTTATTTAGTCCGTCTTTAACGATTTCCTTTAGTTTCCTTGTCATTTTAAAGTAAAAAATGTAGCTCCTAGCATATATTCTGCACATGCACTTCATAATTACGCGAAGCTTGGTTGACAATTAACGAAGTAATTTAACTACCAATTGAATTACCCAACATTTTGGCGCCATTGCCGGAGAAGTGTATATAGTACTTTATTTTTTGTTTTCATATCATATTAGATGCACTTACCCTTTAGATGCATAATTAAAATCATATTAAAATAATTTAAGATGCATGTATAGAGAACGAGATTCTAGGGGTAGATTTATAAGTAGAGGTAGAGGATGTAGTTCAATACCAACATCACCAACCACCCCCGCTAGACCACATAGTGCCACACCATCCACTGACACTCACATTCCATCCATAGCAGGTAGACATAGACTTCCTGAGGTACATAGATATGAAATTCAACCTAGGGACTCACCAAATTCATCCATGAAGTTGTAGTTGAAGAACCCACATCCCCTACTAAAGGAGTTGTATTTCTCTCTTCAACAGGTGAACAACTCCTAGGACAGGAGTTAGAAGTGCCTAGTGAGGAAGAGGAAGAAACTTTTTCTGATATACCATTAGTAGAAGAACCAGAGGAAGAAACAACCAATCCTATTTTTGAACCTTACATTAGTTCTGAGGAATCTACAATGACAGGAAAAGGGGAAGGAGAAGTACACAATGTAGATGGTGAACTTAGGATTGGTGGAGTAAGAGGAATATGGGGAAATAGAGGAGGTGGATGAGGTTGTAGATGTGGAAGGGGAGAACAAGACCCTTACAGATTCCCTATCTTTGATGAAGATACCACAATCACTATGAAAAATATATCACTTTCTATTCTTCCCAATTTTCATGGCTTAAGAAATGAGGATCCCGAGACATTTATTTTTGAGTTTGAAGTATTATGTAGATCCTATGACTATTTACTTGATACTCAAAAATTGAAATTGTTTCCAGCCACTCTAAAAGATGGAGCCCTTAAATGGTTTATGGGTCTAGGAACACACTCTATTAGAACATGGGACGAAATGAAGAGAGTATTCCTAGAAAAATACAAAGGTATTGTATACATTTTAGCCTTAAGGATCAAGTATGTAAGATGATGCAAAAAGAGGATGAAAACCTTGAAGATATGGTGGAAAGGTTTACCTACAATATCAAAAGGGCTAAAATGCACAATTTAGATGAAGAGACATTAAAAAATATTTTTCTAAAAACTATAAGAGATGAGTGGGATGATCTTCTCAATTTAATGGGAAAATGAGATGTTTCCCAAATATCATTTGATGAAATATGTGATTTGTGCATGCATATTTTAAGAGGTAGGGAATGATATGGTAAGAACATGAGAGATCCAGTTATGTCAAGAGTCAACAAATCTGTCAGGCCAGGGTAACTCCAGAATGAATGAGCGGAAGAAAACTGAGATTGATTTATTCATTAGCTAACTAACATTTATATACATAAATATGACAGATCAGTTCATCTTCTTGATGACTGTCCAGTTCACCCATCCGTTGAGGATTAGGTGTCAACATTCCCCCCCTTAATCTGAAGGGATGTTGGTGAGTCCAAGCATCGTTCTGAATCTTTCAAGCTTTTCTCTTCCAAGCGCTTTGGTGAAGATGTCTGCAATTTGCTCGTTTGTGGAACAATGACGGAGATGGATTGTTTTGGCCTCAACATGATGTCGGATCAGATGATATTTAGTATTGATGTGCTTAGTATGATCATGGAACTTTGGGTTCTTGGCCAACTTTATTGCAGAGGTGTTATCAATCATGAGTGGAGTTGATTGTATTTGTTTTACCTGCAAATCTTCAAGAATTTTCCTGAGCCACACAATTTCTTTCGTTGCTTCAGCTACTGCCACATATTCTACTTCTGTTGTGGAATCTGCTGGTACTGATTGTTTGCGTGATCTCCAGGAGACAGCTCCTGATCCAAGACTCATAGCATATCCTGAAGTAGATACCCCAGTTTCTTTGTCTCCATCGAAGTCTGAATCAGACTATCCAATCAAGTTGAAGTCGTCCACCTGTGTATACTTGATTCCAAGGTCTTGAGTTCCCTTAAAGTACCTTAGAACTCTTTTTGCAACAGACCAATGTCCCTCACAAGGCTTTTGCATAAACCTGGAGAGGATTCCAACAGCAAATGAAATGTCTGGTCTGGTAGTAGTGAGGTAGATGAGACTTCCTACAAGCTGTCTATACTTTGTTGCATCCTCAAATTCATTTCCTTCAATAGATGTGAGCTTCAAGTTTTGTTCCATTGGAGTAGAAAGAGGATTACACTCTGTCATGCCAAATCTGTTTAACAAATCTCCAATGTATTTCTTTTGAGAAAGAAATATGGACTTTGGATGTTGGGTTACTTCAATGCCAAGATAGTAATGAACATAGCCCAAATCAGTCATTTCAAAATTTTTTCCTAATTCTTTCTTTATGGATGCAATATAGCTTTCATTGTTCCCTGTCATTAAAAGATCATCTACATATACCACAAGATATACAACTATTTTGCCAACTTTCTTGACAAATAAAGTTGCATCATCAAGATCAAAATGATTGAAGTTGAGTTTCAGAAGAAGCTCAGTTAGTTTTTCATACCAGGTTCATGGTGCTTGTTTGAGGCCATACAAGGACTTCACAAGTTTGCATACTTTATGTTCATGTCCTTTCACAGCAAATCCTTCAGGCTGGGACATAAAAACATTCTCTTTTAGATCTCCATTCAAGAATGCAGTTTTTACATCCATTTGATGGACTTTCCAACCGTTCTGAGCAGCTAGTGCAAAGAGTGTCCGGATGGTGGCCCATTTTGCTGTGGGGGCAAAAGTTTCCTCATAATCGACCCCTTCCTTCTGTGCAAAACCTTTTTCCACAAGCCTAGCTTTGTGCTTGTCAAGTGAGCCATTAGCTTTGTACTTGTTCTTGTAGACCCACTTGCAGCCAATTGGTTTGGTTCCAAATGGAGGATCAACCAGCTTCCAAGTGCCATTCTTTATGAGGGCATCATACTCCTTCTGCATCGCTTCTTTCCATTCATCATGAGAAGCAGCTTCTTTGAAGGAAGTTGGTTCAAAATCTGTAGACAAGTTCAATTCACAATCATAAGTAACATCCATATCAACAGGTGAATTAGAGTTATCTACATCACCTCCATCTTGTCGGTTTGTATTTCTGGTTCCTGTTTTTCCAATTTCATCAGGATGAACACTTTTAAGTGTCTTTGTGAGCCACTTTGGGGGACCTTTCTGAGATGGTCCAGGCTGCTCTGTTGATTGAGTTGGGTCTGAATCAAGATTGAGTCTCCCAATTCTATCAATTACATCACTTAAAGGATCATCCGGTGTTGGAGTTTCATGCAAGGGAGATTGTTCTTCAGAAGAAGATTCCACATGTTGATCTAGTATAGGAATCCCCCCTTCAAGATGTGGAATTTGATTATCAAACTCTTAAAATGATTTCGGTTTTGTGAATCTATCCAAGCGATCAAGTTGCCGCTCAACAACACTGTCAGATTTGGATGATTCAAGAAAAATGACATCTCTAGATAAAACAAACTTTTTATTTACTTCATCATAGAGGCGGTATGCTTTAGATGTGTTTGAATACCCCAGGAAGATACACTTACGACTTCTAGCACCAAGTTTGTTTCTATGTACCTTTGGTATTAAAGCATAACAGGTGGAACCAAAGATCCTGAGATGTTTTACCGAAGGAACATGTCCATACCACAATTCATAAGGAGTCTTGTTTCTTATAGCATTAGATGGACATCTATTCTTTATATATGCAGCACATAGAACAACATCAGCCCAAAACATTGTCTTTACATTTTTGAAGAAAAGCATGGATCGTACCATATTCAAAATTGTTCTGTTCATTCTTTCAACTACACCATTCTGTTGGGGATTATAAGGCACAGTTGTTTGATGTTTAATCCCATGTTGGCGAAGATAGTGTTCAAATTCATTTGATGTATATTCTTTTCCATTATCAGTGCGAATAGACCCAATATGAGATTGTGCATCATTTTCAATCCATTTATGAAAATTCTTTAATGTTTGAAAAGCATCAGATTTGTTATTCAATAAATAAACCCAACACATTCTGGTGTAATCATCAATAAATGTCATGATATATTTATTTCCATTTGCAGAAGAAACAGGCATTGGACCACATAAATCTGAATGAATGAGTTCAAGCTTCCTATGTGCTCTTGAATATGAATCATGAAAAGACTGTTTGATATGCTTTCCTAGAATGCAAGCATCACATTGCTTATGTTTTCTAGGAATTGTAGGCAAACCAGCAACACCATTTTTATTCAACAAGCGGAGACTATCATAGTTTAAATGTCCAAATCTAGCATGCCATAATAAACTTGACGGAAGTGTACCTTCTTCATGATGAGAAATATATGAGAAATGTTTTCCATGAGCTGAAGTTCCTTGCAGTTTAAGAAGTCTTTCTTCTTCTATACCCCTCATGACAAGTGAGTGGTCAGATGCCTTTCTTACCTCAAGCTTGCCATCAAACATATGAATGGAGTGACCTTGCTAGCGGATGTGGACCAGGGACAGCAAGTTTCTCTTGAGCTGTGGGAGATATAGAACATGGTCCAGAAGAAAGTCTGGAAGACCAGGCAGTTTAAGCCTGATTGTGCGAAGCCCTGATGGCTTGATTTTTGACTGATCTGCAAAGTATACTGCTCCATCAACATTATCAGTGAAATCTTCAAAAAAATCTTTCCTATGAGTCATATGACAGGTTTCTCCTGAATCAAGCAACCAGTCATTTTTCGAAGAAGCAAGTGAAGCATTAAACAAATCTTCATTTACTCCAATGTTACATTGTGCCTCAATATAGTGAGCGGATTCAGGTGCTTTACCTTTGTCTGTGTCATCAGTTTTACCTTTCTGCTGATTTCTTCTCTGCTCAATTTTGTCCCATGGTAGCTTGCATGTAGAAGCATCATGTGATCCATTTCGTTTGCAGCGAATGCAATGTAGATCTGCCTTTTCTGCTTGAGAATGTATGCCCCCCCTGCCTCTGAAGTATCTTCCTCTTCCTCTTCGTCCACCTCTTCCTCTTGTAGAATCTTGAGCAGGATGCTTTTCTTTATGAGCAAGGCAAACAGTCTCTTCAGAAGATTCAGGGACTGTTTTCTTTCCAAAGGCTTTCTCTCTTTCAGCAAATTTTTTCACAAGAGAGTCAAAGGTTATATCTTTAATATTTCCATTTGCTTGTAAAGACTCAAGATAATTGGAGTAGGTAGGATAGAGTGCTTTGAGAAAGGCAATAAGAGAGATATCCAGCTCAACCTTAGTGGATTTAATATCATGCATTATAGACTTTATTTCAGATGCAAGAGCAAGAGGATCATTATTTTTCAGTTCAAGAGTGAAGAGTTTAATCATGAGCTGAACAACTTCTAGTGCAGAATGTGTATCATAGAGTTCTTTCAGCTTTTGTAAAGCTTCAAAGGCAGTGGAATAGGATGAAATATGACGACTTACTTCTTCATTTACAGATGCTGCGATCAATGCATAGGCTTTGCTGTTCTTGTTTTCCCAAATGACAAGTTCTTTATCTGATGTAGGCTACACAGGGTCTTTGTCTTCTTCTCTGACACACACTCCTTTCCACAGCTCATTGTAGATGAGGGTGTGTTTTACCATCCGAGACCATTCTGAATAGTTCTCCTTGCTAGTGAGAACTATTCCTACCATAGAAATGATTGAATGCATTCTGTAAAAAAATATCTCTGCTAAAAAACTTTTGTTGATAAAAAAACTTCTGCTGAAAAAAAAAATCCTTATGCCACAGCCTTATGCACTTTATTTTCTTCTAACATTTGCATCAGCATTTCTTATATCACTGCAATATTACTATGTTTTGAGAGAAAAAAAATTTCTCAAGGATCACTTCAATATATATCAATATATCATGCAATAATACAGATGCTTTGATATAAAACACTCGGTCAAACTGCCGGAATTCGAACACCCAACCTAAAGAAATCCGCAGTCCACTAGCATTTTACAGAACCCAAAAAGGAGCAATGTGGCAAGCCAATGTATAAGAAAGAAGTCGGAGATGCCAAAATTTTCAAGCAAATAGCGGAGGCTCACCTCGGTCAAACCCCCAACCGCTAAATATCCGCCATTGGTTTGGCAGTAGGCGGAGGAGCGGAGAGGTATATTTTACATGGGAAATAAATGTGGAGCAGATACACACCGTATATTCAAACGCTCAGGCAGCATAAAACTGCGCAATACCATAACGAGGCTCGTATAAACGATGATGGATTGTATCAAAATTTCAATATACGAATACTATCACATAAAACTGCGTAATACCCAGCTTCCACGGTTACAAGGCGATGGAGGACAACCAGTCTACAGTCAATACCCAATTCTACATCTGCTAAATAACTGAAAGGATCTCGGCGGCAGGCATTTTAATTAAACACATAATATAATTTTGCATTCTCCCGCCAGTAACTATATAACATAAAGGACTATGAAGGAAAGTTGTAAGCAGAAATATACGCTTTAACCCTCCAAGAACCTGAGTTGCTATTCAGGAGAAGCTCAATCCTCGTTAGGCAGGGAGAGCTTCAGAAAACTCACTGTTCGTTAATTTGGAATTCTGACCAGGAGCAGGGACTGTGTGTTCACCTTCTTTGTCATCTCTCGGCTGAGCAAAAACGTACAGATGCATGTAACCCGACTTCCATGTTGAAGAACATTGGTCGCAGAGCTACAACCTCTAGAATGCTAGGGTTTTGAATGATTCCAGTCGGCGTGAGGGAAGAGGGAAGGGCGTTACCAATGCAGTGACGCTTCAACGGATGTATAGTGCGCAGTCTTCAGGACAGAGGCGCTCAGTCTCAGGACAGAGGGCGCAGGGAATCACGCAGAGGACAGAGGACAGAGTGCTGGCGGAGGCAAGAGTTACAACTATTTTAGGAACTGGGACCTGAGCTCTGATACCATGTCAGGCCAGGGTAACTCCAGAATGAATGAGCAGAAGAAAACTGAAATTGATTTATTCATTAGCTAACTAACATTTATATACATAAATATGACGGATCAGTTCATCTTCTTGATGACTGTCCAGTTCACCCATCCGTTGAGGATTAGGTGTCAACAAAACCTGCATCTAGAACAATAAGTAGAGCAACATTAAGCAATTTTCTTGATAATTTCAAAACATATGTCCTTGGAAATCTTAGTGAATAACTAGATACTCTAAAGATACAAAACAAGAAAAAAGTTGAGAAAGTTGCATTATCTATTTTTTTTCCTAGGTGTAGAAAAAAACATGCTCTAAGAGAATGTCCTCTTGATAGTATAGAGATTTGTGTCATATGTGCTGAAAACCATGATACAAAAGAATGTCCTTCAATACCTGGGCTTAAGGTTGTCTTTTAGGATGAAGTTGGATCAAGTCAAGTTGAATCACTTTTCTTTATTGCTAAAAGACCATGGAAGTCTCAACAAACATGTATGGCACAAGGTCCCAATACTCAATATCAATCATATGCACAACCACAGAGAAATTGGAATGCACCTATGCCTTGGCAACCTTGGCCACCTCAACCTCAAAATCCATCTTGGGCACAAGGTTGGAAAAATTCTTATGGTAGAAATCCCCAATATCCTCAATTCCAACAACCATATCCTTCATACCAACCTCAGTACTACCCTCCTCAATCTACTCAACCACAATTTCAAACACAACCATCAAATCAACCACTTCCATTACCATCCACTCCATTTCCTTAGAAATCCAATCAACTACCTACTCAACCACTTTCGAATCCAAATAATAAGAATCCTCAACAAGCCATTTATAATGTCAAGGGTCAAAATTTTCAAGCCTGCATGATAGCCCCCCAGGTCTAAATTATGTCCAAATTAGATCTAGTAGGGTTTTGCAAAATAAATCACCACCAATTGTCATCCAAGAATTTAAGGAGGATAAAATTCTTGAAAAAGAGGAATCTCTTGATCAAGAAAGGACTCCTCCAAAAGAATATGTTCCTACAAAATTAGATGACAACCAAATAAAGCCAACTCCTACAATTCCTCTAGTAGAACAACCTTTTGTTTCCTTACAAAATCCTCCTTTTCCTGAAAGACTCAAAATTGATAAGGGAATAGAAAGGAAAATTGTTTTACCTAAATATGATATGCTAGATGAATTGAAAAATATTTGCATCAAAATTCCTTTACTTCAAGATATAAAGGAAATACATATATTTGCAAAACCAATAAAGGAGTCATGCATTAAAAATCTAGGAAGGGAAAAGAAGAGATGTAAAAAGATTCAATTGGTAGGAAGATTGCAGATATTATGATGGGGAAACCAATAGTTCAAAAATATCTAGATCCTAGTAGCCATATTGTAAAAAATCACATCAATGGTATTGAAATTCCAAACACTTTGATTGACTTAGGAGCAACCATTAATATTATGAGTAAGAAAACTATGGATCAATTAAAGCTTCCCAATCTTCAAGATACCTCAACTTTACTACAATTAGAAAGATTTGTTATCAAACCAAACGGTATATTAGAAAATGTGTCTGCATATTTAGATTCATGGGAATATTCTGTTGGTTTTATGATTTTAACTCCAAAGCATAATCTAGGAGGCCATCCATTGATCCTTGGTAGACATTGACTACCTACAACTGATGCATTCATAAGTTGTAGATCTAGTGATATACACATTTATGGTGGTAGCTCTACTAAGAAACTCACATGTACCCACATACAAAAACAATAACTAAAGTAGAAAGTGAAGTTTGGATACATGATGATAATGAAGACTTTGATGACATTCAAACAGGATTTACTCTTTCACAAATAGATGAATAGGGTCAATTGATAAATTTGATGAATAATAATGATTATTTTGGATTTCAGGCATCTGTGGTTTGTTTTCTTTTAGTTGAATCTCGGAGTACCCATAGTAATAATCATACTTGTCAACGTTTCAAATCCCAACAAGGATCCATCATTCAGTAATTGTCTTGATGATGGATCCCTATTGGAATTTGAAACGTTGACAAGAATAATGATTCTTATTCATATTGTGAGCAAGATCAAAGTTTTCAAGAGAAATTTAATATTGAATATTTATCATCTCATCAAATAGCTTTACATTCTATGGAAAAGTTGGTAACTCCTAGTAGAATTTTTTCCCAGAAAAACACTAAACATTAATAATAACTTGGAATGATTTCATAGGAGGTAATTGATAAATATGATACAAAAACATTATTCTACATATGCATGAGAATATACTGATATGAATGGAATTGGTCCTAACACATGTATGCATCACATTTACATTCAAGAAAATGTCAAATAAATTAGATAACCTCGGAGAAGGATGAATCCCAATCTAAGAGAAATTGTTAAGGAGGAACTACAAAAGTTGCTTAATATGAATTTCATTTATCCAATATCATATAGTTAATGGGTCTCACCTTTAGTGATTGTTCCTAAGAAAAATGGAAAATGGACATTGTGTATTGATTATAGGGAATTGAATAAGGCTACTTTAAAAGGTCATTTTCCACTACCTTTCATTGATCAAGTACTAGATACCTTAGTAGGGAACAAATATTTTTCATTTCTTGATGGTTTCAGTGGATATAACCAAATCCAATTGGCATCAAAATATCAAGATAATGCTCTGCAGCTAAAACCTAATGGCGACCATGAGGTAAAATGGCGGGGAGAAACCAAGATAGTTAACGGTGCAGAAACCAAAGAGTAACAACAAAAGACAAGCATGGAAACCGAGAGCAACAGTCATGATGGAAGAGGTCAGGAGGGGAGAGATCCCCTCCTACTGAGACGTTGTTGCAGGAGAAGGAAAAAACAGTCAACCAGCAGTAGAGAAGCAAAACGTAGGCCCTGTCCTAGGTGCGACCTGGCAGGCAAGTAGAAGGGGAAAATGTCTGCCATGTGCGGAGGAGAAACCACAGTTTGTAATCCCGCCAAATAAACTGGAAAGGTATAGAAGCTACATGAAGGATCATACCATGATCTACAAGTTCGTTGGAGTCTGGTCATCCGAAAAAGACCTCACCAGATGGATTCAGCAAAAATGGCAGCCCCTAGGACACATCGAGCTAAAGTTGGGAGCAAAAGGCTTCTTTACAGTAATCTTCTCTAACCTGCAAGACAAAGAAAGAGTGTTTGAGAATGGTCCTTATTTTTACTATAATGCTGGTCTATTCATGAGATATTGGGAAGAATGCTATAACCCCGATAAGGAAAAAAATTTAGCAGCACCGGTATGGGTTAGATTATTTGGTTTACCAATGGACTTCTGGGACCTGGAAATTCTAGAAGGGATAGGAAACACGATAGGGATTTTTGTGAAAATAGCAGAAACTACAAAAAAAGGAAGGTATACTTCGTATGCTAGGAAATGTGTATACATTGACATTGCTAACTCGATCCCAGATATAGTGGAGTTAGAGTACCAAGAAGAAGTTTGGCAGCAAACCATGGACTATGAACATATACCTTTTAGATGCCACAGATGCCATGAACATGGACACCTGGTTGAAGAGTGTCCCATAACAACGGAAGAAGAAGAGAGTAAGCAGCAGAAAAAAAACAAACAGATCAGGAAGGATTCCAAGAGGTGAAGAGTAGAAGAAGACCAACAAAAGAAAACTCAAAAGAAGGAAAAAGGGTACAACAAACAAACCTAGGAAAATAAAATAGCTTCGAAATCCTCCAAGAAGAAGGCGAAGATGAGGATCAAACCATGGAATACCAGGAAGACAAAGAGAAAGACATCAACTCCAGTAGCGAAAGGACCCATACTAAGAGAAAAGCACCGAGTGATATTCCAGAAAAAGGCAAAGAACAAGAAGAACAGACAGAAAACATGGAGACAGAAATGGAGATAAACAGGGGGGAAGACCTAAGTATAGAAGAAGAAGTCCTGAGAAAGTTATTAAATGAATGGAGAAACTTGGATGAGTGATTTATCCCCGAGGATCAGAAAAGACTCTATGCGGAAACATTCCAACAATATCAAGCCAAACAGGGAAAAGGCAAAACAACGACTGAAGAACATCAAGAGAATCAGAAGGACAGTCGACCAGACCAGCAAGGACAAGTAAAAGGAGGGAAAAAACGAGGATGGAAAAACATTAAAGATTCCATCCAACTAATGGGGGAAATGTTAGTGAACACAGGGAGAGTTGTTCCGCTTTTGGCGGTGTTCCAAAACCTCAATCAAACCCCTCAATGATAATGACATCCTGGAATATAAGAGTTCTGAATAGTAAATGGAAGCAAAGACATATAGCGGAATGGCTGAGAAAAGTCAAACCACAGATTACGCTGCTCCAGGAAACCAAAATCTCAGGCCAGAAGATGGACGAAATTTTAAATAAAATTAAACCTAGATATGAGCAGGTAACCATAGATGCTAAAGGAAGTGCGGGAGGGATATCAGTCATCTGGAATCCAGCAGAAGTCATAATAGAATGGTGGATAGGAATTCCCAGAATCCTTACAAGAAAGTTTAGACTCATAGGGCAAAGTGAATGGTTTTTAGTTTCAGCAGTCTATGGGCCCCACACCCCAGTAGATCGAGGGAGATTCCTCACTCATATGCAAAATCTTGGGAATATGCATGAGGAACAGATGTGGATCATTACAGGAGACTTCAATATGACAACATCCAAAGAAGAGAAGAAAGGAGGAATACAGAGAGAGGACCCAAAGATGGAGAGATTCCGAGATTTGCAAATGGAATTAAGGTTGGTGGACATTCCAACTATAAATGGAAAATTTACCTGGAATAACAGAAGAGGCGGGAACAAACAAATAGCGTCAAGACTAGATAGATTTCTAGCCTCTGAACAATTAATAGGAAAGGACATCTTCTATGAAGCTTCCATTCTCCCATCTATAGGGTCAGACCACTGGCCTATTAAACTGGAGATTGCTATGAACCCTCAGAATAAAAAAAGGCCATTCCGGTTCGAGGCCTTTTGGCTAAGAGATCCAGAATTCATAGACAAAATGAAAACTTGGTGGCAGGAGAGTAAAACTGGCATGGAAGGTAGAAACAAAATGCATACGTTCCAAATTAGACTAAAAGACCTAAAAGGAAAAATAAAGAAATGGAACAGAGAGGAATTTGGTAACATTCAAAAAGAGAAAGAAAAACTACAGATAAGAATGGAGGGAATCCAACAACAAATCATAGAGGGAGGAAGAAGTGAGGAGCTGGCAGAGGAGGAAGGGAGGGTGATTAACCAAATCGAGGAAAGAAGAAAGCAAGAAGAAATTCTATGGAAACAAAAATCACGAGTCCAATGGTTGAAAGAAGGGGAGAAAAATTCAAAATTCTTTCACAAAGCAATGTTGAACCACAAACAGCATAATAGAATCTTTTCACTCAAGGACAGTCAAGGGAACAGGGTACTTCAACAAGAAGAAATGGAGAAGTTACTGGTAGATTACTTCAAAGGGATCTTAACAGAACCTAATATACAAAGGGAGGAGGAAATTACTAATGTGTGCCAATATATTCCTAAAAAAGTGACCAGAGATCAAAATCTGGCTCTACTCAGGGTGATCATGAAAGAAGAAGTGGAGGAAGTGGTAAAAAAAATGGCGAAGAACAAGGCCCCGGGGCCTGATGGATTTACTATAGAATTTTACCAAGCCTCCTAGAGTTTCATGAGCCAAGACCTCATGGAACTTGTGGAAGAATCAAGATGTACGAAGCGCATGCATCCGGCCCTAAACGCCACCTTCCTTGCTCTGATTCCAAAAACGGAGAACTCAGAAGAACCCCAGGGCTTCAAACCAATAGCTCTATGTAATGTAGTATACAAAATACTGGCTACAATAATGGTAAACAGACTTAAACCAATCTTGCCTGACCTCATAGCTCAGGAGAAAACTAGTTTTGTTAAGGGAAGATAGATAACGGATGGTATAGTAGTTGCTCAAGAGGTAATACACTCACTGAAAAACTCTAGAAACAAAGGCATGCTAATAAAACTGGATCTGGCAAAGGCTTATGATCGTCTTAGTTGGGATTATCTGGGGGGTATCCTAAAGGCTCATGGCTTTGACGAGAGATGGGTGAAATGGATAATGTCAATGGTAAGCACCTCGGTGATGTCAGTTATGCTAAATGGAACCCCTTCGGAAGCCTTTAACCCCATGAGAGGGCTTAGACAAGGAGATCCCCTCTCCCCGTTTCTATTCATCCTAGCAGCAGAAGGTCTGGGTAGGCTGGTGAAAGCGCGTCTGGCCAATGAACAGATAAAGGGATTGTGAATTTTGGGTAATGAAATTCCTATAACACACCAGCAATTCGTAGATGATGTAATGATCTATGGACAAGCCACCCTTAAGGAAGCCCAATAGATCCTAAAAATTCTCTCAGAGTTCACGAAAGCCTCAGGGACAAAGATTAACAATGAGAAATCAGAAATCTTCTTCTTTAACACTCAGGTAGCATCCCAAAGATTCTTGGCTAGAACAATGGGATTCCGAGTAGGAAGTTTCCCAGCAAAGTATCTTGGCATAATGCTAAATGAGTATCAGTACAAAGTAGTGAATTGGGGACCTCTCATAGGCAAGATAAGAAAAAAGATAGACAATTGGATATTCCGGTCTCTGAATACCCCTAGCCAGATAATCCTACTAAGAGCAGTATTGCAATCCATCCCAATATACCAGATGTCTAGCCAAGCTGTCCCTAAATCTATTTGTCAAAAATTAGTAGCCATGTTTAAGAAATTTTTATGGCAAGGAACAAGTAAAACACGAAAATTGGCATTGCTCTCCTCAGAATGGCTCAGAAAACCAATCAAATATGGAGGCTTAGGTCTACGTGACCCTTATATACTCAACCAAGTGATGGGCATGAAACTGTGGTGGAGGTCGACACAAGGCAGACAAGACCTATGGAAGAAAATTTGGGAGAAGAAATACGAGGCAATAGAGAAACCAGAACACAGGATGAGAAGCCAAATAGAGGAAAAAGGATCAACAATATGGAATTTGGCTAGGAACAATAAAGATTTGATAAGAGACTATAGCTTTTGGGAGGTAAGAGAGGGGGACACAGCCAAGTTCTGGGAGGAATCCTGGCAACAGCGAGAAAATCTTCTCCATAAAGAAGCCCTCCAAGAAATCGATGAATTTACCTCTCAAACAGAGGGGGAATTGGTCGCTGGAAACCAAGCACAAGGGAATACTGGAAAAATTGGAAGCAAAAGGATGACTGGGTAGCAGCCCCAGAGACAACAAGTTGGGGTGATTACAACAAAGAAATGGCATCCAGGAAAGTTGCGGTAAAAACAGGGCAGGATATACTCCGATGGGGAACCCGAATAAAAGGCACGTTCTCTATAGCAGAAGGTTATTATTTAAAGGCAGGGCATAATCGACAGACAGAATCAAAAAAATGGAAAAACATCTGGAAAATCAAGACTTGGCCTAAAGTAACCTTCTTTCTATGGATTTTACACCATGGACGGGCACTAACCTGGGATCAAATTCAGAAAAAAGGCATGCAGGGACCCTCATGATGCGCACTATGCCACGAACAGGAGGAGACGATGGAGCACCTAACAAACAACTGCACCGTCAGCAACAACCTATGGAGTAGTCACCAGCAACTGTTTGAAAATTGTCATAGAAACTACCATAATATAAAAAATACTTTGGAAAATTGGCCAAGAAAACCTTACTAGAACCAGATCTTAAACCGCGCGTGGATGTTGTCCGTAGGGTTCATGCTTTGGAACATCTAGAAGGAAAGAAACAATGTGATATTTAAAGAAGAAAAGAGAATGCCGACTGAAATATGGAAACAAACAATACAAAATATCAGAGAAACAATTTTAATAGAAAGGTGGAATGGTGAAGACTAGAAGAATAACCAAATAGAGGAGATAATTTTGCAGTGGTTACAATTAAAACAAAGTATGATAGATAGAACCCAAAGTAAAAGCCAAACTAGAGAGGTTGAAGAGATAAGCACTTACAAGCATCCACTGCAAGGCTTTGTCAAGCTAAACTTTGACGGGGCAGCAAAAGGCAACCCGGGAGAAGCAGGAATAGGGGGGCTACTCAGGAATGACAACGGAAAAACTCTGAGAATTTTTGCGATGGATTGTGGAGAAGCAACGAACAATGAAGCGGAGTTACACGCGCTAAAACGAGGACTCGAAATTTCCATCCGGGAAAAGCACCAGAACCTTCAAATTGAAGGTGATTCGAAACTGGTAGTTGACATGGTAAAACAACTACAAAACAAGACACCGGCGGAAAATATTAGCAGGAGCTGGAGAACAGCATGGTTAACTAGTGAAATAGGGAAATTGATAAATAGAATAGACTATCTTATTCCCACACACGTAAGGCAAACAGGAAACAGACTGAAAAACTGGCTAGCTAATTGGGGAAGCTGAAACAGGGGAAGGTTGATGGACCTCAGAGGAATAGAGCTCCCTCACTCGGAGGAGAAGGCGCAGTTGCAGAAAGTCCTAGACGTCGATAATGGTGGCAATAGAAATCCAGAGAGGAATGTTCAGGAAAAGGTAGCAAGTGGCAGACGCGGGGAAAGTACATAGCCAATGATGACAGACAGGACACACACGAGAAATCAAAGGAGTAAATGGCAAAAAGGGCAACTGATGGAGCAGGGCAGGGATGGATCGCATCCCGAGAAGCCAACAGAGGCGCAATCAAGGAATGAGATGGTGGAGGGCAGGTGTGGAGCCGGGCAAAGGGTCATAGAAGGGATGGAAAGTGGCAGCAGAAGGAAAGAAAGTACATGGCAGGAGCATCCGAGAGGACATAGGAATTATGAGGAGTAAACGCGAACAGAACAGTCAAGGCACATCCCGAGAAGAGGACTAGGGAAAGAGTGTCGGGAAAGAAATAGGATTGTTGGAGGTCAGAAGGGGCAGTAGGATAGGAATAAACCAAAGAGGGCCTGAGGTGGCATTAGGAATTTGCATGTAGCAGAGCACTAAGCTGGCTGGAACGAAGAAAGGTTGTAGACAAGAGCAGCGAATAGATAAAGGCTATGGCAATGACGGGGAAAGGTGGTATGTAGACTCATTCTCCTGTTCGGTATTTTACATTATAGCTAGAAGTAGGAGTCTAAGTAATTTTCCTGAGAAGACCATGAGGCTGAAATCAAAAGGTAGACATAGCCTGTCTGTAGGAAACCTCAGACCCAGGAAGTAGTGTCCTTCCTGGACTAGAGGAGCAAGCCAGAAAGGCCTAGCTCCGAGGAGATCTTCTGGTCATTCGGGGAAATCAAATCAAGGTCTCCTGAGGAAAGGAAAACCCAAACCTAGGATAGCTCTCAGGGTGGGGAAGGGTGGAATCTCTGGAAGGCGAGATAACCCTGTAAGCAGCCAAACCCTAGCACCTATCATTCCTGTAGAAAAGACCACAGGGAAAATGAGTAGGAAATCCCTGGAAAAAAGGAGAGAAAGTCGTCCCCTTCGACAGTCGGAGAGAAAATATGACTTGCACAGACCCTCAGAAAGCCAGCAACAATGGCAACGAGGGGTTCCAGTGGCCATTTTGAGTGGAGAAAATGAAATGGGCCGATTTACAAGCCGGCCCTTGGTGCGTCTGCACCGTCACACCATTTGCAAACCCTAGGAAACTAGAGTTCTGGCAAGGAAAGGGTGGTAAGCAAATGGATCAAAACTAAAATTTTAAACCATGTTACTGACTTATGGTATCATGTCTTGCTAGGTAAGAAATAATCAGTAAAGTGCAGCATTCAGTCTAGAAAGAACATGGCCCCGCGAAAAGAGAAAAAGGTTCCAAAACAGGAAGAGGGAACCAACAAAAATCCGAAAAGGAGAGGAAGGAAATCATAGGTCAAACATATGATGAGCATTATAAATGCTTACATGGCGGGGAACCCACCCAAAATTCGGGAGCAGATAAACGATTGGGAGAGAGAGCTGAGATCAATCAGCTCGAACTAGGAGGTCCCCAGGGGAGATTGGGAGGCCATGGTGCCGGACCCCGGTAACTCGCACAACCATAACTCACTCTTCAATAAAATGATCCAACATTATTGGATAATGAAGCATGTGGTAGCCAGAGCCATGGAAATGAATCGGGTTGTCCAGGAGGAAGAAGAGGAGGAAATGAGGCAGCAGAATGAGTAGTTATGGAACCAGAACCAGGAAGAATTGGAAAACATGAAGTCTATGCTTCTTAAGGAAATTGTAGCAGTACAAATTCAGGCCTCTCGCAACAATCTCATCTTGGGGAGAATTGAACAGATGTTGAGGGAGATGAAATGGATAATGGAACAGAGAAATGAGATCCCTGGATCAAGCGCCAAGGCGCTTGCCCCGATAATCTCCTCAGATGAGGACTAATGCAGTATGTCAAGTCTGTTAGTGGTTTTTTTTTAAGCAAAAAACTAAAATCTGATGTATTACTTTAGAATAAAAGCTAGGATAATGAGTAGAGCTCGAAAGAGCAGACATGCTAGAAACACATAGATGAACATTTTCAAATTCTGGGCTGGATTTAATGCAGACAAGTGGTTGCCTGGTTTCCTTCGAGAAAGTTAACCACTTGGGACATATGAAGGATGGATGTAAATTTTGATTTTGAAATATAGATAGCAGCTCTGCCAAAGTTAACAAAAAAAATAAAAAATATCAAGATAATTTTATTTTTACATGTCCATGGAGTACATATGATTATAGGGTACTTCCTTTTTGGTTATGTAATGCACGTGCAACAATCCAAAGAGCATTTTTAGGTATATTTTCTGACCTAATTCATGTCTGTGTAGAAGTTTACATGGAGGATTTCACTATCTATGCAATACTTTTGAAGAAGCCCTTGAAAAATTAGAAAAAGTTCTCATTAGGTGTAAGGAAGCAAAGCTTTAATTAATTAATGGAGCAATACAAGATCAAGCATCAAACTGTACACTTGCATAGAAGAGGTTGGGTAGAAAGGCTTCTAGAGGCACTTTGGGTATACCATACCACATGGATAAATACTACTGGACACACTCCTTGTGAGCTTGTCTATGGGAAGCAATTTTTTCTTTGAACTGAATTCCAAGTGGAGACTTTCAGAACAATAACAAAATTGGGCCTTAATCTATCTAAAGCTAAAAAAAAATGTTATTACAGTTGAACGAGTTAGATGAGATCTGAAAAGATGCTATCAAAAGAACCAACATATTCCAATAGAAAATATCAAGATGGCATGACAAATTCATCAAAGTTAATAAATTCTAGCTAGGTTACTGGGCCCTTATTTTTTACTCTAAATTCAAAGATTTTCAAGGAAAATTTAAGACTAACTGGCTTGGTCCTTATGAGGTAGATATTTTTTTTTTTTTATGATGGAGCAATTAGAATCAAGACTATTGATGAAGAAAATATTACCTTCCTTGTTAATGGACATATCACAAGCCCTTGACAAGTGAAAATTTTGTCAAGTATTTGCAAAATAATTCTGATTTCAAGTTGGTTGAGAAAGGATATCTTCCAACTAATATGTAATTTTATTTCCTATACACACACAGAGAGATAAAGAGAGAGAGAGAGAGATCAAAATCGACATTTTCATGTCTATACAAAAAATCTTAACCGAAAACCAAGAATTCTTGGTAGTTTAGATTTTCAAAATTCCCTTTCTTGTCCCATTTTCTTTTAATAAAATTTCCATGTCTAATCAGCGTTTTGAAAACCTGGTTTTCTTCAAAGCATTCTCAGAAGTAAGCAACAACAAGAAAGATTAGCCACATCATCAAAAACATAATTTTTAGAAAATTATAAAGTCTGGAAGGTAGCTACAAAATTTGTCAATTTCCATAGATCAGTTTAAAATCCACAACTAAGTGAAAAAAATGCAAAAGTACAATTAATCAACATCCAAATGGCATCATATAATGGAAAAATGGCTACATCAAAAGGTATAAAAGTTATGTACAAATGATATTAATTCATTTTCATTAAAGAATAATAGATTTATGGGATTCAATAATAATTGGTGATACACCTTTCTTTAAAATGATGACCATGTACTTCAATTTATCATGGTTACATCTTATCCCTTTACCACAACATATTTCATCATGATAGAATCCTTCCAACGAATGTAAATCATTTGAAAAATCCACACGGTACTATAAAATGGATTAACCAACCTCGTGGGAAATAATTAGCAAAGGAGGTATCTTCTTCAAATCCAACCACTTGCCTATTTCATCCATAGGGCCTACATCCATCAATATTACTCACTTGCTTCCATATCCATCTCCATTCATCCCTATCAAGAAAGAGGTAATTTCAGGGTTCAACTTCTCGTCATGGGTTTTATTGTCAGGTTTGAGCCACATGGAGAATATTTTATTAATGCCTATCCAGAGGTGAGAGACAAACTACAGAAAGTGGGATGGTTTTAGTTCTTTGAGAAATTGAATGGACAAGAAGTAGAAGTTACATGGGATTTTTCTAAATCCTTTTATGGTGTAGAGGTTGAGATAGGGAATATCAGGCTCAAAATTACTATGTCATTCATAGCACAAGCAACAGGGTTTCCTCGAACTAGAGAAATTTGGTTCAAATTTCAAAGGATAAGGGATGAATACTAGAAATTTTTCTTGCACAATCCATAGATGGACACATCAACATTCAAGAAGTGGATACTAGTGACTACATTGAAGACAAAATGGAGGAACTTATTTCTCATCCTACAAAAGTTTTTAACCTTTGAAGGTAGGTTCGATACTATGCTTTTTTACCATGCTTGAATGCTCATGCATTTTGCAGAAGGAAAGGAAATGAATTTATGTTATTCCTTAATGTGGAGTTTAAAGAAAATGGCCTTCAATATTCGAAGAGAAGCTTGAAATATTGATAAAGCCTTATATCACCATAGTTTGATAAATATTCTAATTGAAGCTCATCTAGATTCTATTGGTGATAACTGGATAGATTTTCTGCTTAAAAATCATTTTGTAGAAGCTTAAAAAGAAGTAAAATTTCCAAAAGAAAAGCAGATTTGACAACGAGCATCACATAACCCTAACCCTAAAGTTGTTGTTTAAAATGAGGGTTTGAATACTGATAAATCGAAAACAATGGAAATTCCACAGAGGAAGACATACCACTCATTCAATATTTGGACAATGTTAGAAAGAAAGAAAAAAGATACAGAGGGTTAGAAGAGAGAAATCCAATGAAAAGATACAAGAGCATGAGGCCACAAAAGAAAAGGAAGCAGTTGTGCGTCAAGAAAATAAACAAAGAACAAAGGGAAGGACTGCACCAAAAACATTAGAGTCAGAGCAGAAATTGAGAAGAAATAAATGACTTTCCAAACATCTAGTCGAACCAACATAACAAAACCCTACAGAGACAGTAAATCTTTAATAGGAAGATGATGTTTACATGGAAATAGAGGCAAAATGTTCATGTCATTGGGATCCATTAAGAAATACTCCAAAAATTGACCCATCCCAGCACGAAGTGCGTAAATATATAGATAATTTAGAGCAGAAAGTGAAATAGAAGGTAAATTCTTTTGACGAAACTCAATTTCATGAAGAATTTTTATATGAGATAAAGGAGATATTCCAACTAATTGTCATGTCTATATAGAAAATCTTAACTAAAAACCAAGAATTATTGGTAGTTTAGATTTTCAAAATTCCCTTTCTTGTCCCATTTTCTTTTATCCCTTATTTTTCCTTTAATAAATTTTCCAGGTCTAATAAGCTTTTTACATACCTTTTTTTCTTCAAAGTATTCTAAAAAATAAGCAACAACAAGAAAGATCATCCACATCATCAAAAATATAATTTTTAGAAAATTATAAAGTTTGGAAGATGGCTACAAAATTTGTCAATTTCTGTAGCTTAGTTTAAATTCCACAACTAAGTGACAAACCTGGAAAAGTAAAATTGATCCACATCCAAATGGCATCATATAATGGATAGATGGCTACATCAAAAGGTATAAATGTTATGTACAAATGATATTAATTCATTTTCATTAAAGAATAATAGATCTATGGGCTTCAATAATAATTGTCGATACACCTTTCTTTAAAATGATGATCATGTACTTCAATTTGTCATGTTTATGTCTTACGCATTTACGGTAACATATTTCATCATGATAGAATCCTTCCACCAAATGTAAATTATTTTAAAAATTCCTACGGTCCTATAAAAATGGATTGATCGAGCTCATGGGAAATTATTAGTGAAGGAGGTGTCTTGTTCAAATTCAATCACTTTTCTATCTTATCCATAGTCCCTACTTCCATCAATCTTACTCACTTGCTGCCATATCCATCTCCATTAATCCCTATCAAGAAAGAGGTAATTTGAGGGTTTAACTTCTCTTCCACCATGGGTGTTATTGTTAGGTTTGAGCCATAGGGAGAAATTTTTCTTAACACCTATCCAAAGGTGAGAGACCAACTATAGAAAGTGGGATGGCTTCAGTTATTTGAGAAATTCAATGGATATGAAGTAGAAGTTACACAGGCTTTTGCTAAAGAATTTGATGGTGTAGAGACTGAGATAGGGGATACCAGGCTCAAAATTACTAAGTCATTCATAGCAAAAGCAACATGGTTGCCTCGAACTAGAGAAAGTTGGTACAAAAGTCAAAGGCTAAGGGATGAATACTAGAAAATTTTCTTGCATAATCCATAGATGGACACATAATTATTCAAGAAGCGGATACTAGTCATTGCATTGAAGACAAAATCGAGGAACTTACTACTCATCCTCTAGAAGTTTTTAACTTGTGAAGGCAGGTTCGATACTATGCTTTTTTACCATGCTCGAATGCTCATGCATTTTGTAGAAGGAAAGGAAATGAATTTACCTTATTACTTAATGTGGAGTTTAAAGAAAATGGCTTCAATATTCAAAGAGAATCTCGAAATATTGATAAAGCCTTATATCACCATGGTTTGATAAAGATTCTCATCGAAGATCATCTATATTCTATTGAGGATAATTGGCAAGATTTTCTACTTCAAAATCATTTTGTAGAATCTTCAAAAGAAATAAAATTTCCAAAGAAAAGTGGAGTTGACGATGAGCATCACAAAACCCTAACCCTAAAGTTGTTGTTGAAAAAGAGGGTTTGACTACTGATGAATAAAAAACAATGGAAACTCCACCAGAGGAAGTCATACCACTCAGTCAATATTTGGACAAGCTTATAAAGAAAAACAAGGGACATAGTGTTAGAAGAGAGAAAGCCAGTGAAAATATACAGGAGCATGAAGCCCAAAAAGGAAAGGAAGCAGTTGCACATCCAAGAAAAGAAACAAAGAACAAAGGGAAAGACTACACCAAAAAAATTGAAGCCATAATTTTTTTTTTTAGAAGAAGTAAATGACTTTCCAAACATCCAATCGAACCAACACAACAAAACTCTCCAAAGAGTGTCAATCTTGAAGAGGAAGATAATATTTACATGGAAATAGTGGAAATTTTTTCTATCATTAGGATCCGACAAGAAAGACTCCAGACATTGACCCGACTTAACAAGAAGTATATGAATATATAGAGAATTTAGAGCAGAAAGTGCATGAAAAGGTAAAGTCGTATGACGAAACTCAATTTCATGAAGAAGTTTTATATAATGACAATCGTGTAATTGGTCTAGAAACTCATGCAACTACTTCTCAAGAGAAACAAGAAACCATTCATTAGGGGAATTTTGAGGTCTAAAATGGGCCTCCTAAGGAAATTATAAAATAATAGTGGAAATAATAAAATAATATTAGATCACATCATCAAATTTTAGAGGGAAAAAAGAAAAAAATATCTTTTCAACACGTATTTTCAACTTATCTCCCTATGGGTTTACTCAAATTTTGAGCAGAAACATTCGCTGGATGCAGAATTTGATTCATCATTCAAGGAGTACCCATGTTGCATACTTTTGATGGACCCTACTACATGAAAATTGAGAAATACAAGAAAAATGAGATTGCAATCACATTTTTTCATGTATTTCTCATTTTTCGTGTAGCATGGTCCATCAAAAGTATGCAACATGGGTACTCCTTGTATGAGGAATTAGATTTTGGATCCATTGAGTACTCCCGCTCAAAATTTGAGTTAAACAGTAGGGAGATATGTTGAAAATGCGAGTTGAAAAATTAGTTTTATTATTTTATTATTTTTTTACTTTTTTACTCCAAAAACGGTGAATCATCCCCCGTGATTGACATCATCATCTTGAATCCTATTATTTCTTATAAAGTTTATTTTTGTTGTACATTTTTCTTAGGAGGCCTATTTTAGACCTCAAAATTCCCCTAATGCATAGTTTAAAAGAAGATATTTCTCAATTAGAAGTACTAAATAAATACATCAGAGAAGAGAATGAAATGGTCAAAGAACAAAATGAACTCCTCATGGCACAAAATAACACTATGTTGTTAAAGATGTGTTTTTGGTATAAGAAGAAAAAAAGTTGAAAACTAACAACAAAGTACTCAGAAATAAAGTCAGGGGTCTACAAGCAAAACTTCTTATGAGAAAACCTAGATGGCCTATTAAGATGAGAAATAGGGAGAAGCTAAGAAATATGGAGTTACTGTTTCAAGCCTAAGAAGTAGCAAAGTAACAAAGGAGACTTCTTAATTTCTGAGCTTTTGTGCATGAGGACATGCAACATCCTCATCATGGGGGAATGTTGGACTCTCAAATTGTCCTCAATTTTGAAATCCTTTTTCCTTCGTTTCACCCATTCCATACATAGTTTAGTATATCTTTACAAGTTATAATTTCATCAATTCCATTTTAGCTATAACAAAAGTTATCAAATCATTTAACACCCATAATCTAGAACTTCTTTATGAAATTGATTATAATATCTCTTTGGCTACCAAATTGTAACATTTCCATAGCTAAATGAATTTTTCGTAGCTTGGATGCATAGAATTTCAAAGTGAACAAAGGTATGGGAAGTTTACCAATGCTAAGGACATGCTCATCCACCTATTGTTCCAACTCAAGAGATTGACTAGATTGAGAACCCATTTGATCAACCTCTAGGTCAACACTATTTTGTTTATACGCAAGGTTTATTGGAAGCAGTTTCAACATCAAGTGAACATGGAAAGAATGAAATCAAGCGAGCGAGTTTTATGTGATTGATGTGTAAAGAATATCTACATGATTTGCTACAATAGAACAAATCATGCCAGATCTATTTCTTAGTCAAAATTAAAAATTGAGATATCGATCTATAAACTTGCCTCTCAACATTTCTTTCCAAAAGTTGTTAATTCACTAATGTATAAATATCTCCTTGCTCTGCAACTCGAGATAATAGACAATAGATGGTAATGACTCTATTTTAAGAGGTGAAAACACTCTCCACTTTGACCAGTGCAAATACTATGTTCCTAAAAAGAAAATGTGTCAATAGTAGATTTGATTTGAAGTTTATAACGCCTTACACTCAATGGAAGGGCTCTCTAAAGAGTTGTAAGATTGTTTAGATGTTTTGATTTCATTTTTATTTTAATTAGTCGCAATTGAATTTACATTTTTGTTTAATTTTTTGTTCAATTACTTACCATTGATTTCGCTATACAAAATTGAGCGCTCACTAAAAAATAAAAACAACCAAAAATATTTTGAATTGTCAATTTTCTTCATTTAAGATTTCCACTTAGTCACAGATTTAAATGTTTAAATTAATTTAGTTCTCCATTACACACATTAGTAACTTTTCATGAGTTGAAATTTCATTTTGAATGGTTTAGTTTTAAACAAGTTTTGATTCTACTAATAGAATAGGACTTTTATTCATTGCTAAGGATTAAGATTTCATTCCAACAATTAGATTAGTTCTTTCAATTTGATGCCATTATGATAAGTTTTTTGATCCAATGTAATTATAAATATATCTTTCCATTTGATGCAATTAGATCAATCCTTTCAATTTCATGCAATTAGATGATCTTTTAATTTCATGTCACTAGAATAGTTCTTCTTAATTCAATACCAATGGATGTCTTTTTCATGCAAGTAGAATGATATTTTCAATTTAATCTTATTTTTAAAGGCATCATTTGTCTTTTCAAGTCTGATAGAAAGAACATGTGCGTAAAGTTGAAATGAGTTAATCTTCCTTTAGTCCATCTTTAACGATTTCCTTCAGTTGCTTTTCCATCTTAAAATTAAAAAGAAATAGAGCTCCTAGCATAGATTATGCACATGCACTTCATAAGTACACGAACCTTGGTTGAAAATTAATGAAGTAATTTAACTACCAATTAAATTACCCAACAATAGTGTTCTAAGATACTCACACATGAGCTACTTATTATGCACACAAACTCATCGTTCAACCTTAGAATTAGGCATGCTTCTTTTATAGACTTTGAGTTATAAGATTTCATTATTGGTTGGTTTAGCACAAGAGTTTTATGTAGGTGGTTTTAGAACAGAGTTTTCGCTGTGTCAAGGGGCTTCATGGGATTAGGTTTGACTTTGTTCTATGTTGTCTCTATTTCTATAATGCTCTAAACTTGGTACATGTTGGTAATGCTAATGGTGGTTAGATACAACTAGTGTTTGCCTAATACACTATCACTTGGACATGAACATAACCTTGGGGTTAGCCATAAATTTACCTCAAATCACCCCCTAGAGATTTTGCACTATGCTAAAGAACACTGTCTTGAATACCCCTCCATTCTAGATACCAATCTTCTATTGTTATCACTTTATCTTTCATTCTTTCCTTCCATTTTCATATCAATCTTGTTCTCCATTTATTTTTGGAAAAATGATAATTCTTTCTTTATTATTAATTTAAATCCCCCAAATTCTTTATACCAAAGATAAAGGTCATCGTTTTCTAATTTCTTTATAGTTTACATATTTCTTTAATCTTTTCTATGTGATCTTTATTAATTTTTATTAATATACTAATTTATATGTGTAACTTTTTATATTCATTTTTTAAAATTTACATATTATAAATATTTATATTAATTCATAAATAAATATCCATACAAAATATATATATATGCAATTTTATTAACTCTTAAATTCCAAATAACATCAAAATATTAATTAGAGTAACAAAATTTGTTTATTTATTTTCAATCTTACTAATTCTTAAATTCTAAATAACAACAAAGTATTAATTACAGTAAGAAAACCTAGTATCTAACTAGTTGTCTCTTTTATAATTGTCATTATAGTTTTTTTTAAGTTTTTGAAAATTTATAAAAAATATATTCATGAAGTAATATCATAATTTAAGATTTTTAATAATGTTTTAATGAAAAATGAAAAATTATTTTTTAGTTTATTTAAAAAGTTGTTTTTTTCCTAAATTAAATTTTCAATTTTTTTAGAGATAAATAATTTATTAATTTAACTTTGATATATAGTCAATACTCTTTTATATTCCATATTACTAACTCTTAAGTTCTAAATAATAATAAAGTATTAGTTATAGTAACACAAAACCATACTACCATACTACATACTGTCATGTCATAAGGGTAAGATACTAAAAATATAGTAAATAAATACTATGTACATAATTAGGAAGTATGTAACTATTCGTCTCTTTTATAATTGTCTTTTAGTTTTTTAAAATTTATAAAATTTATTTTCATGAAATAATATAATATTTTAAGGTTTTTTAATAATATTTTAATTTTTTATTTAAATTAAATTTTCTGAAAATATTTTTATATGTAAATAATTTATTAATTTAATTTTTGTTATCACTTGTATTTTTAAAATATATTGATATTTTTTTTAAATAAGTAAACCTCATAAATCATAATATATCAAATTAGAAAAGTAGTAAATTGTGCGTAACCACTAACTTAAATCAAACCAATACCTTGTATGTATTTTGATAAATATCTATTTTGATGATACAATAAGTGACTAAACATTTAAGAAAATAAAAATAAAAATAAAATAAGATTATATAAAAATATAATTTATGAATATTTAAACAAATCTTGTTATTAAAAAGAATGGTAATTCACGGCAACACTTTCAAGCACATGATCATAAACTGAACACGATTATTGGAAAAACTAAAATTCCAAATTATTTATTTTTACTATTATTTAAATTTACAGTTTTATTCTTGTAAACTAACATAAACATAATCACATTAATACATTAATAAATCTGGTTATGTATATCAATTACATACAAAATCATGTTAATAAAATATAAATATATCAACCATTATTATTATTATTATGAAATAATAATAATAATAATTTATAATTAAAAGTAATATAAATATTTATATTAAAATTAATAATTATAATATTAATAATAATAATAATTGGAAAGTTCGAAAATTTTAGGTTAAAATCACATCATCAGAGTTTTGTTTTCATCTGATAAAGTTTTCTTACTTTTCATAACATGAATCACAGAAGCCTAAATTCAATAATTATAATAATTATTAATAAACCAAATAGACTCATGCTATAGACCCAAGATATTAATATTCTAAGACCTAAAGATTAATAAACCAAAGGAATTTGTATTATAAACCCAAGAGATTTAAATTAAACTCTAGAATCAATATTATAAACCTTATGCATAATATTATACCCTAGGAATATGAACTCTTATATTAATAAACTAAAGGGATTGATATCATAAAGGAAAGCGACTAAAACCCAAGGGATAATAAACCCAAAGAATTTGTATTACAAGCCCAAGATATTTAAATTAAACCTTAGGATTAATATTATAAACTTTATGAATAATATTATACCCTAGGAATATGAACCCTAGATTAATAAACCCAAGGGATTGATATCATAAAGGTAAGAGACTAATCAACCCAAGAGATTATAAACCTAAGGGAATAATATTAAACACAAGAAATTAATATTATAAATAGGAGGAATATAAACCTTAAGGTAAATATTATAAACCCTAAAATAAACATTAACCACTAAGATTAATATTATAAACCTCAGGATTAACATTATAAACCTAAGTGATTAATAAACCCAAGGGATCAATATTAAAAGCCCAAGGGATTTTAAACCCAAGGGAATAACATTAAACCCTAGGATTAATATAAAATTTTAGGAATATAAACTTTAAGATTAATAAACCCAAGGAATTAATATTATAAATCTAAGTAATTATAAGCTAAAGGGATTAATATTAAACCCTAAGATTAATATTATAAACCATAGGCAAAATTTATAACCCTGGGAATATAAACCCTAAGTTTAATATTAGAAACCCTAGGATCAATATTATAAACCATAGGGATTAATAAGCCCATTGAATTAATATAAAAAACTCAAGAGATTATAAAATCAAGAGAATAACATTAGACCTTAGGATTAATATTAAACCCTAGGAATACAAACCCTAAGATAATATTATAAATCTTAGAATTAATATTATAAACAAAAGAGATTAATACTATAAATCCAAGGAATTAATAAACCTAAGGGATTAATATTATAAAACCAATGGATTATAAACTCATGAGAATAATTTCAAACCCAAGGGATTAATATTATAAACCTAAGGAATTTATAAACTCAGGGGATAAATATATCTTTACAAGCTATAATTTCAGCAATTCCATTTCATCTATAACAAAAGTTATCAAATGATTTAACGCCCATAATCTAGAACTTCTTTATGAAATTGATTATAATATCTCTTTGGCTACCAAATTGTAACATTTCCATAGCTGAATGATTTTTTCATAGCTCAATCCATGGTTAAACAAGATGCATAGAATTTCAAAGTGAACAAAGGGTATGGGAAATTTCCAAATGCTAAGGACATGCTCATCCACCTATTGTTCCAACTCAAGAGATTGACTAGACTGAAAATCCATTTGATCAACCTCTAGGTCAACACCATTTTGTTTATACACAAGGTATTTTGGAAGCAGTTTCAACATCAAGTGAACATGGAAAGAATGAAATCAAGCGAGTGAGTTTTATGTGATTGATGTGTAAAGAATATCTACATGATTTGCTACAATAGAACAAATCATGCAAGATCTATTTCTTAGTCAAAATTGAAAATTGAGATATCGATCTATAAACTTGCCTCTCAACAGTTCTTTCCAAAAGTTGTTAATTCACTAATGTATAAATATCTCCTTGCTCTGCAACTCGAGATAATAGACAATAGATGGTAATGACTCTGTTTTAAGTGGTGCAAACACTCTCAACTTTGATCAATGCAAATACTATGTTCCTAAAAAGAAAATGTGTCAATAGTAGATTTGATTTGAAGTTTATAACGACTTACACTCAATGGCAGGGCTCCCTAAAGAGTTGTAAGACTGTTTAGATGTTTTGATTTCATTTTTATTTTAATTAGTCGCAATTGAATTTACATTTTTGTTTAATTTTTTGTTCAATTACTTATCATTGATTTCACTATACAAGATTGAGCGCTCACTAAAAAATAAAAACAACCAAAAATATTTTGAATTGTCAATTTTCTTCATTTAAGATTTCCACTTAGTCACATATTTAAATATTTAAATTAATTTAGCTCTCCATTACGCACATTAGTAATTTGTCATGAGTTGAAATTTCATTTTGAATGGTTGAGTTTTAAACAAGTTTTGATTCTACTGATAGAATAGGATTTTTATTCATGGCAAAGGATTAAGATTTCATTCCAACAGTTAGATTAGTTCTTTCAATTTGATGCCATTATGATAATTTTTTTAATCCAATGTAATTAGAAATATATCTTTCCATTTGATGCAATTAGATCAATCCTTTCAATTTCATGCAATTAGATGATCTTTTAATTTCATGTCGCTAGAATAGTTCTTCTTAATTCAATACCAATGGATGTCTTTTTCATGCAAGTAGAATGATATTTTCAATTTAATCTTATTTTTAAAGGCATCATTTGTCTTTTCAAGTCTGATAGAAAGAACATGTGCGTAAAGTTGAAATGAGTTAATCTTGATTTAGTCCATCTTTAACGATTTCCTTCAGTTGCTTTTCCATCTTAAAATTAAACAAAAAAAAAAAAAAATAGAGCTCCTAGCATATATTATGCACATGCACTTCATAAGTACACGAACCTTGGTTGAAAATTAATGAAGTAATTTAACTACCAATTAAATTACCCAACAATAGTGTTCTAAGATACTCACACATGAGCTACTTATTATGCACACAAACTCATCATTCAACCTTAGAATTAGGCATGCTTCTTTTATAGACTTTGAGTTATAAGATTGCATTATTGGTTGGTTTAGCACAAGATTTTTATGTAGGTGGTTTTAGAACAGAGTTTTAGCTGTATCAAGGGGCTTCATGGGATTAGGTTTGACTTCGTTCTATGTTATCTCTATTTCTATAATGCTATGAACTTGGTACATGTTGGTAATGCTAATGGTGGTTAGATATAACTAGTGTTTGCCTAGTACACTGCCACTTGGACATGAACATAACCTTGGGGTTAGCCATAAATTTACCTCAAATCACCCCTGGAGATATTGCACTATGCTAAGAAAGATTGTCTTAGATACCCCTCCATTCTAGATACCAATCTTCTATTGTTAACACTTTATCTGTCATTCTCTCCTTCAATTTCCATTTTCATATCAATCTTGTTCTCCATTTATTTTGGGAAAAACAATAATTCTTTCTTTATTGTTAATTTAAATCTCCTAAATTCTTTATACCAAAAATAGAGGTCATTGTTTCTAATTTCTTTATAGTTTACATATTTCTTTAATATTTTTTAATTAATAAATTGTGATCTCTATTAATTTTTATAATCCATTATTAATAATATATATATACTAATTTATATGAATAATTTTTTATATTGATTTTTTTTAATTTACATATTATAAATATTTATATTAACTAATATATATATATATATATATATATATATATATATATATATATATATATACTCAATTTTATTAACTCTTAAATTCTAAATAACGGAAAAATATTAATTATAGTAACAAAATAAATTTGTTTGATTGTTTGTTTTCAATTTTACTAATTCTTAAATTCTAAATAACAACAAAGTATTAATTATAGTAACAGAAAACCTAGTATGCAACTAATATCTCTTTTATAATTGTTATTATAATTTTTTTTTAAGTTTTTGAAAATTTATAAAAAAATATACTCATAAAATAATATCATAATTTAAGATTTTTAATAATATTTTAATTAAAAATTAATTTTCTTTTGTTTATTTAAAATAATATTTAAAAAAAAATAAAATAATTATTAATTTAACTTTTTTATATATGGTAAATCAAATACTCTTCTCTTTTATATTCCATCTTACTAACTCTTAAGTTCTAAATAATAACAATGTATTAGTTATAGTAATAGACAACCACACTGTCATGTCATAAGGGTAAGATACTAAAAATATAGTAAATAAATACTATGTACGTAACTAGGAAGTATATAACTACTAGTCTCTTTTATAATTGTCTTTTCTTTTTTTTAAATATATAAAATTTATTTTCATGAAGTAATATAATATTTTAAGAATTTTTAATAATATTTTAATTAAGTTCGAAGGGGTAGTTTAAGTGGTAATGGTCGTGGAAATGAAGTTTCACTAAATTGGAAAACTTAGGTTCAATTCTTGTGCTACCTTTCTCGGAAATTAGATGAATAACAGACATGTAAAAAACTCGAAAATAAAAAGATCCTACCTAACCTTACTCTATATATATATAAATTTTTTATTTAAATTAAATTTTCTAAAAGTTATTTTTATATATAATAATTTATTAATTTAATTTTTTTATTACTTGTATTTTTAAAATATATTGATATTTTTTTTAAATAAATAAACTTCATAAATCATAATATATCAAATTAAAAAAGTAGTAAATTGTGCTTAACGACTAATTTAAATCAAACCAATACCTTGTATGTATTTCGATAAATAAATAATAATAATAAGAGAAGATAATACACTGCATGTATTTTGATGATAAAATAAGTGACTAAACATTTAAGAAAAATAAAAACAAATATAAAATGAAATTTATCGAAAAGTTATAATCTGTGAATATTTAAACAAATTTTGTTATTGAAAAGAATGGTAATTCAGGGTAACACTCTGAAGCACATGATCATAAACTGAATATGATTATTTGATGATAAAATAAGTGACTAAACATTTAAGAAAAATAAAAACAAATATAAAATGAAATTTATCGAAAAGTTATAATCTGTGAATATTTAAACAAATTTTGTTAGTGAAAAGAATGGTAATTTAGAGTAACACTCTGAAGCACATGATCATAAACTGAACAAGATTATTGAAAAAACTAAAATTCCAAATTATTTATTTTTGTTATTATTTAAATTAACAGTTTTATTCTTGTAAACTAATACAAACATAATCACATTAATAAATTTGTTTATATATACCAATCACATACACAATCACATTAATAAATATGATTAATAAATGTAAATATATCAACAATCACCATTATTATTATTATTATTATTATTATTATTTAATATAAATAATAATAGTAATAATTTATAATTAAAAGTAATATAAATATTTATATTAAAATTAATAATAATAATTGAAAAGTAAGAAAATTTTAGGTAAAAATCACATTATCAGAGTTTTGTTGAGGCGTTCGAACCATCAAGTGTGGTTCATCCGATGATGTGATTTTTACCAAAAATTTTCTTACTTTTCATAACATGAATCATAGAAGCCTAAATTCAACAATTATAATAATTATTAATAAACCAAATAGATTCATGCTATAAACCCAAGATATTAATATTCTAAGCCCTAAAGATTAATAAACCAAAGGAATTTGTATTATAAACCCAAGAGATTTAAATTAAATTCTAGAATCAATAGTATAAACCTTATGCATAATATTAAACCCTAGGAATATGAACTCTTAGATTAATAAACTAAAGGAATTGATATCATAAAGGAAAGCGACTAAAACCCAAGGGATTTGTATTATAAACCCAATGGATTATAAACTCAAGCTATTTAAATTAAACCTTAGGATTAATATTATAAACCTTATGAATAATATTATACCCTAAGCCCCAAGAGTTAGCTCAATCGGTCAAATCAAATGTCTCGCCAATGGGAGGTCACAGGGTCGAATCCCGAAAGCTCTTGGGGTTAGGTCAGTAAATAGGCCGAGGGGTGTTGATGCCCTTCGGGTGGCGTCCACTCAGTGTTTAAAACCCTGGACGTAGCGGCTACCCACTGACCCGAGTATCCAATCAGTAAGTGAAAAAAAAAAATATTATACCCTAGGAATATGAACCCTTAGATTAATAAACCCAAGGGATTGATATCATAAAGGTAGGAGACTAATCAACCCAAGAGATCATAAACCTAAGGGAATAATATTAAACACAAGAAATTATTACTATAAACCTGAGGGATATAAACCTTAAGGTAAATATTATAAAGCCTAAAATAAACATTAACCACTAAGATTAATATTATAAACCCCAAGATTAACATTATAAACCTAAGTGATTAATAAACCCAAGGGATCAATATTAAAAGCCCAAGGGATTTTAAACCCAAGGGAATAGCATTAAACCCTAGGATTAATATAAAATTCTAGGAATATAAACTTTAAGATTAATAAACCCAAGGAATTAATATTATAAATCTAAGTGATTATAAGCTAAAGGGATTAATATTAAACCCTAAGATTAATATTATAAATCATAGGCAAAATTTATAACCCTGGGAATATAAACCCTATGTTTAATATTAGAAACCCTAGGATCAATATTATAAACCCTAGGGATTAATAAACCCATTGGATTAATATTAAAAACTCATGAGATTATAAAATCAAGAGAATAACATTGGACCTTAGGATTAATATTAAACTCTAGGAATACAAACCCTAAGATTAATATTATAAATCCTAGAATTAATATTATAAACACAAGAGATTAATACTATAAATCCAAGGAATTAATAAACCTAAGGGATTAATATTATAAAACCAATGGATTATAAACTCATGAGAATAATTTTAAACGCAAGGTATTAATATTATAAACCTAAGGAATTTATAACCCAAGGGATTAATATTAAACAGTAAGATTAATATTATAAACCCAATATTAAACTTTAATATTATAAACCAAATATTATAATCCCTAATATTATAAATTTGGTATAAACCCCAAGTTTTGTAATGCAACAATGCAATGCGACATTGAATAATTTGATTATTATAATTTGATTTATTTTTATTGAAAATTTCTACATAAAATAAAAAATAAAAATGATTAAGTATAAAAATATGTTATATTTAAAATCAAAACAATAAACAAAATATTATTTTTAAGAATTTCAAAAATGAAAAAGTAAAGTTAAAATATTTTATAGAAAGTTATCTATATATTATTATAATTATTTTCTTGGTAAAATAAAATAAAATTTAGATTTATAATTAGGGAAAATTAGAGTTCATAATATATTTGAATATTTAAAAAAATATTTTTTTGGAATAAATAAATTTTATAATTTGCTTGTAGATAAGTATTTCATATTTTTTTTCTTTTTTTTTTCCATTTTTTTAAAGATAATTATGATAGCTTGACCAAGGGTTTCTTAAACCCTCGATCGAGCTATTTGAAATTTGAATTAGCTCGATTGAGGGTTTCTTAAACAAAGTTTTAGCTCCTCTTGTGTAAATTTCTCTGCAACATTGTTTTGTACTGTAGCGGACTCCAAGCATAATTTGTCTTTAAATGGCAGAGTTGATCATGTTGGATTCATGAAGAAACTCTCTATCCAATGGCATATGAGTTTGACATTTTCAAATTAGTATGATATTTTTTATCTAATTTATTTTAAAGATAATGCTTGAATTTTTTTTGAACAATTTTAAAGAGGTTGAATAAAAAATCAATATCATTAAATATACACAACGAAAAAAAAAAAAAATTACCACTATCTTCGGTTACGAGTCCGATTCAAAAAGGTATTATTAGTTTTTCAATTTATATAAATAGTTGAAAAAAACTTTATGTGAACACATGTGTGTGAAAAATGCAACTGAAACAATAATTCCCCAACTTCCAAAAATAATAAAAAAATATAATTTTGCATAAAAAGATAAATTTTTAATATGAAAGACTTAGCTCTCTCCTTGTAGATCATGCTCATATATATATATATATATATATATATATATAAACTACATATTTTAGACTAAATTATGTTACATGAACACACACTTACCTCTTAAGATGTGTGAAAATTTACAAAGACAAGCATTTTATTTAATGGAAAATTGAAATATTATATGACACTAAATATTTTTGAAAAAAATATCATTAGGACAACAACATAATTCTCTGCAATTTGTCATTTTACTTTGAATCAAAATTCACAGTGCTTATATGAATTTTGAGAGTTTCAATTCGATAAAACTTGAGGAAAAAATTGAAATTTCATCGCCACATTTGGCCCAAAAGTGTAACCCATCTTCATGCTTTCACCTTTAGATTAATAAACCCACAGATTCATATCATAAAGGCAAGGGACTAATACACCCAAGGGATTATAAACTCAAGGGAATAATATTAAACACAAGGAATTAATATTATAAATCTAAGGGATATAAACCCTAAGGTAAATATTTTATTTTTGTAAGTTTGGAAAGACTACATCTTCATCATGTCCAATATAACACCTAGATCGGGGCAAGGAATTGAATCAGTGACTTCACATCAAGGAGTGCCTTAATAGAGAACTTGATCAACATCTATCCAAGACCTCATGAACAAACCCTAAGGTAAATATTATAAACCCTAAAATAAACATTGAACCCTAAGATTAATATTATAAACCTTAGGATTAACATTATAAATCTAAGTGATTAATAAACCCAAGAGATCAGTTTTAAAAACCCAAAGGATAATAAACCTAAGGAATTTGTATTATAAACCCAAGAGATTTAATTAAACCCTATGATTAATACTATTAACCTTATTAATAATATTATACCCTATAAATATGACTCCTTAGATTAATAAACCCAAGAGATTGATATCATAAAGGCAAGAGACTAATAAACCCAAGGGATTATAAACTCACGGGGATAATATTAAACACAAGGAATTAATATTATAAACCTAAGGGACATAAACCCCAAGGTAAATATTATAAACCTTAAAATTAATATTATAAATCTGATGATTAACATTATAAACCTAAGCGATTAATAAACACAAGAGATCAATACTAAAAACCCAAGAGATTTGAAACCAAGGGGAATAACATTAAACCCTAGGATTAGTATTAAATCCTAGGAACATAAACCCTAAGATTAATAAATACAATGGATTAATACTACAAGCCCAAGGGATTATAAACTAAAGGGATTAATATTAAACCTAATATTAATATTATAAACTTGCATATACTTAAATATTAAACCCTAGGAATATAAACCCTTAGATTAATATTAGAAAATATAGGATCAATGGTATAAACCCAAGGGATCAATAAACCCAATAAGCCCATTGGTTTAATATTAAAAACCTGAGGGATTATAAACACAAGGGATTGATAAACCTAGGGGATTAATATGAAACCCTAAGATTAATATTATAAGACTTAATACTACAAATTATAAACTTAATATTAAACTTTAATATTATAAACTAGATATTAAAAGACCCTAATATTATAAACGTTGTATTAAACCCAAGTTTTATAATGTAACAATGCGACATTGAATAAATTACAATGTAATGTAACATTGCGAAAATAGACCATGGTTGAGCATGGTTGACAATGATTGACCATTGCTAACGATAATTGACCATGCTTGATTTTCATATTGAGACAATCTTTGACACAACGTGACGTTGAACCATGGTTGGACATGGTTAATTTTCATATTGACCATGATTGATTTTCATATTGAGAAAATTTTTGTCACAATGTGGCATTGGGCCATGGTTGACCATCATTACAAACCTAAGAGATTTATAATAAACCATAGAATTAATATTATAAACCCTATGAATAATATTATACCCTAAGAATATGAACCCTTAGATTAATAAACCCAAGGGATTGATATTATAAACCCATGGACTAATAAACACAAGGGAGTAATACTAAAAACCCAAGGGATTATAAATCTAAGGGTTTAATATTATAAACACAAGGTATATAAACCCTAAGATAAACATTACAAACCTTGAAATAAATATGGTTGACCATGGTTGATTTTCATATTGTCACAATTTTTGTCACAGTGCGACATTGGACCATGGATGACCATGATTGATTTTCATATTGAAACAATATTTATCACAATGCAACGTTGGACCATGGTTGATTTTCATATGGAGACAATCTTTGTCACAATGCAACACTAGACCATGGTTGACCATGGTTTTCATAATGTGATATTGGACAAAGAGACAATCATTGTCACAATGTGACCATGGTTGATTTTCATATTGAGACAATCTTTGTCACAGTGTGACATTGGACCATGGTTGACCATGATTGATTTTCATATTGAGACAATCTTTGTCATAATGCGACATTGGACCATGAGTAATCATGATTGACCATGGTTAACCATGGTTGATATCCATATTGACAATCTTTGTCACAATGCGATGTTGGATTAGGGTTGACACAATGTGACGTTGGATCATGAGACAATCTTTGTCTCAATGTGACCATGGTTATTGACGATCATTGACCATGGTTGGACATCACTGACTTTCATATTGAGACAATCTTTGTGACAATGCGACATTGGATCATGGTTGACCATGGTTGACCATGATTGATCATTGTTGATAATTTTTTACCATGGTTGATTTTCAGATTGAGACAATCTTTGTCACAATGTGATGTTGGTCCATGGTTGACCATGATTGTTTTCATATTAAGACAATCTTTGTCGCAATGCGACATTTGACCATGGTTTACCATGATCGAATACAGTCGACCATGGTTGATTTTCATATTGAGACAATCTTTGTTACAATGTGATATTGTACCATAGTTGACCATGATTGACGATGGTTAAACAAACTGCTTTTCATATTGAAACGCTCTTTCTCACAACATAGCGTTGAATCATAATAAACCATGATTAAAAACCCATAAAATTTAATATTTATAATTTTAAAATATATTGATTAAAAAAAACAACTTCATAAATCATAATATAGCACATTGGAAGAGTAATAAATTGTAATTATATCAAATTAGAAATGTAATAAATCGTGATTAAACAAATAATTTAAATCAAACGAATACTTTGCATTTATTTCGATTAATTGTATTTTCGATGAAATAGGTGACTACTAATTTCAATGTTTAAAAAAAAATTAAAATAAATATAAAACGAAACTGTCGAAAGGTTATAATCTGTGAATATTCAAACAAATCTTGTTATTAAAAAGAATTGTAACTCACGGCTCACACACTAAAGCACATGATCATAAACTGAACATGATCATTGGGAAAACTAAAAGTCGAAACTATCTACTTTTGCTATTGCCTAAATTTATGGCCTTGTCAGGTTTTACTCTTTTCTATAAATAAATGAAACAAATCATTTTTCAGATCGGCTTATTGTAATGCATTTTTTTCCCAAACGTTCATCCTAGTCTACCTTTCTTCTTGTTCAATCTTTATCAACCATGGCCCCTGGTCCTGGCTCTGACATGTTCTCCAAGCTTTCAGATGACTTACTGTGTTTGATACTGACAAGACTCCCCATTAAAGAGGCTGTGAGAAGCTCCGTTCTCTCCAAGAGATGGAGATACCTCTACAGCCGAATGCCCCAACTCACCATCTCGCCCTATTTCATCATGGGTTCTGTCAGCCCCACTCCCCTCTCCATTGCCACAGTCGAGAATATAATATCTAACTTTCTGCTTTCGCATTGCTCTGACCTCGAAGGCTTTTATCTGTTTCCGCACTCTTTGCAGCCTTGGGTCCCTAACGGTTGGAAGTTTACCTGCCAAAGCGTATGGAAATGGGTGGAGTGCGCAGCAAGAAAGAATGTCCAACACCTCGCCTTATGTCATTCCTATAGGGAAAGGGTAATCCTGTTACCTGCCCTTTTCTCCTGCACAAATCTTAGAACGCTCATGCTTTCTAATTACATTGTCTCCCATATCCCACAGAATTTTTGCAGATTTAATCGTCTTATTGCTTGCGATCTCTTTAATATGGAATTCAGAAACGACTCCTTTACCCGCTTTATTTCTCATTGCCCACTTCTTGAAAAGCTTCAAATATCAAAGTGTTCTGGTCTGCAGAAGCTTGTTATTTCCGCTCCCAACATTACTGCTATTCGCATTTGTAATCAGTTTAGGAATTTTAATATGCCAGTGGAGCTTTTAACTATCAGATGTCCGAAGCTTAAATGCCTTGAGGTATTAATCTCAAAGTATTTCCCCATGAAGGATTTGAGAGTGAATGACCTGTTGTTTCAGGAACTTTCTTTCGCAGTTCAGCGCCTCGACATGCAGTTTGGAAGTGACATGGTTGGATTGTCATTGCTTTCAACTGGAGGGAAAGAACACAATTTATCGGCGGAGAGATTTCTTGAGATAATTGGGAGCTTCAAATCACTGAAGATGCTTTCCGTGACATGGTTCGCATCTCGATATTTTGTGGCTAGGCGAACATTTGAAAGGCAAAATTTGTTGCAGAATCCTCTTCTCAATCTGCTGCAAACTCTTGCTCATCTTCAGCGTCTAGCCTTAAGTGGCTTAAATAGCTTTATTTTGGTAACGTTTTTTTTTTTTTTTAAAGGATATATATATGTTTGCTACAAAATAGCCAATTTCTTTGTGGAAAACAGCTTTGGGATTAGTAACTGGATTTTTCTTTGGTATTCAATGCAGGAGTTAGGTATAGATCCCATTCCACCATGTCGAAACTCTGTACCTGTCAATATTCGGTTCATATGTGTATCGATAAGCGTATTCAATGATAAAGAAATTACTGTTTTGGGCTGGTTGCTGGAGAATACCCCTCTTCTTGAAACCATGGAAATCCAAATACCACCGTTTAAATTTAGGAACCAAGAAAGCTGCATACTGTTTTTAGCAAAAGTGTTGGATTTGAGAAGAGCTTCCCCTCGAGCTAGAGTACGTGTTACAGAAATAAAAGAAGAGTATTTCATTCCGTTTGAACGGGTGGAGTTACACTAATAAATGTGCCCTGTGATAAAGCAGGTCCTTCTAATTAGAAAATAGAAGCTTCTTCTAATGGCCGGATGAAGAACTCCAACTAACGCTTATTGCTCTTCCTGCCTCTCGAAAAACGGAAGAACACCCTAAAATATTCATCGGAGGAACTTTGCGATGGCCAGATGTTTGAAGGTTTGGGGGAACTTTGCCATGGCGGTACGAAGTCAAGCCAACGCAGCTGGAAGCCTTCGAATTTGGGAATCTGGAATTTGGGAATCAGAAGGGCCATAAAGATTTTGGGTTGTGGACATTGAATAATGAAAATATTTTATTTTAGGTTTTTTTAAGATATAAGTTTAAGACTTTTAATTATTAGGTTTGTTTTTTATAATAAAACAAAACTGCTGCTAATAAATATCCTGGTTGGAATACTATTTCCTTGATATTATTTTAATTTTAACCTAAAAAAACAGATGGGAGTAATTGCTCCTATTGGAATTAGGAATATGCTATACAAGGTTGAAAGATCAAATAAGTGTACTTCAAAATTTTATATAATCGATTGGAATTTTATATGTACATTCTACATGGATGATTTAGTTATGTTTTTGACATGTATTTAATAAATAGTTTGTTCAATGAAATCAATATTACTACATGGATGATTTAGTTATGTTTTTGACATGTATTTAATAAATAGTTTGTTCAATGAAATTAATATTTTTTTAATCTAAGTATTTGTTTTTTACAAATACTTAATAAATAACGGTTATATAGTAGCTAGTATCTCTCACTTAGCTTAAATATAGCTTAATTAAACTAAAAAATAATAAAGACAAAGATTTCATTATAAAAATAAGACAACTAATAAAATATTGTATTGTTAAATGCCATCACCAAAAATTAAAAAATATGATTAGCTAATATTGTTTATATTAATATATATATACCATTTGATATGTGTGTGTTTTATTAAAATATATATTTTAATAGTCAAGTCTCACTAGTACAATCGGTTGAGGATGGGCCTCATTAGCAAGACGACCCAAGATCAAACCTCACGGAGGTTGTTGCGACCGTGCTAGGGGGAAGAGACACGCTTTGGGGTTGGTGTGGCCTAGGCTGGGTGTGATCCCTAGGTGATTTTGATGGCTTAAATGCTGGCTTAAGTGCCCCTAGGTCGCAGTTTCTCAAGCAGCAGGTTAAGCTAGGATAAACATAGGGTTGGTGTGGCCTAGGCTGGGTGTGATCCCTAGGTGATTTTGATGGCTTAAATGCTAGCTTAAGTGCCCCTAGGTCGCGGTTTCTCAAGCAACAAGTCAAGCCAGGATAAACACAAATCACTTGGCAAATATAACACACACACATCATTTATGAAAATGGAAAAATAGAAAAAGGAAAAAAAATTAAATAAAAAGAAAGAAAACCAAAAACAAACAATTAGTAACTAATAGAAATGGAAGTTATTAAAGAGCCCAAAATAAGACCTTAACCAATCACCTTACAAATAAATAAATTTAAATAGTAACAATAAAATAACAAAAAATGAATTCCCAATGTTAAACTATGGATAAGTGGTAGAAATTATTGGTCAAAGACAAACTAATACAAAGTCAAAGCAAAACTGAATTTGTAATACCATGCCTACAACAGGGATAATAATTGTTTTTTGAAATGAATATTTTCATATTAGAATTAGGAATATGTTATATAAGGTTGAAAAATTAAATTAGTGTGATGATTTAGTTATGTTTAGATTGTTTTGTTAAATATATTAGGAAGGGATGATTTAGTAGGAGTTGAGACTCCTCGAAGATTGGGGAGCCTATTCCTTGAGCCTTATCACGAGGGGCTAAAAATGTCCCCATATCAAATTTGAAACAAGGTGAATGGGATATCATCTTATTGTACCAACTACTAAGTTGTCCCACAGGGAAACAAATGAACGCCTACTTGAAAAATATAGAAAGAGTGGCTTGAGTGTTTATGCTTGGCTATTGGGAGTGACAATAGGGTTCATTATGCAGGAAAATAGGAATATCAATTTTTTATTTTTATTTTGTTAAATATTGGTTAATGTTTACAAAATCAATAGATTTATCTAAATTTATTTATTACGTAAAATTTTGAAAAAAAAATTCACTTTATAAAAAAGATTAAAATTCGTTAATTAACACAAAACAATTCCAATCAATATTGAAACCTACAAGCATTAAATGAATTCAAATCAAATAATAAAAATGTCTTTGTAACGTGTTAAAAACCATGCAACAATATTACAAATAAAAATGGCGTCGTCTAAACATGCTATGTTTTGAAGTTTTTGGTCGAAATTCTTTTTTTCTTTTTTGGCCAAATCTTATTTTTTGTTGTTTAAAATGGGTTTTTGACTACACATATGGATTTAACATCCTAAAAACCCCTAAGAGAACTCAGATTGTGGCGATTTTACAACACAAACTTGTGGTTCCAATAAATCCTTGCGGAATTCTAGACAAATTCAACCAAAAAACATGTTGGAAAACCCTTCAAAATGTGGAACTAGTACACTACAAATATAAAAAGATGATATCTAAACATGCTATATTTTGGAGTTTTTGGCCAAAATTTGATGAAATTTGTTTTGGCCAATTCTTAATTCTTGTTATTTAAAATGGGTTTTTTACTACACATATGGATTCAACACCATGAAAAATCACTAGGGCACTCAAATTGTGGAAATTTTACAACTCAAACTTGTGATTCCAAGAAATCCCTTGCAGATTTTGGACAAATTAGATCGAAAAATATGTTGGAAAACCCTCCAAAACATAGAATAGATATACTAAAGCAATAAAAAACATTGTCTAAATATGTTATGTTTTGGAGTTTGTGGATAGAATCCGATACATTTTTTGGGGCAAATCTTAATTGTTTTTGTTTAAAATGGGTTTTTGATAACTCAAAATTGTGATTCCAAGAAATATCTGCCAGATTCAAGAAAAATAGACCACAAATATGATGGAAAAATCTCTAAAACATAGAACAAATAGGCTATGAGAATAAAAATATGTCTAAATATGCTACATTTTGGATTTTTTTGTCGGAATCCAACGATTTTTTTTTTTTGCCGATAGAGCATTCACTCAATAAATCTCTGACACATCACGTGCATTCATGACATAGTAAATAATACCCTTAATTTGACTAAATATTGGAAAATACCTCTAAAAATCACATTTTTTTAACCCCCTACCAATATGAACTTAATACACATTCCCAATTAAAAAACATTTACTTCACTAGATATTGTAGGTATCCATTTTTTCATTAACATTTTTTTATACCCCTTTATATATTTTCATTAATTTTGAGCTTCATTCCTTTTACTTACCAATATGAAAACACTTTACCCTCTATATATCCCTCAACATATTATGCTATTTTTTCCTCAATATATATCCCCCAATATGAATGCACATGGTATGATATTACCCCCCTAGTGAAGCCCATGTGTTTTTTCTAAATCTTATTTTTTGTTGTTTAAAATGGGTTTTTGACTACATATATGGATTCAACACCTTGAAAAACCTTTTGGGCACTCAGCGTTTATGGAGGGTTCACAACTTAAAATTGTGATTCCAAGAAATCTCTATTAGGTTCAGGAAAAAATAGACCAAAAGTATATTGGAAATCCCTTCAAAACATATAACAGATAAACTACGACAATAAAAAGACATTGTCTAAATATGTTATGTTTTGAATTTTTTGGTCGAAATCCAGTGAAATTGTGTTTCACCAAAGATTGTTTTTTGTTGTTTAAAATGAGTTTTTGACTACCTACATGGATTCAACACCTTGAAAAACCCTTGGAGAACTCAGATTATGGAGGGTTTACAACTCGAACTTGTGGTTCCAAGAAATCCTTGCTAGATTCTGGACAAATTAGACTGAAAAACATGTTGGAAAATCCTAAAAAACATAGACTAAATAAACTACAACAATAAAAAGGATTTTCCTAAACATGTTACATTTTGGATTTTTTGGCCAAAATTCGACAAAATTTGTTTTGGCCAAATCTTATTTTGTTTTTGTTTAAAATGTGTTTTTGACTGCATATATGGATTCAATACACTGAAAAACTCATGGGGCACTCATATTGTGTAGAGGTTACAACTCAAATTTGTGATTCCAAGAAATCCCTTCCTAATTCCGGATAAGTTAAACTAAAAAAAATGTTGGAAAACCCTCCATAAGTTAGAGCATATAGACTACAACAATAAAAAGATGTTTTCTACCCATGCTATATTTTGAAGCTTTTGGCTGAAATCCAATGATTTTTTTCCAAATCTTAAATTATGTTGTTTAAAATGGGGTTTTGACTGCATATATGGATTCAACACCCTGAAAACACCTTGGGCACTTGGATTGTGGAGAGTTTACACCTCAAACTTGCGATTCCAATAAATCCCTACTAGAATTTTGACAAATTAGACTGAAAAATATGTTGGAAAACCATCCAAAATGTAGAATAGATGGACAACAACAATAAAAAGACGTTGTCTAAACATGCTACATTTTAGAATTTTTGGCCAAAATCTAGCAAAAATTTTGGGCCAAATCTTAATTTTTTGTTTAAAATAGGTTTTTGACAACATATATGGCTTCGACACCCTGAAAAATCCCCAGGGCACTCAAATTATGGAGAGTTTACAACTCAAACTTGTGATTCCAAGAAATCCCTACCTCATTTTGGACAAATTAGATCAAAAAATATGTTTGAAAACCCTCCAAAATGTAGAACAGATAAACTACAACAATAAAAATATGTTATCTAAATACTAGTAGAAAATGAGAAATTAGTGACTAGGTTACTAAAATGTATAGTTACCGTAGCTTTTCCAAATGAAATACTACAAACAAATGAGCAATATTAAGTGACCCAACTAAAAATGATTAACATAAACAACTAATTTAGTCTCGGGTTAAAATATATGACTAGCTAATAAGTAATACAACAAAAAATGACTAATTTAGTGTAGGAACAAACAGATGACTACTTAAAAAGTACTACAATAATACGAATCAGTTGCTTATATTAGTCATTTTAATTGTGTCACTTCAGTAGTCTAATCTTATAAGTGATAGAGGATTCAAAGGCTATTATATATTAATTGAAAGGCTATACTTCCTTAAACACTTCTTTATTGGATCAATGAATGATTAGATTTATGGCATTGATGAGAACCTTCAGTTTTATATCCTTTGATCACATTCATAGGAAATTAAATTTAAAGGCTAAAAAATTATCCAAAAACGGGCAAGGGCTTATAGTTAGGTCAAATACATTATGAAGAATACCTGCAAGGATAAGGTGATAAACTTTTTATGCGTATGTACATTTTTTTTTATCACAATCATATCCATTGAACTTAGGATACTAGTTTTTAACTTATATATCAAGTTGTTTATCTAATTTGAACGTACATTATGAACATAGTTGTACTAGGCTCTTATGAAATTGTTTTGAATCCTATGGGGATTTTGATATTGCTCAAACATTAGATGTTGAACATATTAGAATATCACTTTGTGCATGTGAAGCAGATTTAATATATGTTAGATGATGTAAATTACACCTTTGTATTAATATTAATACAAAAATGATGTTTTTTTCTTATTGGGAAAAAAAATATGGCATTTCCCACCACCTAAGTGAATAATTACTAAAACAATTATGCCTAAATCAATAATTACTAAAACAAATAATCTCCAAATTCTTCAACCTAAATCAATAATTGCCCACAACATACATAATAATTTATAAAAAAAAAATAATAAATCATTGTTCATCATGACTGAAAAATAAGTGTTCATCATGACTAGCCACCTGATCATGATGGAAAGCTGACTCATCTGAAAATTAAGATTCGTTTTAGTGACTAGCTCATCATGATTGAAAATCAAAGTTCATTATAGTGGCTAGCCGTTGTGTTTATAGCCACAATCATTGGTTTACTCCCACTACTACTCAATGAAGCTTGGGTGCTATTTTTTGCATTTCGTGAGAAGTGGTAGGGTTACTTTGGTTTTGAGAGCTTATTTAGAGATCTTTGCTATAATGTACCTCAAATATCCCTCCACCCCCCCCCCCAAACAAAAAAAACTATTGGTTGTTGATTACAGTTCTAAATAGATTTCACCACAAATGATACTTGTTTGCATAGTACAAGCTAATCTTACCACTAGAGATTTGATCCCTCTTGGTGCCTAGTAGATCCGAAGTTAGGATGGATCTAGGCTGGTATAATATATGTAGTTATTTATGGTTCACATTCTCCACATTAAAATGTTAAAACATGCCCCTTCATAATTTTTCCTATATTTTCTAAAATACTACATATCAAATCCATATTAGGCCTTGAAAGAATTACAAAATCTCCCTCATACATTGAATTAAAAAGCAACGATTAATGGAATAAGAATTATCTCAATATTTCTCTATCTATATATGTTTCATGTTAAAATCTTTTACTCAATCTGCATATTGAAATATTATACTTATAACCCATGTTAAATTTCTAGTTGTTATAAAACCTTATGTATCAACTCCATATTAAAAATGAAATAACTTACACATCTCCCTAGTTATGAAAGTGAAAATATAAAATTTTTTAATTTAAATTACATTATTTTTCTCTAAAAAAAATTAGATACAAAATTTTGTTATTTAATATGGTGTTGATGGCCAAAATAAACATCATCAACATTTGGGGAATCCACCCAGTCAAGGCCCCAATTATACCTTTTTCATTGAAATTGGTGGTTCTAACTGGTTCAAATAGGTTTCCAGTTACCTGTTCAAAATAAGTATAAGTGAGGTGAAATGGATGATAAAAATAATTGCAAAAGTTATGTGTAAAAAATTAATTATGAAAAACTAATATATTAACTTATCTCTAGTACCCAAGTATATGAATCACATGTGCTAAAATAATAATATTATTTCATAATAATAAATATCATTACAAAGAAATATCAGAATAACGATTAAATTAATTGTTTTGATTAAATAGTTAATCAAAACAATATTATGCTCTCCACATATAAAAAATCAAAAAACATTGTTTTCTTTAATTAAGAGAAATAATCATGACACATTCAAAAGTGATAAGTGACAAGATTAATACGAAAGCATACAAAAAAAATATTCAAATATATATAACAAATCCTTTAAAGATAGAATACACACATACAAGATAAAATTACCAGATCTGATAGCAATGTTTTCATCTCTAGAATTGCAATGGTTCAGATATATATTAAAAAGAAAGCTAAGTACAATAGTGCAACAAAAGATTCACTTTAATTGAAAAAATTCAAAACCCCTTTCTAAATGCATGAAAGGGTTATTATAAAAGTTTTTTACAAAAAATAGGAGATAAAACGAATCTTCGAGAAAGCTTGACTAAATATGTATACAATTAAATTTGTTGTAACTAAACTAAGGCCGTTGAACTTGATCCAATTGTGCTTCGCCAATGCTTTCTTGAAAAGTGCAACAAGAAATTTTCAATTTCATTTTGCCTTGATTAAATTGAAAAAAATTGAATTTCCACATCAACAGACAACTTGGATGATGTTAACTTCTGTGACATAGCTTGTGCCACCCAATTTACTCAGTAAATTCGAGTTGGAGGAGTTAGAGTTGAGTTACGCAAGTGTGATTGCTAATTTGTAGCAATCAAGGTCAGTTATCTTAGGTTGTTTTCAAATAAACTAGTTCCAACTTTTGGAGGAACTAGTGGAAGGTTAGTTAAGTAGTGGGACTTTAGTCAAACTCAATGATCATCTAGTTAACTGATCAATCAACCTGAAATAGTTAGTGCGTGTAAATAATTCAAGTTACCCAATTGAGGTGGAGATTCCAAGCCAATGTAACATCAGTTGTAGACTATTCTTGAGTGTACAAGTGTTGCATGTAGTCAGATGATCAACCTAAGGAATTTCACAATTGAATTAGAGTAATTTCCTAAATAAAAGGGGTTAATTCCTCAAGGAATAACACAAATAAATAAGAGCTCAATCTGAGGCAAAATTTGACTAAGTCCAGGTCAGAGGCCTTCAGTGAGCAGAGAGATAGGTTATGCGCTTGTAGGGTGAGCTCAGTTGAGTAAAGCAATTGTAATAAATATCTATTCATTTGATTAATGTAAGGAGACATTGGGGATTTTAGCAGATTCCTTTCCCTAGATAAAAATACTTGTTGCATGTGTGTTATTTCTTCTTGCATCTCTGAGATTTTTGTTCTAAATTGTGAATTAATGTCTGAGGAGAAGTAATGTAGGTTCATGTATTGTGATTTTGATTAAAACTTCATGAGCAGTTGCAAATATACAACCTAATTTCTACATGTTCATAGACTTCAAGTAGAGATGCCACTTCTTGGAGAATCTGGGGCTTCATTAGCATTTGACAGCTAAAGATAACTACTTTGAATTGTGGCATAATCTGAGTGGTTTTGTTCGTTAGTGCCTTTAATAGAAACCAATGATTGTGAGGATTTACCACATATCACTAATTGTCATCCAGATTTACCTTTGTCAACTACTTGATTTCCTTGGTAATATCACTCTGCTTTTCATCCCACTACTCTTGTAATCTTTTCATTTCTGGCAAGGAAAATTTAGGGTGTTTTGAAATATGATGAGCTTTAAGTAATAACTCATTTACTGCTTCTACAATGGGCTCGAAATGTATCGGGCATCATTGAGAGACTCCTTAGTTGCTTTAATTCTCACTTTCGAGCCTTTAAGAATAATCTTAGTGTTATCACTAGGCTAGAAAGGGTTGGGCTGTGTCAACCTTTAACTCAGCATAACTATTTCAAACCAACCTTTGACTGGAAGTTATCCCTTCCAATTTGAGAGGGCTCTCTCAATATACTTAAAAAAATTTACTATGATAAGCTCAAAAATTCAGATGGCTAACTCTGGTTTCTTTTTTTTATGTGGTTTTATAGGTGAAGGAGAATGTGATGGCTTCCACCATTGGGCATGGAGCCAGATTAAGGAAAATCATTGACAAACAACAGTGCTTAATTGAAACTGAGGCATATCTGGCTTTAAAATTGATATCAAATAAACATTTACAGTCATACACAAAAAATGAAGGAAGTTGGAGCACTTGTCATGAATTCCAAGTAACATAGAAACATAAATAACATGATGAAAAAACATAAAACATAAAGCCAAACACATGAGTCTCATGTAGTAAAACAGAGTTTCTGTAACATATGTATTAACTGAGATTTTTTTTTATACAAAGAGTGGCCTCCTTCACATTGTCGATCCACTTTAGTAAAAAAAACCTACAAATGTATAGACCAACCTATCCATCTTATCATTAATTACAAAATCTTCCACTTGTGGCTAGAAGCAATCATTCTAAATTCCTATTTGACACCTATTGAAAAACTTTAGGTATTTTATGTTTTACACAAATTTCAATACAAATAGGACTCTTCTATCATAATGAGCTTGAACAAACTTCTGTTGGTGGATCTTAACGAATCCAACCAAATGTTAAATGCACTGCTGATGTGTCTCATGCCACGTGGATGTGTTGGCCTAGTTGACGTTGTTGAACTGGACCTCCACCAAGTCGAATTTTAAAATTTCTGCAACGAATTTTGCTAGGAAAGATTTGGTAAAATAGGCCTCAAATATAAGTGTGTATTCTCCAAACCCTGATAGTTTGTAAAAATTGAGAGATTTTTTCATAGATGAGCCCGTGATGAACAAAAGCCTCATTTATATTTCCAAAATTTCTCACCATTTGGTTAGAAAGTGAGCTTGAAGTTGACTACTAAAACAGTCATTTCAATAAATTTCTTAGCAAAAAAAATTATAGAAAATTCAAAAAACACCTCTCTGCTACCTCTCTGCAAGTTCTAAGGTCTTACTTTATGTTTATAAGCTAAATACATGTCTTTATGACATCCTTTGCTTAGTTTTAGACCTACCTTAACCTTCATGAAAACCTACAACAATTTTGTAGCAAAAAACTAGTTTTACTATGGGGATTTGCTACGAAACTGTTAGGAATTCCGTAGAAAATCCCCTGTTTTTATAATTGGATTTGCTAAGGAATTCTATAAAATTATTTAAAATCCAATTATGGATGGATAAGCATGAGGCACATAAAAATTTAAAATTGAAGCTTTATGACAAACCTCTTTTTAACTTATATGGACCCCACATCACATGTACTATTCAGCTCTTCATGTAACTTAGGTTTACCTAAAATTGAACTTTCATGCACTTTAATCGGGACAACATCATTATGATTTTCAACGGAAAAAATTTCTTGTCTAGTTAGACAACTTTCATCACATGTTACCTCACAGTTCAAAATTTTCATGCATGTGTTTTCAATAGCCTAATCTTGAGGAGTTTCTTCTTGACATAAAATCTCAGAAAAGGAATGGGCTAAAAAATAATTTGAATGATTTGGCTCATACCTTTGACTGCATATAGATTGACAAGGCTGCAAATCCTCATGGATTTCATGTACTATGACTTGACTGTCAAATTTCTTATCTATTTCATCTTCAGCTAAAGAAGAGACATCTTCTTGTTGGAAAACTTCTTGATCATCATGACAACTAACTTGAGAAGAAAATTCATAAAGTGCCTCTAACATCTCCTCATCATCCATACATTCTACATCATCATCAATACTTTCAAGATATTGAATGAAACCTTTCCAAAAATTACAACAGCCTTGAAACAATGGTGATGAAGGATGAGACTTCCCATATTGTCCAAAAAATATTCTATGTAAATCTTTAAGAGAACACAAGCTTCCTGATGGAAACCCTTCATACCATACTCTAGCTTTGTCTTCTAGGGTAACCATAAACATCTTCATGAGAAAATCCTCAGGAAACTCAACCCTCGGTCTACATAAATGTAAATGGAATTTAACCAAATGCAGACTAGCATAATCTTTCTTTTCATCTTTGGACATGGGAATAGGAGTTGACCAATCAACACAAGGCATAGGATTTGGAAAACCATATATGTGAGACTGATCCATAGGAGCATACCTGGCATTTCTTCTTGCAGTAGAACTCATCTTGGAACTTCTTCAAGCTACTGATCTTCAAGTAGTGGAGTCACCATGAAGCTTTGATCTTCTGTATCTTTTGAGATTGGAGTCGCCAGGGTAATATCACAACCTTCAGAAAACTTTGATTTCCTGTTACCCTCGGGAATCAGAATGAAGAGACTCAAAGAAAATCTAGGAAAAGGAGCTTTTCGGCTCCTAGCAGATGCACCAAAATGTTATCATTGGGCTAGAAAGCGTTGGGTTGTGTCAAACTTCAACCCAACATAACTATTTCAAACCAACCTTTGACTGGAAGTTATTCCTTCCAATCTGAGAGGGCTCTCTCAATATACTTAAAACATTTGACTATGATAAGCTCAAAAATTTAGATGGCTAACTATGTTTTTTTTTTTTTTTATGTGGTCTTAGTAGTGAAGGAGAATGTGATGGCTGCCACCATTGGGCATGGAGTCAGATAAAGGAAAATCATTGACAAACAACAATTCTTAATGGAAATTAAGGCATATCTAGCTTTAAAACTGATATGAAATAAACATTTATAGTCATACACAACAAATGAAGGAAGTTGGAGCACTTGTCGTGAATTCCAAGTAATCAGATTGCCATGAACACTGATAGAAACATAGAAACATAAAGAACATGATGAGAAAACATAAAACATAAAGCCAAACACATGAGTCTCAGGTAGTAAAACAAAGTTGTTGCAACATATGTATTAACTGAGAAAAAATGTTTTTACAAAGAGTGGCCTCCTTCACATTGTCGCTCCACTTTAGTAAAAAAAAAACTACAAATATATAGACCAACCTATACATCTTATCATTAATTACAAAATCCTCCACTCGGGGTTAGAATCAATCATTCTAGATTCCTATTTGACACCTATTGAGAAACTTTAGGGATTTTCCATTTTACACAAATTTCAATACAAATAGGAATCTTCTATCTTAATGAGCTCAAAAAACTTTTGTTGGCAGACCTTATCGAATCCAACCAAATGATAAATGTGTTGCTGATGTGTCTCATGCCATGTGGATGTGATGACCTAGTTGATGTTGTTGAGATGGACCTCCACCAAGTCAAATTTTAAAATTTCTGCAACAAATCTAGCTAGGAAAATTTTGGAAAAATAGGCCTCAAATATAAGTGTGTATTCTCCAAACCGTGATAGATGTGTAAAAACTGAGAGAATCTTTTGCAGATGAGCCCGTTATAAACAAAAACCTCCTTCAGATCTCCAAAATTCCTTACCATTTGGTCAGGAAGTGAGCTTGAAGTTGACTACTAAAACAGTGATTTCCAAAATTTCGTAGCAAAAAAAAATGTAGCAAATTCAAAAAACACCTCTCTTCTACCTCTCTATAAGTTATGCAAGTTCGGAGGTCTTCCTTGATGTTTGTAAGCTAAATACATGCCTTTAGAACCTCCTTTGCTGATTTTAAGACCTGCCTTAACCTTCATGAAAACCTACAACAATTTTGTAGCAAAAAACTAACTATGGGGAGTTGCTACGAAATTATTATGGACTTCTATAGCAAATTCCTGTCTTTATAACTGGATTTTCTACAGAATTCTATAAAAGTATTTAAAATCCAATTATGGATGGATAAGCGTGAGGCACATAAAAATTTGAAATTGAAGCTTTATGACAAACCCCTTTTTAACTTATATGGACCCCACATCATGACATGATGACCAAAAACACAATGATCATGAACCCTATTTTGAGAAACTTTGAAAACCCTAGCTAATTTTGACCAATGACTAAAAGAAATTGTTTTCCTAAGTGTTATCATGGATAACACTTAGTTTGTCTTTCATAAATCTTTGGCCCATGTGATGTTTTAACTTCCTCATTGTTCTGCCATTTTAACAAAATTTTGAGCTTCTTCCTCACTTCATCATAAGAAGTACTCATGTCCACTAATTCCTCTATTAAAGTATTACCAAATTTTCATTGAATCTCCATGAGACTGGGCTGTTCAAATAATAATTCCCACTGCTTCTTGAGTTGATTGTTAAGTTCAAGAGCCTCATGCTTGAACTTGTCCAATTGAAATGAGTTGTATGATTGGATCACCTGGCATTATCTTTTTACCAGTAGCTATCGGTCCAGAGACTGGACCGGAAGAAAACTCTCCACAGACATAGCCAAAGTTTTGTGAATTTCACGTTTAGGTGTAAGAAAGAATATGAATATCCAGTTTGTCCTTTCATTTCTCGATCTTATTGATCCAATCATTCGACCCTCTAGACAGATTAGGTTTTTTAAATATTAATTATTATAGCGAGTAGAGCCCGATATTAATCTCTTCTAAATGTTGAATTTTTAATGTAGCTAACTGATTTTGTAGCTCTTTAATGGCATTATATTTTCAGTTTAATTTTTTATGCCAATGAACCTTTAGTTGTTCTTTTTATTTTTTCAAAGGCTTGCTACATTGTAGTAATTCTCTCATCTTTTTCCTTGAATTGACTTTGTACTTCAAAGACTTTCTCAATTGTGGCAGAAGCATAGTCACCTGTAAATTGACTCAATTTGCCTAGCTCATCAGTAGAATCAACAGAGGATCCTTTCCAAAAAACTTCAACATATGTGACCTGAGAAAATTTTCCAATAACTAGGGACTGAGAGTCCTCAATTTTCTGCTTTTTCCTTCCTCTTCTGACAACTTCTTTTTGTTCCAGACTATAGAAAATGTCCAATGGAGGAATTTCTTCAATGTTAAGGAAAAATTTGGAAGTGGGATGAACTAGAATCACTTCCAGATTTGTAGAAGCTTTCTCAGTTTCTCTTTACCCGTAGGAGTGATAGTAATAGGGCCATTATGAGTTGTAGTCTTTTGAGAGACTCTTTCAACTGTTAAATCTACAAATTCATATTTTTCTGCATTTTTCTTATCCCTTAAAGTCTGATCAAATTCATCCCATAATTTCTCCATTTCAGGCAATGTAGAAATTGTACTTTTAGGTTCTGTCAATCTCGATGTTCCTACTTTTTGATGTTGTACTAAAACCTCTTTTTATGTGGATACTGATGCGTCCTGCTGAGTAGATATAACTGGATTACTAACCTTTATAGGCTCCTGTTTAGGAAGCACTAGTTCATCCATTAGCAATGTTTCTAATCTGGTGGCTCTGAAATCGTAGAATTCTTCACATTCTTTAACTGATAATTTTTCCATCACCTTTTGTAGAATTGATTTTGGAGAAGAGGCCTGGAAAAAGATATCATCAAATTTGTTCTCCTCATGGATATATCTACTTATATAATTGGCTAGGGCAACTACTTGCTTTACTTCTTTATTAGGTCCATATACCCAGAAAGGCATAATAGCCAATTTGAGCTCTTTTATGGTTAGTATCTCTAATTATGCATGTTGATACTTAGGGAAAATATTCCAAATGATAATGGAAATTGAGTCCAGGCCCTTTTATTGCTATCTTTTAGAGCTTTAGTTATTCCATGGTGAACCAGTTGATATGCCACTTCCCTGCAAAGCAACTTATCTGGAATATAAAGAGGCAAAAAATGTGGTGCAACATAACTCCCACAAACTCGAATATAGGTAAACAATTCTTCCCCAAACCAAGTTCCAATTTTTCTCAGATTATCCATAGTCCTCTGAGACATTCTTAATGGCTTATTCTCATATACCAACTCATAAATATGAATCATTACTCTATGGAAAGGTTGGTAAAACCATGCAAATAGTTGGTTTCCCATAAGGCATTATGATAGACATGAATGGCTAAAGGGTTAGAAACAATCCATTTCATCCCATGAAGGGAAAGTACAAAGAAAAACATAGAAAATCCATGATATATGCATACATGTTGTTAGCATAGTTCTAGGCTAAGTCATGAGTAGGTTTTGAAATTTTTATTTTTAAGGATTAAATTTGTAAATTTCAAAAAAAAAATAAAACACTACCGAAATTTCCGGTAGCGCCCGATTTTCTCATTCAAACAGTCTCCCTTATTCTTCGGACAATCTTCTCGTTCCTGTTTTATTTCTTGTTTTTTTTAATTTTCCGATGCTACCGGAATTTCCAGTAGTGTCTCTCGTTTTTTAAAATAAAGTCGAAAACACAACCATTTCCAATTGTCCACGTGTCATAAAAGTGGAATATCTAATCCAAATCTTGAGATTTTGTGATTGGATAGGTCACAAACTTCTAGTCAAGTCAAGTGGTAGTGGTTAATCATTTTGGTTGATCGTGTTTGCTAGGTGTCAGTCACAGCCATACCCAGTCGTTGCCTACCCCACCCATCTTAAATAACTCGTGTTTCCAAAATTTTAAGCGTGTCTGCAGTGTCAGTCTCAGCCATTTGTTTGAATTCTGACGGCCATTCTTTCTGTTCCGCGTAATACGCTACCGGAATTTCCGGCTAGTCCGAATTAAAGCAGGAAAATTACCAGATTTGCAAAAGATCTCGTACAACCACCTATAGAAGATTAGTTGGACTATACAAAGCAACTCGACTTCATCATTACTATTACCTATTGTCTATTATGACATGAAATCTCATGTAATCATGAAGGATTATACGCATAGGAGATTAAACCAAAACTTCATTTCAAATATTTGAAAATGGAGGAAATTTCACCATTTCGAATTTTTGAAGTGCAGCAAAGGAGACAATGATTGAGGAGGTTAAGAACACATCCACACTTTGACACGTATTCTTCATAACAAGCAAGCAAATATTCATGGCACCAAAGTCTAGGAAAGGTGGAAAGCTTAAGAAAATCGAACCCCAAGGAGCTCAGCTAGTTGATGCTAATCCAAATGTTAGAAGGTTGTTTATTCAAGTAGGATGGTATCCACTCTGTACCAGATTAGGAGACTCACATCAAGGTGTAGCTCGAGAGTTTGCTCAAACTTTCAATGGATAGGAAGCTACTATCTTTCGTTTCAGGTTGCAGGTTTCAGAACAGTCAATTTCAGAGGCTTTTAACCTTCCCCGGGAAAGAGAAAAGTGGTTCAAAGGATAGCTCATTGTAGGAGGAGATCATAATGCTTTTATCAGAGATGAATACAAATATCCTAAATGGGCCAAAGGAATTCCCAACAATTATCTCAAGAAGGAATGGGAAGAAACAATCAAACTGGTTAAGATTTTTCTCACTTGTGAGAGAATGTATACAATAGTTTTTCTTTACCATATGAGGTTTCTTTTTCATTTTATAGGTATGAGGACTCTTAATCTGCCTTATTTCATATTGAAGAGCTTGACCAAAATGGCAGCCAGGATTCAAACACATAAGGAAGCATCAGAATACAACCTGTATCCTTAGGCAATTATCAAAGCTCTAGTTGAAGAAGAACTGAAAAAGAGAAACCGAACTTGGGACAATTTCTTGTTTTACAGGGCAGGCCAACCTGCACCAAAACCCCAAGAAATTTCTAAATCTTCTTCACGCAGGTTCAGACAAAAATGACATCAAATGCATTAGCTGAAGGAAGCTCGAAAAGAAAGACAAAGAGGGAAAACGTGAGCAGAGGTGCCAAAAGAAGCAAAGAGAAGCCTTTAGCTGCTGAATCTGAAAAGAAAAAGGAGTAAGGTGAAATCTCTTCTACCCAGAAAACAAAAATCTCAAAAATGGTTCCTCTTGTTAGACCTTTTCCTAAGGTTTACACAAGAACTCGGAGAAGCAAAATTGCAGCTGAAGAGAAATCTAAAGCGAAGGTGTTTCCTGAAATCTTGGAAGCGCATCAACAACAACAAGAAAAACATCCTCTTGATTCTAATGAGGAAATATTGAAGGAAGCAGGGTATACAAGAACTAGTAAAAACAAGAAACAAGAGCTAAAACTAGTTGCTAGAACTAGGAGGAGACATACTAGGGAAAAGAACAAATACAGACTAAAATCAAAGGCCCTAAATAATCCTAGTTTACTGACTGAAGTAATAGTTATAGAAGAACAACCTACAGAGTTGCAGACTGAGGATCCTTCAATTGCAGAAATCAGAAGATCCTTGAAGAAGCAAAGAGGTAAAGCTCCCATGGACCAGCCATCAGAGCCTTCCAAAAGAAGAAAGATCCAAAAATAAGTAGAAAAGAAAGAGACCATCATCAAAGGAGAAACAACCAAAATCACAAGGTCTAAATATGCTATAAATAAAACAAACTTGGATAAGCTTGCAGAGGCTGCAACTCACATGGAATGAAAGGGTGTTTCGAAGCATTTCTGTTAAAATTTTGAAGTGGAAACGTTATCCTACCAAAAATGTCGAAAGTGTTTCCAGTTTTTTCGCTATTACAGGTATTACCGGAATTTCCGGTAGCACCTGTCTCAATAGAAATATATAGTTGTCAGCAGAAAACCTCCAGGCCAGTTTTGGAAAGACAACAACCCATAACAATATGGATAAGAAAGATGATGGATATGAGATATTTATGAGGTTGTTGAAGGTTGTATTTAATGAAGCCATATGGTCATTCAATAGTCAAGACCATAAAGAGAAAATTCAACAGCAAAAGGGGCAACTAGTCAATTTTTCTAGCAGCAAAGTGTCATTCTTCCTCTTCTTCTCATCTACACCTGTACTTTTTTTTGCAATTCGATGGGACATGTTTTTAATATCTAAAAGACACCCATGTAACAACGAAATAGTGGAACCACCAATTTAGGAGAGTTGGAGTTGGTGCCTCTCTCCCTATATATATCTTTTGTAAATATCATTTCAAGGTTGGATTTTGGTTCACGTGAAGACTCGTCTTAATAAAATAGCTTTTTCTACACTTCATGCTAGAGGATTTTGTGATTCAAGTTATATCTAATGTGTGCCTTGTCTATTTCCTTGTTTCAACTTTCTGAATTATAAATTTGCAATAGCCAAGTATAGTATGAGTGAGAATCATTTAGAGGATCTAATGATGACTTATCTACTATCCACTTTTATGTAAATTATAATATATGTTTCAAGTAGGACTTGTTAGTGAAGGTTTCACAAAGGATTTGTGGGATACTTTATACATGTTCTTACTTTCTAGTTGTTGTTTTCCTTGTCAACCCTGTTTTATTCTTTTAAATGATAAAATACAACAGCTAGTATAGTATGAGTGAGAAATCATTAAGAGGATCTAATGATGACTTATCTACTATCTATTTTTATGTAAATCATAATATCAGCTTAAGTATAAATTGTTAGTGAAGGTTTTCAAAGGATTTGTGAAATACTTTATACATTTTCTTACTTTCTAATTGTTATTTTCCTTTTTGTCACAAGGTTGCTTATGTAGTTGAAGTGGTTGTCTTAAGTACTCAGTTTTCTTATGATATTTATCAGCTAACTGTTCTCTTTCCTCTGCTCCCTTATATTACTCACTTAACCACACAATTTATGCTTGCCACAACTTGCCAAATGCATGAATGTTAAAGAGGAACACAATCATTTCAAAACTCCTCCAGAAGCCATCCCACCACTCAAAAAACCATTTTAAATTTTGAAATGAAATCATAATGTGTAAGGCTTACTCCTTTTGCACTCTAGGAGTAACTCCTTACGCTAACACATGTAAAAACAAGGGATTTTGTTTTCAAAAACAATGCGGGATGTGTGAAAATCAAGGATATGTTTGGCTAAATTATCAGAAAAAATAGTAGCCCAATCGAAAATAACACCCTTTGAGGCACAACCAATGTGAATCCAATCATCTGGGAATTTTGGGACATTTGGAAATGCATATATTCTACCTAACATAGCAGTGATTTGACCAAAAGGGGTTGCCAGAGAAGCAGTTGCGTACTTACCATTAGCCTCGATTTTATGTTGGTTAGGATTCTGTCTCCAAGATTTCATTAAGGATGTCGATACTTCATGTTTTTTAGTAAAATCCTCTACATATTGTCTGTCAAAATGATAATGCGGCTTTGGAAGCTTGTACATAGCTTGGAGGTCTTCAACTGCAATCAAATCAATGACTGTGCCCTTATTAGGAAAAAAATTATTTCTGTAACTGTAACATATTCAACCACCCATCTTATTATGTCAGTATATGGCATGAGCCTTGGCCTAGCATCAATTCTGTGCAAAAATTAAATCGTCTCATCATGTGCAATGGGTTCGGAAGTAGAAGTTTCATCCACTATTGTTGGTGTATTTAGCATGACTTGCGAGCCTTCCTCCTCAAAAAATGATATATGTACTCCCATGACGAATTTTTGGAGTCCATAGTGCACACTGTTTTAGAGAACAAACCCGCCTCTGGTGATTTCTCATCTATTTTTTCTCTTTATGGGCCAACCGACTTGGGTGCAAGTGTCTTCTTCTTTGTTTTAGCCTTCTTCGTTTCTTCTGTGGTATTGCTGCTCAAATTCGTCAGTAGCAGTAAAACAGAGTCTTAGGCAGAATTGAACAGGTTCTCACAGAGATAATGAATAATAACTGAAAATGGGGTAAAGCATAGTTAAAGTAAAGATGATTTTTGGTTATCCATGCACTAGTTAGGTCGTTTAATTACCAATTTAATTGATTGGATAGGCGAAAGCAGGAGGCCACATCAAGTAGCCATGTCATATCCTGGATCCCGGATCCAAAAACCTCTTTAAAAATTCAATTATCATAAGATCTCTAGGGTTGCCAGCCTTTGGTTTCATTTAAAAAAAACATTAAAACTTTAAACACTTATGTGTATATGTGGGAAAACTCCAAAAGGATGACATGGATCCCGAATCCCATATGTTATAAAATTTAGAATTATAAATTACCTCAGGGGCTTCCAAATTTCTGTGTTAAACTGGGAGCCAAGAAGAATGGCTTGCGGGAATAAATGGGCCGACAAGTGGTGGGCACAATTTTTCGATAATCCCTAATCTCGGATCCGAGATCCTGTAAGTATTTTAAATATCAATTCATCTGGAGTTACGAGATCTCAGGATTCCAGGATTTCTTTTAAAACTAAGTATTTTCAATGTTTTTTAAAAGGGTTTATTTGATTGAAAAAGGTGGTTGGTATAGTCCTTTAGCCCTTTTATTCACCAAAGGATCAATCAATTAAAAAAATGATAAACAAACTTATGTCTGAGAGAAAATAAATAACTCAGAGAAAATTTTAAACGGACCCTATTTTTTATTAAAAATAAAAAACTAATGGGGTTGTTGTATGCTACAACATATGGACATTGAAATATTTACTTATGGTTCATAGTAAAATAGTTTTTGTTAATAATATATTTTTGTTTTAAATATCACATGTAAACTCAACGTAGAATGAATTACATTTCATGTAATATAAAAAATATTATTTCCTATCATTTCCATATTAAATAGTGAAGAAATTACATTTATTTCTCGAACTAAAAACTATTTTTTTTCCACTCATGTCCATAATAAGTAGAAGTAGTGGAGAAATTAAGGTGCAAATTGACATATTCTAACTATGGCCGATATTAATTTGTTTTGTTATTTCTATTTTTAAATGTAACGTTACATGAAAACATCTCTCCCATACTGGATTGTAGAGCAACTTTACTCTTAATCTTAAGGGCTAGTATAGTAGCATTATTATTTTGTTTAATGTATATTGTTGGTGTTGATTTATATATAAAGATTAGTTATATAATAAATAATGTACCAAAAGAATTATAAAGGTTTATCCCACTTCTTATATTTTCATTCCTATAATATCCCTTGGCTCACCCAAATGTTAAATGGATTTATAAACTTACACACCCTTAATAATTATGGTTAAAGTAGTGAATTGGTTAATCTCATTTGAGTATTGGTGTCCATGTATACTTTTCCATATGGAATCCCCCTCCAAGTGCCAACTCATCAAGTGCACATGGCCTTCATGTGACCTCATATGTCAAGCATAAAATGTTAATGGATTGTTCTAATTTCATTTGGTGTATCCACAATAGTTAGAGTTAGGGTTTTCCATTTGGTGGAAAAGAATTGTACTCCAATGCATTTTTAATTTTAGTAGAGCATTATTCAACTATGTCACAAGATTTTCACCCTGTCAACATATCCTCACGTTGGTTAAACATATGTGACTCTACTCTTTTTCCATGCGTATATTCCTACTCTCCTAGTGGAAATTAATCCCACCACAATGTTGGTTATACATATGTGACTCTACTCTTTTTCCATGCGTATATTCCTACTCTCCTAGTGGAAATTAATCTCACCACAATGCAAAGTTGGTAAGTAATAGAATATAGGGTCAACTTGTTCCTGATTTATTTCTACTCTTTTCTTCTCATATTTTTAACAATTCTAATTCTGTTTGGGTTTTAACATGTCGTTTTTCTTGTTGTTACATGACTGATATGGATATTTTCCTTATGGTGGTGCCAAGACTCTAGTAGTATCCATTATGGTGGCGCTAAGACCCTAATGTTTAGGTACTCTACTAAGGAAAAGCATTCCATTCAACCTCACCTTGGAGAGGGTTTTCTAGCTTTGATAATTCTTCTTCCTATCCCTATAGAACTTTGTTGAATAAACACTCATCTTCCATTGTTGTCTTTATTTCTTCTACTAGTTCAATTTATATTCTGAGTTTTTGTTATGGACAATAACACCCTTTAGTTTAACTTGTGGTCAAACTTGGGTTGTCCATGGACACGCCTTTAGCCATGCCATTGTATAAAATTGAGGACTAAGTCCTTTCGGTAGTTTTAATAAGTCACTCAAGGGGTCTACTCTATTTTTCTTTTCTTTTAGATTAACTAGTTAATGTTACGAATTTGGAGAAAAAGTTGATGGAGGAAATATATTCTATATGTGTTCCTTCATGTGTACAAGTATATCACATGCACTTCGATAGTTACACGTGTAAGTCATCTCCCCAATTATGTTATGTAATTTTACAATTGTTTATATCTTCTTATTATTTTCCAAATACTTTTTTTTACAAAGGATTTTGTTATTTTTTCACATATAGATCATGGAACCCTTGAATCAAAATACTTTGTTATTGTCATGGAGATCTTAATGACCCTTGTCATGGAGATTTCACTGGTCCTTGTTGGAGAAAAAATTAATGTTGGTCCCAAACAAAAATGGTTAATAATAATAATGAAAATAGAAAAAAATAATGTTGGCCCAAAAAAAATGAAAATAACCATATAGATAAAAAAACCTACAATACAAATATCTCATGTGTTTAGATAAAAAAAATTACAATACAATTATCTCATGCATTTAATAGTTCTTCTATCATATATGTTGAATGTGAATGGATCTTAAATTTACCTTCATAAAAAAAATTGCCACATTAAAATTCCAAATTAGGTAAAATTTTAAACATCTTTACTCTTTACTAAAGCCACTACCATTTCTTAAATCAAAGTAAAAAAGGTTAATTCAACACAAAGAATCCAAAATCTTGCTATAAAATCTTTTAATATTTATTTTAATTAATTATTTGTAAAATGAATATTTGAAAGGAAAACATATCCTATGGATATATTAAAATCTCTATACACATAAATATTTCCATGTCAAAGTTGTAATATTCAAAAATATTCATTTGATGTAGTTTTATTATAAATTTTGTTATTGTGCCTGTAAAAAATATCATTAAATCTAATATTAATATTGAAATATTAATATTAATATTAATCAACTTAATAAATTTTAATTAATGCAATATTAAATTTAATATAATATTAAATTTTTGATATTATGATATATATAAACTCTACATATATGTGGGAGGGAAGCACAAAGACATAAAGTGATAAAGGTGGAGAGATAGAGTGAGCGAAAGAAAGGAGGAGAGAGGGAGGGATAGAGAGATGGAGTTGGAAGGAGAGAAATGGAGGGAGGAAGAAAGGCATAGAGAGAGAAAAGTGGAGAGAGAGAGGGAGTGACAAGGAATAGATGGATAGAGAAGAGGGAGATAGTGAGAGAGTTGGGGAGAAAAGAGAGAGAGAGAGTTTAGGGGGAAGATTGAGGGAGGTGGAAGAGAAAGGGAGAGAGAGGAAGGAAGAGAGTGAGGATGTGAGAGACAAAAGGAGAAAGGAAGGTAAGATGAAAGACACATAGAAAGAAAGGTGGATAGAATGAGAGTGAGTGATAAGCGAGATGGAGAGAGAGGGAGAGAGGAGAGTAGGTGGGAAGATTGAGCGAAGGGGAAGAGAGAGAGCGTGGGAGAGGAAGAGGGAGGGAGAGATAGATAGATACAGAGAAAGAGTGTGCATGTTTTGGGTGTGATATAGAAAGACAAAGGGAGATAGAGATATAGATGGAAGGTGAATAGAGGGAAGAAGAGAGAGATAGATAGAGGAAGAGATAGATAAATATGGAGAGAGAGAGAGCATGTCTATTTGGGGGGGTGAGATAGAGAGACAAAGAGGGAGATATAGATATAGATGGAGGGGGGGGGAGAGGGAAGAATATTTATTGCACTAGATGCATTGGTTTTAGTGTAGATGGTGATTTCTAATCCTATTCGATTGCTTCCACTAAAGGAGATAAACTAAATTATAGGGGAGAGGGGGAATGAAGAGAGAGATAAGGAGAGGAGTGAGAGAGGGACAGAAGGCTAAGAGAGAGAGGGAGACACAAATATGGAGGGGGGATAGGAGGAGAGAGAGAAAGAGAGGTGGGGGAGAGAAAGGGATAGAGAGGAAGGACAAGAGAGAGGAGGAGAGAGGGAGGGACAAAGAGATGGAGTTGAAAGGGGAGAAAGGGAGCGAGGAAGAAATACATAGAGAGAGAGAGAGAGTCTATGTTTGGGGGTGAGATAGAGAGACAAAGAAGGAGAGATGGAGGGAGATATAGATATAGATGGAGGGGAGAGAGGGAATAATATTTCTTACACTATATGCATTGATTTTAACATACATGATGATTTCTAATACTATTGATTGCTTGCACTAGATGCATTGATTTCAGCGTAGATGTTGATTTTTAATGATATTTGATTGCTTGCACTAGATGCATTAGTTTAAGTCTAGATATTGATTTCTAGTCCTATTTGATTGCTTACACTAGATGCATTGATTTCAATGTAGATGTTGATTTTTAATGATATTTGATTACTTGCACTAGATGCATTGATTTCAGTGTATATGGTTATTTATAATCCTATTTCATTGCTTGCACTAGATGCATTGATTTCATTGTAGATGGTGATTTATAATCCTATTTGATTTCTTGCACCACATGCACTGATCTCAATGCAAATGTTGATTTCTAATGATATTTGATTGCTTGCACTAGATGCATTGATTTCAATGTAAATGTCATTTCTAATCCTATTTGATTGCTTGCACTAGATGCATTTATTCAGTGTAGATGTTGGTTTCTAATTATATTTTATCGCTTGCACTAGATGTATTGATTTCAGTGTAGATGTTGATTTTTTATTATATTTGCTTGCTTGCACTAGATACATTGATTTCCATGTAGATGTTGATTTCTAATCCTATTTGATTGCTTTCATTAGTGTTAGAAAAATTATATATTACAAGGCAATGGAACACATAAAATATATTGTAGAAATATAAACATAGAAAACGCATAAAACAAGAGAGACACAGATATACGTGGTTCACCCAATTTGGGCTACGTCCACGGAGAAACAGCTAGTCATTCCTTTTATATTATCTAGCAAAATGAAGAGATACAGCCTACAACAGATCCATTGTAATTCCATCTTCGCTCTCACACAATCTCCTCTCTCTTTCTCTCCCAGAATACAGATGTACATAGACGCAATACAATTCCCTCATATATAGCTAGGGGTTTCCTTCTAGGGAAAAAAAACCCTAAATTAAACATAACTTCTACTGTCAAATCTCCTTTTAATGAACGGCCCAGATTGATTATGAAATTACAACATTTTACAAGGCAGTTTTACATCTATTTTTAGCTTCGGGGGAACTGCCCCCGATCCCCTGCTAGGGTGGGGGCTCCCAAGGATGACAACACCCCCCCCCCCCGGACCCCCCTTGCAGCGTACATTTTACAGGCGGCATTACCGTCACATTACGAACTAGGGTCCAATGTGGCGATACCTCTAAATAAAGAAGATAATCAGGCTCCACACCCAACAATCTCCCACTTGGAGACTGATTATAGCAACTCCACTACTGCTCCATTTTTTGGACAATGACTCCACTTTTGACTTCGTTGTTTCTCATCTTCTTCATCATACTTGAAGACCAAATGAAACTAAGCAGAATCTCAGTTTCTCCTTGGTTACAACTTTTGTTAACATATCTGCAGGATTCTTGCTAGTGTGTATCTTTTCCAGCTTCAACTGTCCATCCTCCAATGCTGACCGTATGAAATGGTACTTGAGTTGTATATGTTTAGTATTGGAATGAAATGCAGAGTTCTTTGCAAGATGTATGGCACTCTGGATGTCACTATATAACCTGCCCAACTCCTTCTTCTTACCCAATTCATCCAGAAACCTTTGTAACCAAATCATTTCTTTACAAGCCTCTTTAGAAACAACATACTTTGCTTCCATTGTTGAGAGTGCAACAACCATTTGTAGTTTTGAGACCCAACTGACAGTTGTTCCACCTACAGTAAACACATACCCTGTGGTCCTCCTCTTGTTATCTCTATCACCCGCCATATCTGCATCAACATATCCCTATAGAGAAATATTTGAACCACCAAAGCATAATGCTTTATTTGTGGTACCTCTCAAATACCTAAGAATCCACTTCACTTCCATCCAATGTTATTTTTCTGGATTGTTCATGTACCTGCTTACAACTCCCACTGCATGTGCAATATCAGGCCTTGTGCAGACCATTTCATACATTAAGCTTCCAATTGCTAATGCATATGGAACTTTAGACATATAATCCATTTCTTCCTGAGTCTTGGGACACATTTCCTTACTTAGTTTGAAATGGCTATTCAAAGGTATACTACCTCTCTTTGCCTCTTTGCCAATTTTTTGCCACACAGGAAGCAGTCTTGGGAGATTGCAATTTTGGAGAGGCAAATGGACTCCAAATCAAAAAATTCAAGTTGTCCCAGAAAGTAGACTCACAGGGATTTCCAACGAGTTATCCTGCACCTGATTTGGACCTCAGGAATCCCTCCAAAAGCAGCTTGTAAAAATTTCTATGCACAAAAAAATGGCACTGCGCATAGAATGAAAAAGTGCCAATTTTGCTCAACAACTCTATTTTTCGCCTAGTTTTCTTCTAGTTTGACTTTTTATCTCTTATGGTCAAATTCATGATGTGACATGATGTAAATTGATGTACTATGATGTAAAAATGATAAAAATTGACTTGATAAGGTAGATACATCAGTTGTAGGTGGTTTAGAGTTGAATGAATCAGTTTCCTAGGTTTTAGAGGCAAGTTGTTCCACTGCCTATTTTTTTGTTCCTAGTTTAGATATGGTTGAAACCACCCCTCTTCTCATGGATTCGACCCCTAAAGGCTAGCATGGGTGGTTTTTTCCCTATATCTTGTACTTTCTTAGTCATTTGTAAAGGTTGGACTCTTGTGGATGCATTGAGCACTATTGTAAATCACTTCTGCAGTTTGGCAAGGAAATGAACCAGGGTTTTGCAGCATTTTGTGGGATTCTTGTGGTAATGTGAATTAGCATTGTTTTCTCCTCTGTTATTCAATTTATCTTATGTATATATGTTCCATCATCTCTCTTTTTCTGCATATCTAAATGAATCAAGATTAAAGGGTGGAATCCATTGATGTTCAGTGCTTTGCCTTGGGGTCTTATTTAGTTTTAAATGTTTTCTTCCATTTGAAGAGGACTCGTGACATTTGCATGCCCTCTCCAATTCCTCACCAGTCTTTAGACTCACTATCACATTCATTTCAACGTGCTAAAACACTTGCCTACCTCGCCTCACAGAAACCTCTGCAAATCTGTGTTCATTTCCAAGACGTAAAGCTGCCTTCCCCATCTGATCCAGCAACCAACCATTAAATTCAAACAAATTCCTCTGAGCAAGCATACCTAGCCTAAAATTGGTTTTTAAATCAGTCATCTCAAGCCTTCCTTGATAGATTTTCATTGAGATTGACAAGGAGAGAGCCCTCTCCCGGCCTGGTAGGGCTAGCTACCAGGTTAAGCGTGGTTTGATGTTACCCTAGACCTGCCTTTCTCAGCCTGAGGTAGATTTAGGCTATAACAGGATATACCCTTTATCCAGCAGCTCCTGCAGTTGGATTTTTAATTCAGTTAACTCGGGAACACTCATTCTGTAGGGTGCCTTTGATACCGGTGCCGCTCCAGGGACCAGTTCTATGGTAAAGTCGAGGCTTCTCTTGGGTGGTAGTCCAGGAATATCTTCTGGAAACACATCTTTAAATTCTTGTATAACATGTATTTCTTCTAAGGTTGACACTTTATCTTCAGAGTTTGTAAATCCCACTTGAACCACATAGATTTGATAGCCCTTAAGCATACATCTTGCTAGTTGGTGGGTTGTAACAGATCGCAACTTGACTTCTCTCTTGACTCCTTGAATCTCTATTCTAGTACCATCATTAGACAAAAAATCAATGGTCTTATATTTACAGTTTACTAAGGCCCACTGTTGCTCCAACCAGTCCATGCCTATCAAGACATCATAAGAGCCTAATGGTAATATATGTAAATCTATCCTAATTTGTTGTTCAGCTAATTTTATTTCACAACCTCTACTTTTGCACAGACTTTTCTTTTTTCACTTGTAGCTAATTGAACCAACCAAGGCTTCTTAAATTTTGAAATTTTTAAATGGCATTCATCAACTATTATGGGAATGACATAACTCAAACTAGCACCTGGATCTATTAAAATGGAAAAAGGATGATCAGATATTTTACCTTTAAGTTCCACCATTGAAGGTTGATAATTCGCTTGGAGATCTTCTAATGCTACATTGATTCGAGGTACGTTTCATGCCGTGTCACCCACAATAGAAGCTTCATGAATATTTGCAACAGGTTCCACTCTTCCTCTATGAGAACAGTTCTTGCAGTAATGGGTTTCCCTGCAACCCCAGCACTGCAACGGTGGTCGGGGAGTCTGACTGGTCTCCAACTTACTTGATGCCTCATTTTTTCTTATATCGCTCTGAGGTATGTACTTCTGTTGATTTTGATTAACAGGTCCATTTGGTACTTTGTGTCCTGGGAATCTAGTCCCTGAATTCTTCACGTTATTATTTGTAAAAAAATTATGCCCCTTCTTACTTAGCCAATTCTTATGCACTTCACCTTTCTGTCTCATTTGCTGGTATCAGATCTGAGCTTTCCAGACTGCTTCATCCATCATTTTTGGGTTATCAAATTCCAGTTTCTCTTTCATGAAAGCAGGTAGGTTGCTGAAAATCATTGGAGTTTAGCCTTTCCTTCTCGAATATAAGGGACGTATCTTAATAGTGACGTGAATTTAGTTATAAATTCATCTATAGTTTGTTGTCCTAATTTCAAGTCATGAAACTCTTTTTCTTTATCGTCATAAAATCGCTCAGTCAAATATCTATCCTTAAAATGCTTTTGGAGTTGCTCCCAGGTAACCTCTTACTCATTAATTTCCTTGACTGTTTTAATTTCTTCCCACCACTGGGTGGCCTTGCCTTATAACTGATAAATTGTCAGCCTTTCTCTCAAATTTTCATCATATTCGTATATTTGGAAATATTTATTCATATTAATAAGCCAAGCCTCCGCTGCTTCTTCTGTTTCACCATTATATTTTGGTGGTTTGATCTTTTTGAATTCTCCCTGAAGTTTTGTCTTCTGTCTTTTTAATCCCTTTTTGCCATAACCATTATCTGACTCTTCCTCATTACCAGTTTGTCCGCCTTCTAATTCCTGATGTTGTTCTTGTTGTCTATGTGTTTCTGTTGTGTTTTCTTCTCCTTGACTAGGGTCTAGATTCCTCTGATTTTATCTCTCTAATAAAATTTTCATAATTTTCTCTTGTTCCAAACGCAGTCTTTCATTGTCTGCACGCAGGTTCTGTAGTTCTGTCCTTAACTGTTGGAATGTTTCTAGTAAAGCAACATTGGTCCCAACATTTGTTTCTCTCAATTGAACCCATACTTATGGGTTACGTCCAGTGCTCCTATGTACATTAGAACCATTTTTTTTCTAAAGTCATTCAACCTATCCTCAGTGTAGCAGCCTGAGGCTCTGATACCAATTTTAACACCTAAAAATCTAACTACTCAAAATATAATATATATATATATATATATATATATATACCTTATGAATGGCGACCTATTATTAACGTTACCACAACGTAATACATTATTACCTTATAATGTAACATTGAATCATGGTACCATGCCAATAAAGGGCTCAGATTACAATTAATTAATTAATGCTATCATGCTTGTTATAATACTTGACTTGACAGGTTTGTACAAGGTTGTATTACATGGATGATTTCTTGGATCTCACATCGTGTTGTGTTGACCCTCCTCAGCATTATCCGGTCGGTCCATGGTTGGATGGCCACCAGCTGTCGTGAATCACTCTTATTGCTCTCCATCTGTTGCTCGGAGTACAACGTGGGAAGGGCAATGAGTTTGATGTTTTGTCGAACTTCGAGGGTCAACTCTCTATGATGAGGTTCCTCTACAATACGTCATCTCCCACTTGCTATGCAATGTGAAGAGATTTCTGAGCATTCCTACTTGTGGACAAGCTTGCATTTGGGCTGCATACTGCTATTTTGAAATCATTTATCAGGTAAGTCCTTATTCTGAGTTTGAACTTGAGGATTTTATCTTCGCTTTTCATCTAAGCTAAATCTTGCCTCGCTGGTTTACACATCCTCACATTAGTAAGGTATTAACGTTGGCCTGGTTCCTGCAGGTGTTGCCTCTGCGATGGTGTCGGGAGCCTATGGCACAAAAAACCTCTACTACGCTTGCTCTCTCTCAGGTAAGTAATGAGGGTTTAACTCTTGTCTTTTAGTGCAGGTCTAGACATGCAAATGCGTACCATGTTTTCCTTGGATTAATGGTTGTATGATAATGTTTAACCGTCGTTCTTATGGTGTAGGGTTTTCTTGAGTGGAGGATGGGCGCGGTTACCAGACCTTTGCACAACCTAGTTTCTTCTAATGCTAAACCCCCGAGTATGCAGGCTTTTCTTTGAATGTTTCTGATCCTTCTTGCCCTGAATGAGGTTTTCGTTCTCTGAGTAGGGTTTTCCTCATTTCGATTACTATTCATGTTTTGAGAAGTCATGTGCCCAGGTTAGGTTATTTCTTGGTGACAGTTCCCCGAGCCACTTTCAATCGGAACATTTCGGCATGTTGATGTATGTAATTTCTGGGTTCTCGTTTTGTAAACTATATCAGTGCGAATGAACCGATATCATAACTATTTAACAATTATTCTTTTGATAAAATGATGAATCTATTATGAAGATTTCTCATAATATTTATGTGAATAATTTTGCTCTATGAGGTTGGAACCTTGGTTCAATGCTTCAATTTGGTTATTCCATTTTCAGAACGTCGTTCCTGGCGTCCTTCCCAGGCAGCCTTCTGAAAAAAATCTGAAAGTTATGGAACTGTTTAAAGTGTTGTTTTATCGTTAAATAAAAGCCTTCTCTTTCGGGTTTCCTGTATCTGCATTATAGTTATTATTATTATTTATTTATCGTTCCAGAAGAGGGTTATGGTTGCAAATCAGTTTTCTTTCTCTGTTTAACGCTTAAGGTTTTGATTTGACTGAAATAGGAGTGAATATAACCATGTATATATGTATATGTCTCTTCCATGACTAATGCGTGGCTAATTTTATGCACATTTTATTCCTATGGTTATTGGTATGCTGAGTTGTTTTCACAATTAAAGTTGCATTCACCAATGATATAACTTATCTAGTTTTCTTGCCAATATTAATCCTGAATAAGTATCAATTATCATGTGTTTGTCTTTTCCTTTCAAGTCATATAAAAGAAAAATATAAATCTCATATTCGTGAGTTTTCATTCTTTTCTGTAATCGCTCTACTACTCTTTTTCATATATTGTTTCATATTTGGGTTTGAGTTTCTTTAGAAAGACTCTATTCTAGGAATTGGTTGCACAGTCAAACCATTTTCCAGATTCTTGAATCTAGGCAGACAGACTAATGCAAGTGGTTTTGTACATTTAGCCTATTCATACTGTAATATGTGCATTCTCCTACAGCGTATTACCTGCACATCTAAATTAACTTACTTCTATTTTTTTCTAACTAACATGGAATTAAAGAAAAACACAAAATCCAATATCATAATGTTTATTTCCTATTGCACATTATGGCCAAATTATCATTTAACCGAAATAATCATAACATAAATAACCAATTACACTTATCTACCATGGCAATACTAAATTGTGATCAATGAACCTCTCCACCCTTCCAACATAACATAACTAACCAATTACACTTATTTGCCATGGCAATACTAAATTGTGATCAATGAACCTCACCACCCTAACTTGGCAATCACGTCGAAGTATGCTCCCCCCAAGCTCCTCTTTTCCCAACAATCAGTTATCTTTAATGTAACAGTTTCTATTGCTTTGGCCTCCCCCCAAGCTCCTCTTTTCCCAACAATCAGTTATCTTTAATGTAACAGTTTCTATTGCTTTGGCCTCAAGACTCCAGGTCTAGCCTCCCTCCTTCTTCCTTCCCTTATCTAAGAGAAGAGCAGAGGAGGGGTAATTGTTTCTTTAACTAATAACTGATAACTCTTAGGTAAAAGAGAGTTACTGAGATTCATGAGTAAATCTCTCTTCTTTTTTTCCTTTTTTTTTCCCATGGAACCATATGAATTCTGCCATAATTATTTATTTATTAAATTAAACTACTATTATTACTGAATCCATTTATTGTCCATTCTCAAAAGTAAAAACAAGAATTCGTTTTCTCACTGTAAAATAAAAATATGAAAGTAAAAGTAACTTAAAGTCCTGGGGTGTCAAAGAGATATATAATTCCTTAATATATATATATAAAACAAAAACATTCATATAATAAATAAAATGTTTATGAAAAAACTATATTTCAATTACATCTATAATTGAAAGTAAATTTTTTATATTAAAGAATATATATATATATATATATATATATATATATAGTATATGTGTACTTTAATGATTAAATTAAAAGTTGATAAATATTTTTTAAAAAGTATTAATAAAAATAATTAAATGTAAACCCTAAAAAAAATATTTCAATTTTTAGTAAAATATTTTAATGGTAATTCTATAAATATAAAAAGATTAATTAAAAGTAAACAAAATTATGAGAAGTATTTTTTGTGCACAGAATTCTACAACTCGATATGAGGGAGATGTTGTCAGATAATTTTATGTTGAAAAAATTCATTATCTATTATGTACACTATTTTAATTTTTCCATTAAAAAATACTATAAAATAACAATTTATTAATATTAATATTATTGATGATAACATTAATAACACTAATTTTTAATATTATTGATAATTCTTAATAAATTTATTAATATAATTGTGCTATTGTATACATAATAAGGAAACATTCAATTATGAGTCTCTTCATAATTATCATTATAAAATAATATGATTTTTTTAATAGTATTTTAATTAAAAAATTAAAATACTTTAATTTAATTGATGATAAAATAATATTTTTTAAATTAATTAAAATATTATATATTAATAATATATTAAATTATATATATAAAAGATTAAACAAATAATTTAGATCAAACAAAATACTTTGCATGTATTTTGATGATAAAACGGATAAATAAACTGCATGTATTTTGATGATAAAATAGGTAATTCTGTAATTTCAGTGCTTAAAAACACAATTAAAAAAAATATAGATTGAACCTACCCAGTGGTTGTCATCTATGAATACTGAAACAAATCTGGTTAATAATTGTAGCTCACCACGCAATCTTAAGCACATGATCACTTTAGAAAACTAAAAGTTGTTACCTGCGTTTGCTGGTTATCTAAACATAAATAATAACATGAACTAAAAGTTGGCATTATCTATTTTAATTATTTCCTAAATTTATAGTCTCTGTAAATAATCAGACGGAGTTATCAATATTTACTAGCTTCTATAAATAATGACACAAACCATGCTTTAATCCGCTCATTGCAATGCATTTTCCCTCTGTAACGTTTAGTCAAGACTACCTTTCCTCTCGCTGAATCATTATCAACCATGGCAGCCCCTGATTCTATTTGTGACATGTTCTGCAAGCTTTCAGATGACTTGCTGTGTCTGATCCTGTCAAGACTCCCCATTAAAGAGGCTGTCAGAAGCTCCATTCTTTCTCAGAGATGGAGATATCTCTACACCCAAATACCCCAACTCGCCATCTCGCCCAATCTCATCATGGGTTCTATCAACCCCAATCCCCTCTCGATTGCCACAGTAGAGAATATAATCTCTAACCTTCTGTTTTCGCATTCCTCTGATCTCCAACGCTTTAATCTGTGTACGCACTCCTTGCAGCCTTGGGTTCCAAACCGTTGGAAGTTTACCTGCCAAAGCGTATGGAAATGGGTGGAGTGCGCAGCAAGAAAGAATGTCCAACACCTGGCGTTATGTCATTCCTATAGGGAAAGGATAATCCTCATTCCTTCCATTTTCTCCTGCACGCGTCTCAGAACACTCAAGCTTTGCAACTACTCTCTCTCCCATATCCCGCCTAATTTTGGCAGATTCAATCATCTTATTACTTGTTATTTCGTTGATATGGAATTCAGGAACGACTCCTTAGCCCGCTTTATTTCTCATTGCCCACTTCTTGAAAAGCTTCAAATATCAAAGTGCTCTGGTCTGCAGAACCTTATTATTTCTGCGCCCAACATTACCGCTATTCGCATTTATAATCACTTTAGGGGTATTAATGAGGCAGTAGAGCTTTTAACTATCAGCTGCCCGAAGCTTAGATCTTTTGAAGTATCATTCGCAAAGGATTTCCCCATGAAGGAGTTGAGAGTGAATGGCCTGTTGTTTCAGGAGCTTTCTTTCGCAGTTCAGCGCCTCGACATGCAGCGCGAAAGTGATATGACTGGACTGTCATTGTTTTCAGCTGGAGGGAAAGAACACAATTTATCAGCGGAGAGATTCCTGGAGATAATGGGGAGCTTCAAATCACTTCAGATGCTTTTCGTGGAATGGGTTGCATCTCCATATTCTGTGGCTAGGCCAACTTTTGAAAATCAAAATTTGTTGGGGAATCCTCTTCTCAACCTGCTGCAAACTCTTCCCCATCTTCAGCGACTAGGCTTAAAGGGCTTAAATAGCTTTATTTTGGTAAGTCTTTGTTTTTTTTGTTTTAAATCATTGACTGCTCTGTATGGATATATATGTTTACAATTAAATAGCCAATTTCTCTGTGAAAAACAGTGTTGGGGTAGTAAATGGCTTTTGTTTTGGTATTCAATGCAGGAGTTGGGCAAAGATCCCATTCCACCATGTCTGAACTCTGTTCCAGTCAATGTTCGGTTCATATGTGTATCGATAAGCCTATTCAATGATAAAGAGATTACTGATTTGGGCGGGTTGCTGGAGCGTACCCCTCTTCTTGAGACCATGGAAATCAAAATACCACCACCTCAATTTAGGAACCAAGAAAGGTGCACACAGTTTTTAGCAAAAGTGCTAGAGTTGAGAAGAGCTTCCTCTCAAGCAAGAGTAGTTGTTACAGATATGAAGGAAGAGTATTTCAAGGCGTTTGAACAAGTGGGTTATACTAATAAATTTGCCCAGTGATAAAGCAGGTCCTTCTCATTAAAAAATAGAAGGTTCCTCTAATGGTCGGATGAAGAACTCCAATTAACGTTTATTACTCTTCCCGCCTATGCAAAAACAAAGTAGTTTATGGAAGTCAAGGAATTGCTTGACGGTCAAAAGTACTTGGAATTTTTGTAAAAAAAATTCAAAAAAATCTAGTAGAGACAGTGTTTGAATGGTGTTTTTAGGGTAGAAATGGATTCAATACCATTAAAAACATCTAGAACACTTAATATTTTGAAGTATAACAATTATAACTTGAATTTACCAAAATCATTGCTATATTTTCTCTAAATATAACTAAAATTTCCATAAATTTCCAGACTATTCCTCGTGCTACTTAGACTACTCTGGCAAAAACAAGGAATACTATAAACTATCGACTCGGGGTTTGAAGATTCAAAGGAACTTTGCTATGGCGGTACGAACCGAAGAGATGTTTGAAGGTTTTGGGGAAATTTGCCATGGCGGTACGAACCCGAGCCAACGCAGCTTGAAACCTTGGAATATCGGAGTAGGTGGAAATATGTATTTTTGAGTATTTTTTTTAAGATGTAAATATAAAGGTTTTTCGTTTAATTTGATTTTGTTTTAAAGAACAAAACTGCTGTCAGTGCGTGCAGTTATGAGGCAGGACGTGCAGTTAAAAAAATAAATTAGCGCATTTAAAATGTTATAAAATAGATTGTAATTTTTTATTCGCGTTTAATATTGATAATTTAACTATGCATTTCTCTTATTAGTGCCGGCCGTAGGCCTCACTAGGACTATAGTAATCGATATGGCCGATGTTGGTATTAATTCAGGGATAAAGTTTTTAAGCGCATATTATTTTACGTTTTTATTTAGCCTTTTCCTAGAGAGAGAAAAGCATAGATTATTTTTTATTTGTTTTAATTTTCAAATTGCCTATAAATGTTGGGTTCATAAATGCTTCTTAAATTAATATTGGCATTAGTCTAAGACATTAAATAGACATTAAATGGCAACTAATGAAGAACATACTTGTACATATAACATATCTCTGACAACTGATGAAAAACATACTTGTACTAATAACATATCTTTGAAGAACATGTAAATATAACATATCTCTGATAACCAACCTGCCACAGCACAGCACATGTCTCTCTCACCAACACATGTCTCTCTCACTGATAACTCTCTGGCAGCGCATGTCGCTGGCTAGACCTAGACTACATGGAGTTGCACAACACATGCTCCTGGACCAAATGGCCGCTACATGTAGTCTCATCTCTTGATGAAAATTGAACAATGTGATAGTATTGCTCACGCTAGTCTTTCCACAATGGAGTTCTCAGGTATAGTGCAGTGCCTTTTAGCCACCGCCTTGATACCTTACTTGCAGGTTAGGACAAGTAGGATTTATTGAGAATAATGAGGAGTCGAGAAATCGCAGATGTCAGGTAAGGTTTCGGGGCAGTTCGCTTGAATAAAGCAAGCCAGGGCTATAATGATGGAAAGGTAACATGACAGAGCACATAAACACTGGTCCAATTGGTGACTCCAACTCACAACAGGAAAGGAATGGAAGGCAACTACCATTAATGAAATAATAAAGTAAAAAACAAACTTACTTGGTTTATGGTATCTTGAAGAATTATAGTATCTGAATTCTTGAAGAAGATAAATATCTTTGTCGTCCCTCTCAGATAGAATCAGCGACATTCTCTCATAGAGAGAGTCAGCGACATTCATAGAGAGATCGAGCTCTGATCCAGGAAACGCTTTCCCTGTTGCTCACCATTTTACCCAGCATTAAGCAACAACTTATTCAGCTGCAATAGATTAGGTTGATGCATATGTCCATCCATCAAAAGTTGATGCCATTTGCGTCGATTTCCTTTTACTTTGTGCCATGGCCGAGGCAAACGCTGGAGTGTACACCTGACCCGACCACCAGGGATGAGATTTCACCTTTGCCCAAACCATGTCTCCTCACGAAATTTCGAAGTCTTTCCTTTCTTCAGAGCAATAATTTTCTTTAGAATCCTGCCCTCTTTAACAGCGATAATGTTCTTTAAAGGAGTATTATCGTCAATTCTATTTCCAGATCAAAATTTTCCCTATTGGTATATTGTTCTCGTAGTCATCAGTCCCAATATTGTCCTGGTCGTCATCCGTGCCCAAACAAGATGATTGCAAACTAGGCATATCGACCCCGCCTTTATTATTCTCCATAAGCCTGGCCTCTAGTAGCTTCATTTCTCCACCACCCAAGCTCTCGCTCTCAAGCATTTTGACCCCTCCATAAACCCTAGGTTTATCATTTTTCCACATCAACATTTGTAATGGCACATTCTCTGCATCGACCTCGTTTGCGGACTGGTGGTGTTTGCGGACAACAAAATCTTTGCGGATATGGAGGATCCATTTCATAAGAGGAGATCTATGTGTTTGTAGACAACAAAAGCTTGGCAGATATGTAGATCCATTTCATAAGCAGAATCCGAGCCAGATGAAGAGTCTCATATGAAGCCGAAGTCCGAAGCTCTAGAAGGGGCAACCACTTGGCTGATGTTAAAGCTGAAGGCCGAAGATCTAGAAGGGGCTGCAGCATGCAACAACCACTTTGTTCCACATGGTTTTTTTTTGTTTAATTTAACTTTATTTATTATTTTATTACTTTTATCTTTTATTTTTAATCAATATTTTTATTTGTAATTTAATAAAAAATATAATTGACCATTTCACTATGATTGTTTAGTGAACACGATTTTCACTGGGTGTCGGCCTTTAACAACAACCACAACGAACTTCATGTCCTAATTGTGCTTTGGTAGGAGCAGAGGGAATTTCTAGTGGAGCGGTGAAATGCATTGAGATCGCTTGAACAACCGGCTCTTCCATCTCTCCTCTCAAATGCATAGAAGATTACTTTTGCATTTTCTCAATGTTCCTTGATTTTCTTGGCATTTTGTATTGGTTTTGCTAACCGATGAACTAGTAGTATTAATTTGTGAATTTCTAACGTATTCGCTCTGAATATGACCAAGTGCAGAAGATTGTGCTAACCCTACCTTGTCACGTTTTGACTAATTATTTATAGGCGCTGAGTGCTGGTGGCAGCAATGATCTTGTTTGCAGAGACTAGAAGAATTCTGTTGGGATGGGTCGTTCAAATTACATAAAACAGAGTCACCACATATCTTAAGTATCCTTCCATCTGCAGAAATATTATTCGAGACATGCATGATTTCTACAAAATTGAAGTCTAGAAGCCTCTTCGAACATTCTGCACCTAAAAGTTCCTTACCAGTTGTACAATTCTGAATTCCATAGAGTTCATTATCTCATCCATTGTGGATCCATTTGTCTTGGAGATTTTAGTATTTTAATCATGTGGGTCTGTCCTCATCCCTTTCCAGAGGGGAAAAAACTCCTTTATAGTTACCGCCTTATACGAGTTGCAAATGGAACTAAACGGTACCAATGTGTCTGAAACATTTCTTTAGATGATCTTACGTAGAAACGAAGGCAAGTGACAAATACTTTAAAATATGCAGTAGAGTCCAACGATGCCTCAACACTGCCTTGCAGATTGCAAAAGTGAGGTGATTTATGTTGGTGAATTAGAAGGAAAAATAGGAAATAATTACACACATTCAGTTATATATTGACCAAGAAAACACCATAACTAACTGGAAACCAAACACACACATAGACACAGGATTTACGTGGTAAAACCTCGACAATGTGTCAAGGAAACATCCACGGGGCAAGGGATTGGAATATATTATTCAACAATGATTCTCCACTCATATACATTCCATGGGCATTCACCAGTTTTATATCATCGACCTCCGTTACATAATTGACAATTCGGTATAAAACTGACTAATCACATTTTATCCAAAATTACTAATTCGTTGTCAAACTAACAAACTCCACCTTGACAAAAATTTCCCTAATCCCTTGCCCATGCCCATTCATCATCTTTTCTGCAAGCCAAGAGAAGCTAAACACCACCGCAGCTTCTCTACTGTAACTGGCTTTGTGAACATGTCTGCACAATTCTCTCGTGTATGGACCTTTTGAAGAGCTACTTTTCCGCCATCGATCACATGTCTCAGAAAATGATACCTTACATAAATGTGCTTGGTTCTGCTGTGATAGGCAGGGTTTGTAGGCAAGTGAATAGCACTTTGACTGTCACATAGTACATTCACTTTCTCCTGTGTTCTTCCAATTTCATCGAGCAGGCCCTTTAACCAGATTGCTTCTTTACTGGCATCTGAAGCAGCTATATATTCAGCTTTGGTAGTGGACAACACAATTGTTTCTTGAAGCTTTGACATCCAACTAATTGCTCCACTTGCAAGAGTAAAGACATAACCTGTAGTAGATCTTCTTTTGTCCAAATCACCTGCATAGTCAGCATCTACATATCCGCAGACTGATCCTTCACTACCATTAAAGACGATGCAATGGTCACTTGTGCCTCTTAGATATCGAAGCACCCATTTCACTGCTTGCCAATGTTCTTTACCTGGATTTGCCATGAACCTACTGACAACTCTAACTGCATGTGACATGTCAGGACTTGTAGATACCATCGCATACATTAAGTTGCCTACAACATTTGCATATGGTACATGAGACATATACTGCTTTTCTTCATCAGCTCTGGGACTCAAAACCGAAGAAATCTTAAAATGGGAAGCTAGTGGAACATTAATAGGTTTCACATTGTTCATAAAGAACTTTTCAAGTACTTTCTCCACATACTTCTGTTGTGATAACCAAAGCTTACCATTTTTCCTGTCTCTGTGTATCTCCATGCCCAAGATATGTTTTGTTGCTCCAAGATCCTTCATATCAAACGTCCTAGAGAGTTGAGCCTTTAACCTGTTGATCTCTTCCATGCTTTTTCTTGCAATAAGCATATCGTCAACATACAAAGCTAAGATAATGAATATGCCATTGAAACTTTTGAAGTATACACAATGATCATACTCACTTCTTATAAAGTTCTGGCTCACCATGAAGGAATCAAACTTCTTGTACCATTGTCTGGGAGACTGCCTCAGACCATACAATGATTTCCTGAGCTTGCAAACTAATATTCTGCTGCGACCTCGTACAAAACGTTTTGGTTGTTCCATATATATCTCTTCGTTCAAATCACCATGTAGAAAAGTTGTTTTAACATCTAACTGTTCTAACTCAAGGTTAAGCAACGCAGTTAGTGCCAACACAGTACAAATAGAAACAGGTTTTACAACTGGAGAAAAAATCTCATGAAAGTCTATACCTTCAACCTGAGAATACCCTTTTGCTACCAGTCTCGCCTTATACCTTTCGATACTTCCATCAACTTTCCGTTTCAGCTTGAAGACCCATTTACATCCAACAACACTTCTCCCTTCAGGAAGCTCTACAAGATCCCAGGTGTTGTTCTTGGCTAAGGAGTCCATTTCTTCTGCCATAGTCGTTTTCCATTTCTCGCTATATGTATCATCTACTGCTTCCTGATAACAAGAAGGGTCCCCATCTTCAGTAATCAAAGCAAAATATGAAGCAGGATCTTCATACCTTTTGGGAGTTTTCCATTCCCTTGTAGACCTTCTTAGAGCAACTGGTTGCTGAACTGGTTCAGAAACTTGCACTGGTTCAGAAGCTTCACCGGCTTCCTTTGTGTCTTCAACACCTTTTTCTCCAGAAGTCTCTCCTTCCTTTCGACTGTCACCGAAAGGTCTAGCCTCCAACTGAACTCGTTGATTCGGCGATACCTGTTCCTGTTCAATTCTTTAAACATTTGATTTTAACAGAGAGGATTCATCAAATGCTACATCTCTACTAATGACTATCTTCCACAATGTAGGATCCCACAACCTATATCCTTTCACTGCATAGTCATACCCAACAAAGACATAACATTTCGACTTTGGATCTAATTTTGAACGCTGATTTTTCAGAATGAGAGAATAAGCATCACAACCAAATATTCTCAAATGTGAATAGTCACAAGACTGACCTGTCCAAACTTCTTCAGGAATATTACAATCAATTTCTACTGAAGGTGATCTGTTAACTAAATAACAAGCAGTAGATACTGCTTCTACCCACAACTCCTTTTGCAAGTTAGCATTGCTGATCATGCTTCTGGCTCTTTCCATAAGAGTCTGATTCATACGCTCAGCAATACCATTTTGCTGAGGAGTATAAACAACAGTTTTGTGTCTAACAATTCCCTCATCCTTACAGTATTGTTCAAATTCAACTGAAGTGAACTCACCACCATTGTCAGTTCTTAGACATTTAATAGATTTGCCTGTTCTTTTCTCTATCATTACTTTAAATTGTTTAAAGACATTTAATACATTAGCTTTCCTTTTTAGCATATAGACCCAAACTTTACGGGAGTAATCATCAATAAACGTTAAAAAATACAATGCACCTCCATATGACACAACAGGGGATGGTCCCCACAGATCAGAATGAATATAGTCTAAAACATCTTTACTATTATGATTTCCAACTTTAAATCTCTGTTTACACTATTTTCCATACACACAATGTTTACAGAAATCTAACTTCAAAGATTTCAGATCGGGAAGAGATTTACGATTCATTAGTATCTGAAGACCTTTCTTGCTCATATGACCCAATCGTTGATGCCATAGACGACTACCCGCTTCTTCCTTTTCTGATGCAACCGCTGCTTCACTGACCTGAGTACTTCCTTTTAACCTGTAAAGATTTCTGACCTTTTCTGCCTTCATAACCACAAGGGCTCCTTTAAAGGCTTTCAAGACGCCATCCTGACCTGTAAACTTATAACCCTCTGAATCCAACACTCCCAAAGAAATCAAATTTTTCTTCAAATCAGGTACATGTCTAACACTAGTTAATGTTCTAACTGTGTTATCATACATCTTAATCCTGATATCTCCCATCCCAACAGTCTGACATGACACATTGTTACCCATAAACACAGAACTACCGTTTACATTTTTATACGAAGTAAACCAATTTCTATGTGGGCACATGTGATGTGAAGCACCAGAGTCTAATAGCCAGCTATCTAAACCCTGAGAGACATTACATTCAGGTGAAGTTTCATCTATCATACATAATTCTTCAGCAGATAAAACTTCGTCTATCATACCTGAATCGACCTGATTCGCTTCCTTCTTCGGGTTTTCGGATTCCTTTCGTTTCCAACAGTCCTTCTTCAAGTGTCCAATTTTACCGCAGTTCCAACATTTTGCCTTACACTTCTTTCCCTTCGACTTCGATCTGGAAGACCCCCTTGGTTTTTCTCCTCTTTCCTTTGAGCGTCCTCTAGCGACCATGGCTTCTGATGCAGCTATTTCAGTGTTGGATTTCCTTCGTACTTCTTCAGACAGGAGAGCTCCCATGACTGATTCAAACTTCAAAGAATTAGTAGTGCTCAAGCTGATTGAAGTTACGAAGTGATCCCATGATTCAGGGAGAGAACACAGGAAGGTTATGGCTTTATCTTCTTCCTGTATTTTAACTTCCATATATGTTAATTGACATATTAGTGTATTAAAAACATTCAAATGTTCTGCAACGTTTGAACCTTCTTTCATTCGAAGACTGTATAACTGTCGTTTCAGATAAATTCTGTTGGTTAATGACTTTGTCATATAGAGATTTTCAAGTTTTTCCCACAGTCCTGAAGCTGTAGTCTCTTCAACAATATTGAAGAGAACTTCATCCGCTAGGAATAACCGGATGGTACTGAGAGCATTCAAACTTCAAAGAATCAACAGTGCTCAAGCTGATTGAAGTTACGAAGTGATCCCATGATTCAGGCAGAGAACACAGCAAGGTTATGGCTTTATCTTCTTCCTTTATTTTAACTTCCATAGATTCTGTTAATTGACATATTAGTGTATTAAAAACATTTAAATGTTCTGCAACATTTGAACCTTCTTTCATTCGAAGACTATATAACTGTCGTTTCAGATAAATTCTGTTGGTTAATGACTTTGTCATATAGAGATTTTCAAGTTTTTCCCACAATCCTGAAGCTGTAGTCTCTTCAACAATATTGAAGAGAACTTCATCCGCTAGGCATAACCGGATGGTACTGAGAGCTCGGGCATCCAAGTCCTCCCAGTCTGAAGTAGTCATGGTAGCAGGTTTCTTAGTTGCCCCATCCAATGCCTTGTGCAACCCTTGTTGTACAAGCAAATCCCTAACCTTCAGTTTCCAAAGAGCAAAATTGCTCTTTCCGGTGAATTTATCCACCTCGAATTTCGCATTCAACATCTTGGCCATTTTGTTCTTCTCCTAGGGTTTCAGTCTTTCAGCTATCCTTTTCTTAAAAAAAACTTTGTTTCCCTTTTTCTTAAAAAAAAACTTTGTTTCCCTTTCTTAAAAAAAACTGAGCCCGCTTTTTAAACAAACAAATTTTACAAATTTCTTTCTACAATTTTGAGCCTTTGTTTTTTTTTTAATGGTCTGCAATATTTTTTTTTTAGAGAAACCCTTCAACAAATTTTATTGAAAAATAAAACTTGTTCTTCTTACTGAAACCCTGCTCTTTATCAATTTTGGACAACTTCCTTTTCAACTGGTTTATGAACCCAAACCAAAATATTCTGGGTAAACAAAAAAAGTTGTCTTCAACAAATAAAAAATTACCCGGATCTTCCACAAGCCAGGCTTCTGGCCTCACGCAGGCTCTGTATTCAGAAAACAGCGGCAGGCTAGTGGCTCCTTCACACGCAGCAATTCCACTTGGACGCAGGCTCTGTGCCTTTTTTTAACACGCAGCAATTCCACTTGGACGCAGGCTCTGTGCCTTTTTTTTAACACGCAGCAATGAAACGCCTCACGCAAGTCTCAGGGAGGTAGCCTTTCACGGAGGGAGGTCCTCACGCAGCTTTTCACTTTCACGCAGCAAAGAAAAAAAACCGCCTCACACAGGTCTTTCCTCACGTAGGTCTTCAGCCTCACGTAGGGCTTTCCTCACGTAGGTCTCAGCCTCAGGTAGGTCTTTCCTCACGCAGGTCTTGACACAGTCACGCAGGTCTTCACACAGCTAAGAACCAACCGCTTGGATCTCAACGCTCAAGTTTTACGCTGATACAGCCTTTTCTTCAACGTCCACGCTCACCGCACCAATCGCTTGGCCCTCGGAGCTCTGATACCACTTGTTGGTGAATTAGAAGGAAAAATAGGAAAGAATTACACACATTCAGTTATATATTGACCAAGAAAACACCATAACTAACTGGAAACCAAACACACACATAGACACAGGATTTACGTGGTAAAACCTCGACAATGTGTCAAGGAAACATCCACGGGGCAAGGGATTGGAATATATTATTCAACAATGATTCTCCACTCATATACATTCCATGGGCATTCACCAGTTTTATATCATCGACCTCCATTACATAACTGACAGTGCGGTATAAAACTGACTAATTACATTTTATCCAAAATTACTAATTCGTTGTCAAACTAACAATTTAATTATGAGAAAATTCTCTGTGCTGCTCAAGAATATCATTAGTATTATCGTGTTAATAATATGAATACAAAATATAACTTTGGTTGTCCTTTTCCGCATTTTGGTTCATCGAGTTCTTCGGAGTACTTGACAGTGGCAGTGACAAAGCCCCAGAAGGAGCATGATAAGATGGCCACTTCTCTAGTTCCCGGCGGAAACACATATATTACATATCTTATCGTCACTTGCACCAATATCCCTGAATTTGGCAATAAGGAGTTCAAGGTCAGGCGTCGATTTCGTGATGTCGTGACTCTGGCTGATAGGCTTTCCGAGTCGTATCGAGGGTATTTCATCCCTCCTCGCCCGGACAAACATACTGTGGAAAGTCAGGTTATGAATAAGGATGAGTTTATTGAGCAGAGGAGAATTGCAGTGGAAAAATACCTTGGTCGACTAGCTGCTCATCCCGTTATTAGAAAGAGCAAGGAATTGATGTTATATCTTCAGGTTCAAGGGAGACTGCCTTTACACCCACCACAGATATGGCTTCAAGAATGTTAGATGGAGTAGTGAAACTTCCCCAGCAGCTCTTTGGAGCTGAAAGCAATACCTTTCTTACTTCTCAAGACGTTGTTCAACCTGCAAAAGGAGGCAAAGTTTTGTGGAGAATGTTTAAGGAGCTAAGGCAGTACATGACACATGATCAGGAAGGATCAAAGTCTTATGTTGTAGAGGAAGATAAGGAATTTTCGGAAAGGAAAAAAAGATTATGGGCTCTTGAACACTGTCTAAGACAAGCCTCTAAACAGGTATGTATAGAATTTTATCTGATTTTACTAGCTTCTTGTGCATATGTTCTGCATTGTTTTTCTGAGCCTATACAGTCATATTTTCTTAAAATTCATCATCATTGGTGAAAGTGTCTTTCTTTTAGATAGATTTATGTGGCATTCTATGTGCACATGCACACTCATAGTAGCCTGTACAGTCATATTTTCTTAAAATTCATCATCATTGGTGAAAGTGTCTTTCTTTTAGATAGTTTTTATGTGGCATTTATGCACGCACGCACACTAATACTCTAAGACACACTAATATAGGTCCATGTTAAGCAATTGGAAAGGTAATAAATTTAATGCATGCAAGGCATTATATATTTAAGGTATTTGTTCTTACCTCATGCTGATCTTCATGTTTTGAAGTTTTGTAGGGCTGATGCCTTATAGGCGCTTTGGGCATTGTGGGTCGATAATGTCTATGGCATGGGCGTCCAACGCCCATCATGGATGGGAATCTTTTCAAATCGTGCAATAGCTTAACTGCAAGTCCAGAAGATCCTGGCTGTTGAATTCAGTTCTGAGCAGCCCAATAAGAACTAAGGGCCCTTAGTTTGGTAAAGTAATCCCTCATAGCAAGGAGGCCTCGAGTTGCTTGACCGGTTGTAAGGATATGTTGCATCTACTGCAGAGCTTGTTGATGGAGATTTTCTGACTCATATGGAAAGGTCTAAAGCATCCCAAGCTTTCCAATTTCCATTGCCATTTGCCCCATTTAGTTGGCGACATTTGGTGCACCCAAAGAACCTGCTGCGAGAGTGTGAATCAGATACTGCTGTGATGATTATTTCAAGTTAGATACTTCGAATGATTGTTGTTCTGTTAAAATCTTAATTTGTGGAGGAAGAATCTCCTGTTGAAAGGGTTGTGACAGAACCATCCCCTCTTAGCTTAGGGGAATTGAGGCCTTTTAAGTGGGAATTAACTTGGGCTTGTAAAGCCAAGTTCAGTTTTTCTGTAAAGATGTTCAGTCCCTTCCTATTGCGCTTATATACTTGCATTTCTGAGTTTTTTTAGGATGGGAATTTTCTTGTAATATTGTTGCTAGATTGCTGTAGCTCTCTCTGTTCCATGAAGTAATGTATGATGCATTTATCAAAAAATAGAACTCACTGTGTGAGTTCAATCTTAGCCAAGTCTTTTCCTTGAAATGATTTCTCATAAAGCTGAGTAAAAAACCAACCTCCAGCATTCCTCTGATTGAATCATGGATACTGGAAAGCTTGGTAATTTTTCCTTTCAAAGTTGTCCAGACTTGAAGCTATAGGCTTAATGTAGGTTGGGTTGGTCTAGGATATGTACACCAAATGATTGCACTATCCATTTCTTTTCATCAACTGTGAAAGATCTTCATCCATTTACTCTCACCAGGAAATGATTAAGTATATGTATCAAATGTGTTATTCTCTCAATTTGAAATGTTTTGTATAAGTCTTCTTTCCATATTTATTGAATTTAAAATCAATATTGTTCTTCTCTGCCTATTATTTTAAACATTTCTGGTTGACTGATTTGTATAGATTCTTTTGGCATTCACCCTTTTTGCAGTACATGATCCAACTGCATTCCTACTTGGAGGAGTTTCTGGACATGCTGGCCTATTTTCCACAATAAAAGATGTCTGCAGGGTATTAAATAATGATTCTTACCTCCATCGTTATTTATGCTTATGCAAACATTCAATAGATTTTCATGGGATTTTTGGATAATGACTATGTGTATTCTAGCTTACAGGATCAAACAGATTTGCAAAATAGAAGAAAATTGGTTTGTTGAAATTTATAATTGTGACTGACCTACTTGATTTCTTGATGTCTTAAGCCTTCCATTGCAATCTATTTTTCCATTACTTGTAAAATATTGCACCTTCTTCTTGACAAATAGAATATTCAACGGAGTTGGAGTTATCAATTCGTATAGATTTCTTGGCAGATCTTTCACATGTATCTGATTTCTAGTGATTTTACATGGTAAGTGAAATTAGTTGTTAACTTGTCTCTTCTAGCAAGTCAAACATGCATTGAAAAGTACCCATGAAGCACTTTGCAAATGAAATCTTCAAAGGTTTTTTGTGTGCTGGGGGAGAAGATTTTTATACCTATGAAAATCTTGAAAATACTTATGCACATGACAACAAGCAACCTCAAGTAGATCTCATCTTCAAATCAAACCTTCTCTACACGCTCTTTGTCGTTTCTAATCTATCGTATCCAAGCCAAGCTATAAAAATAAGAAATCCCTATCCAAACTTTAACATACTACTGATCTCCGTCATCTAAGTTAAGAATAGATTCCTTGCCTGCTTATCCTCTTCCTCTCTCTATCTAAGTATAAAATCCATAAGTAACTCATCATACATAGGTACGAGCCATCAATGCATAGGGACCATGGTGGTTCTCACTATGGGTTCCGCGATCAACCTTACTGGATATCTCATGATTTGACTCTCTGTCACTGGCAGAGTTGCAAAGCCTGCCATGTGGCAGATGTACATGTATCAATGAATCGGAGGAAGCTCCATGAAGAAAGAGACTAAGAATTTTTATATTTTTCTTGTCATGGCCTTCGTGTTGGCTGGTTTTCTTATGGTTTTTATTTTGCTGGAAAACTTGTTGGTTCTTCCATAGATTGTGATTCAATTGTTTGCTGCAGTAACAATTCTGATCATCTTCTTGCCATTGCTGATAGTCATGTGAAAGGTGAAGCTCAATGAACAATGTTGATGCCATATTTTTGCTTCCCTAGATCCAACAAGACTGAGCAGGTAAGTTGAGGAGCTTAGGCCTTCTTTCACTGTGCTTTTCATGCATTTTTACCCTCATGTTTTGCTATGTTTAAGGTCCAATGTGATATTGACCTATCGTTGTGCATTCAATGGAAAAATATGATTCCCAAAAAACTGTTGATGGGGTAGAATATTGCACCTTCTTCTTGACAAATAGAATATTCAGCAAAGTTGGAGTTATCAATTCGTATAGGTTGCTTGGCGGATCTTTCACATGTATACGATTTCTAGTGATTTTACATAGTAAGTGAAATTAGTTGTTGACTTGTCTCTTCTAGCAAGTCAGACATGCATTGAAAAGTACCCATGAAGCACTTTGCAAATGAAATCTTCAAAGGTTGTTTGTATGCTGGGGGAGAAGATTTTTATAGCCATGACAATCTCAAAAATACCTCTGCACATGACAACAAGCAACCTCAAGTAGATTTCATCTTCCAACCAATCCTCCTCTGCCCGCTCTCTACTATTTCTCATTTATCGTATCCAAGCGCCTGCCATGTGGCAGATGTACATGTATCAATGCATCGGAGGAAGCTCCATGACATTCGTGAATACTAAATAATTGTGACTTGTGTCAAGAATTTCCCTAGAGACAAAGGGTCAGTCATAGGGCTGCTACTCTCCCCACTTATGTAGTGCTCACTGCTCCTACTAATGCTGATCATTAGGCCTATGGAGGCTCCGAAAGAGAAGAACGAGACTAAGAATTTTTATATTTTTCTTGTCATGGCCCTCGCATTGGTTGATTTGCTTATGGTTTTTATTTTTCTGGAAAACTTGTTGGTTCTTCCACAGATTGTGATTCAGTGGTTTGCTGCAGTAACAATTCTGATCATCTTCTTGCCATTGTTGATAGTCATACGAAAGGTGAAGCTCAATGAACAGTGTTGATGCTATATTTTGGCTTCCCTAAATCCAACAAGACTGAGCAGATAAGCTGAGGAGCTTAGGCCTTCTTTCATTGTGCTTTTCCTGCATTTTTACCCTCCTTTTTTGTTGTGTTTAAGGTCCAAAGTGATATTGACCTATCGTTGTGCATTCAATGGCAAAATATGATTCCCAAAAAACTGTTGATAGCCAGCATGCTCATCATACATAGGTACAAGCCATCAATGCATAGGGACCATGGTGGAATAATTATGACTTGTGTCAAGAATTTCCCTAGAGGTAGACAGTTAGTCATAGCGCTGCTACTCTCCCCACTTCTGTAGTGCTCACTGCTCCTACTGATGCCGATCATTAAGCCTATGGAGGCTCCGAAAGAGAAGAACAAGACTAAGAATTTTTATAATTTTTTTTGTCAAGGCCCTCGTGTTGGCTGGTTTGCTTATGGTTTTTATTTTGTTGGAAAACATGCTGGTTCTTCCACAGATTGTCTAAACAAAATTGTGTCTCCTATTTGAGTCTGGTATGCCATCATTTCCATATTTATTGCAATTGTAGAAGGAAATCATCGTATCGAGTGATCAAATAGCTGGGTCGACTGTTGGCTAGGGACGGGAGTGACTATGGCAGCACTTGCAAAAATGACAGGTTATATGTATGTATAATTTTGTACCTAGTAGACTAAAACTGTTGCACTGCAATTTACTAATGTTAATGATGCGGTCACTTGCATGTGAATGACCTGAGATCTCTTATGGCAAATAAGAAACACTATGAATCAATTTTTAGGCACACAAATTTGGGTTGGACACCTGCCCAAAAGACGTTCCCACCAGAATTTCAACCCCTCAAGGTCAGGGCTGGTGTTGCTTTACTTACTTTACATTTTTGGTGTTGTTTCTTTTCTTCAAGCCTGCTCATGGCAAGGACTTGCTGCCATGCAACTTTTCTTGTTAATGTTAATAATAATAATATTGAGAATACGGTGAATCGAGCTCTGCAAGGAAAACCCTCCACCTAGGGTTTAGCACTGTTCTGAACAGGTTCAACAACAGTTCTGGCAGCGCACAAAGACCGATTAGTTGATCTCCTTCTCAGAGGCCGTGTACTGGCCCGACAAATGACAGACGGGGGGTCCAATGGGACCCCATCTTACAGGGAAATAGTCATGCAAAAACACAAAACTCACGAAGGTTTCAATATCTCTGGGTATGAAGCCCGAAAAGACAGCTCGGGGACAAGCAGCGGAAGAGCAACCCAGGGGCAGAAAGATCCAAATCACGGATCAGAGATGCCAGGAAAAGCCAGTAACAGGCAGGAGAAGCATGGAAACAAACCGAACGTAGGCCAAAACAGCTCAGACCCATTAATAGCTCCGTCAGATGAAGAAAAGGAACACAGGGAGGGAAAACGCCCCATAGAAAATGAGGATAAAACGGAAGCTTCCAACCTCAGCCCTAAAAATACCCTGCAAGGAGTCTGCAAACCCAAAAAGAAGGAAGCCCTCCGTGTGGTCTTCTCAGATCCAGATATTCAGGCCTACATAGACCACATGATGGAGCACGCAATCATATGTAAGTTTATGGGTCTGTGGCCAACAGAAAGAGCTCTTTGCCAATGGATCAAACAGCACTGGCGACCAAAAGGTGATGTCAAACTTCATCTCGGAGCTAAAGGTTTTTTTACTGTTGTCTTTTCTAACCTAGAAGACAAAGATAGGATCTTCGATGGAGGGCCTTACTTCCTTTCATCAGCAGGCCTTTACATGAGGCCATGGAAGGCAAACTTTGTACCTAAAAAGGAAACCTTCACCCAAGTCCCTGTGTGGATTCGCCTCTTCTCTCTACCTATCGATTACTGGGGCCTAGCAACTCTAAAGCGCATAGGAGACCGACTTGGCACCTTCATTAAAGCCTCGGAGGCAACGATGCAAAGGAAGTATACTTCCTGTGCCAGGATCTGCGTTGAAATGGATGTCTCAGGTGCCCTACATGAAGGACTGTGGCTAGAGTTCAGAGATGAAGATTACTTTCAAGCCATCGACTACGAACAGATCCCCTTCCGTTGTAGGAAATGCCATGAACACGGTCACCTTGTAAGGGAATGCCCATTAATCAAACCAGTGGAAGAAGCAAAGCCTGAGCAGCCAGCCAAGAACCAGGAGGTTTTCAAAAAACCAAAATCACGACAAAGGGCCTACAGGAAAAGAGTAAACAAAGCAGTGACAGATCCCAGCATAACTCTTAACCCCTTCAGCATTCTGGACTCAGAAGCAGACTCGGAAGGTAACAACAAAGAGACAAGGCTACCAGAAGCTCCTCAAAAAAATAAGACAGACCACAGATCAACGGATGCAGAGGAAATCACTGAAAACACAGCAATACAAATGCATGAAGTAGCAAATGAACGAGATGAAGACACAGACATGCTAACAAGCGATGGGGGAAGCGAAGACCTGGAACTCAATGAAGTTCTAGAAAAAGAAGGGGTAAACCTGTCAGATATGGAAAAGCACTGGAGAACACAAGGGCTGGAAAATATCCCGGAGGAATAAATAAAGAAGATCAGCGACCTCTTCATAGCAAGACAACAAGCGGCGCTAGACAAGCAAAAGAAAAGATTAGGAATCATGAAAGGCATAGGTAACCAATCCAAAAGTCTTTTTCTTCATTCATTAGGACGGAAGCAAAACAAGAAAAGAGGCCGAAGGACGAATGGAGAGGTTCTTCACGATTTGGGTATCTTTATGATCAATTCAGGCAAAATGAAGGATTTACACGCCTCCCTGTCCTACCAATAACCTCATCATTATTAATGAAAATCATCTCCTGGAATAAAAGAGGGCTCAACAGCCAAGTCAAACAACGACTTCTCAAGAGGGAGTTACAACAGGAAAAGCCAGATATTATGCTCATTCAGGAAACAAAATGTGCCACTGATCAGCCGGAGAACATCACCAAAAAGCTAGGGAAAACTATCAAATATATAGACATAGCCAGTCACGGATGGGAAGGAGGCATTGCAACCCTCTGGGACTCCAGAGTCATTGAAATCACCTCTATGGAAGCTACCAGATCATACATTGCCACAGAATTTCAACTAACAGGTAATTCTGAAACCTACCTCTGTATAAATGTCTATGGGCCTCAGCGTTTAGAAGATAAAATTTCTTTTCTGAACTCTTTAATGAAGTTAAAGCTAAGACACCAACATTCAAAGATCATAATGGGAGGGGATTTCAACATGATTACCACCCTACTAGAAAAAAAAGGAGGCCTTAGGCGTCTAAATAGAGACTCAGAAATCTTTGTTGGCTTCATGGAATCCGCTCAACTGGTCGACATCCCCCCAAAAAATGGGCTCTACACTTGGAACAACCGAAGAGGAGGAGAACACCGGATAGCCTCTCGCCTTGACCGTTTTTTGATCTCAGAAAACATCTTACTGGAAGGAACAACAGTTGACTCTGATATGCTCCCCTGTGGGGGATCAGACCACTGGCCCATCGCCCTGGAAGCTGCTTTTCTTGAGACCCCCAAAAACAAGCCATTCAGATTTGAAAAATTCTGGCTAACTCACCCAAATTTTCCTGATCTGGTGAAACAATGGTGGGAAGAACCCAGAAATATAAGGGGGACCAAAATGTTTAAACTCCAATCCAAACTAAAACACATCAAACACAAAATCAAGGAATGGAATGCAACCGAGTTTGGTAATATTTTCCAGGAAAAGCACAAGATAGAAGACCGACTAAGTCAAATTCATAAGGACTGGGCTTCAGGGATTAACAGGGAGGACTCAAATGAACAGGAAAAGATACTAATGCAGAAATGGCAGCTCCGCTGCCAACAGGAAGAAATCCTTTGGAAACAAAAGTCTCGCATCCAATGGTTGAAGGAGGGAGAGCAAAATACAAAGTTCTTCCATAGATCAACGATGGATTACAGGGGGGCTAACAAAATCCTGAAGCTGACCAATGCATCTGGAGAAGTTATTCAAAATCATAATGAGATCTCAACTTTGCTTACTAGTCATTTTAAGCAAATTGCCCAGGAATCTCAAGAAGATCGATCGGAAGCGAGAGAGGAAATAATTCAGGCCATACCCCAAATCATTACTCCAGCTCAAAATGCCTCTCTGTTAAGAAAGATCTCAATGGAGGAGGTGGAGGAGGCTGTTAAAGACATGCCAAATGATAAAGCTCCGGGCCCAGATGGTTTTACTATAAACTTCTACAAAGCTTGTTGGCAAACAGTCAAAACAGAGGTCTGGGAAGTAGTTGAAGATTCAAGACGATCTGGCTCAATTCTTAAAGGCCTAAATTCTACTTTCCTAGCCCTAATCCCCAAAGAAGAGGAAGCCCTAACTCCAGAAAAGTTCCGCCCCATAGCTCTGTGCAACGTGATTTATAAAATCATCTCTAAGGTCATCGCTAACAGACTCAAACCTATCCTCCCGGACATCATCTCGGAGGAGCAGTCAGGATTCGTGGAAGGCAGACAAATTCTGGACAATATCCTCTTGGCGCAGGAGATGATACATACTTTGCAGTCCAGAAAAATCCCCGGTATGATGATTCAGCTCGACCTTTCAAAAGCTTTCGACAAAGTGAATTGGAATTACCTGGAGGCCACATTAAGGGCTTTTGGTTTTGACAATCGGTGGACCAAGTGGATTCTCGCTCTTATCAAGTCAACAAATTTCTCTATTTTGGTTAATGGATCCCCCTCGGCCACCTTCTCTCCTTCCCGAGGCATAAGGCAAGGAGACCCTCTGTCCCCCTTCCTTTTTGTGATCCTCATGGAAGGGCTTAGCAGATATATTCACAGAGCCAAAGCGGAAGGGAAAATCAATGGATTGCGCCCTCTCCCCTCCACCCCTGCAACTACTCACCAGCAGTTTGCCGATGATACTATGCTGCATGGATCTCCAACTGTCAAAGAGGCCAAGGCTTACAAGTCTATCTTATCTCTTTTCAGCATGGCATCAGGTATGGACATAAACCATTCCAAATCGACTATTTTTTTCTTTAACACTCATGTTTCTATTCAGAGCCATCTCACCAGCATCCTAGGCTTTCGAAATGGTTCTTTGCCCTCGAAATATCTGGGAGCCCCGCTCACCACCAAGCCTTGGCAAAAGGTTCATTGGGAAAGGCTCATAGCAAACATGGAAAAAAGATGCAATCATTGGACCCACAGGGCACTCAACTTTGCGGGGCGCCTTGTTTTAACTAAAGCCATCCTGCAGGCCATCCCTCAGTACATGCTTTCTATCCTCCCGGTGCCCAAGGCCATCCTACAGAAAATTCGATCCATCCAAAGATCCTTTTTATGGAGTGGCAGCACAGAGAAGAGGAAATGGACTCTCGTGGCCTGGGAAAAGATCTGTAAATCGAAACTTGCTGGAGGGTTAAACCTAATAGACCCCGATATTAGCAACAAAACTGGGGGAGCCAAACTGTGGTGGCGCTGGCTAAAAGAGACCAACCTTCCCTGGGCCAGACACTGGAAGGCAAAATACACTCCCAACTGCAGAAACCAGGACCTCATAAGACTTCAAGAATTACCGGAAGGCTCTCCAATCTAGAACCTAGCAAAAAGAAACCGAAACCTTATACAGGACCACAGCTTCTGGGAGATCCGAAATGGGGAATCAGCCCTCTTCTGGGAAGATGCCTGGCAACATCATCCAAAGCTTGAAAACCCAGACCTTGAAGATTACAAAACAAACTGTCATAACAGGGGAAAATTCACCGTTCATCATTATTGGACCCCCAATGGCATTGAACAGGATTGGAGAGAATGGATCCTTCCAGATACCGAAAACCCTAATGAGGAAAATAATAACATTCAAGACCTACTTCAAGTCCTTCACAAACGAAAAATTAGGATAACCTCAGAGGAGGACAAGCTGAGGTGGGGTATGAAGGGCAATGGCAACTTCACTCTTAAAGAAGCCAGAGAGCAGTTGGAACTCACAGAGCAGGGGGAGACAGCCCCTTGGTTCACCAAGGTTTGGGATCCCTTATTCTGGCCAAAAATTCAAACTTTTCTATGGCTCCTTATGAGGCGTAAGACGCTCACCTGGGAGAACCTGCGAAAAAAAGGCTTTGAAGGCCCCTCATTTTGCCCTATGTGTAATCAAGCAGAAGAAACTATGAATCATTTATTCAATACATGTGAATGGGCTAACCACATTTGGCAAGGGATAGAAATTATCATGCAGCAAAACAGAAGAGATATGGACTCCATCCAAAACACCATCACCAATTGGCCAAGTAATTACTCTGAAAACCCTCAAATCAATAGCATATGGAAAGTTCTGCCAGGTTTTATCACATGGACAATATGGAAAGAAAGGAACAGAAGAATTTTCCAAAACGAGCACAGGAATATAGAGCACCTGAGAATTACCTTAATGGAGAATATCCGCCAATTGATTCTGGTAAAAAGCAAAGTAGACCCATCCAACCAAATCTCTGCGGAAGACCAGAGAATCCTGAAAGCCTTCAATATTAGCTACGACCAAAGCCAAAAGCCCCAAGCTAAACAACAAAACATCAACAGCACTCCAAAGGAATGGACTCGGCCTCCTGATGGCTTCCTGAAACTGAATTTTGATGGCGCCTCGCGTGGTAACCCGGGACCAGCTGGCATAGGAGGCCTCATTCGAAACCAGAGAGGTGAAATAATCCATATCTACAGTCAAGCGTTGGGCGAGGGCACCAACAATGAAATGGAATTCGCAGCAATGGAAAAAGGTTTAACAATTCTTCAAAGAAACCAGACAGAAAACGTAGTAATCGAGGGTGACTTTGAGGTTGCCATTCTGGTGGCAAGGAAAATATATGGGGGAACGCCGGCCAGCAAGGCTACCAAGCACTGGCGCCTAGCAATGGTCATAGAGAGCATAGGGAAATTGCTCGGGAAAATGAAAGGCCTCATCTTCCAAGCGGTAAGAAGGCAGGCTAATTCGGTTGCCGACCACTTGCCAAACCATGGGATCGAGAACCCAAATGGAATGGTGGATAGCTGTTGGCATCAGGTCGAGAGTAATCAATTAAAGGAACAGTGCTCTCACCTCGCACGAATAGATTTGGTGGCAGCTGACAAGGTAGAATGACAGACCGCCTAATTCACTACCACAAGAGTATGGATAGGTCGACGGGACGAGAGCCATCAATACACAGCAAGCACAGAAGGACAACCGGGTTGAGGGGAATAATGCGCACCGCAGGCCACAGTCAATTGTACAGTAACATGATCCGGAGTGACATAAGCCGCCTCAGAACCGCAGGACAGAGGGACACTTGGCACTTTCAGAACCGTGCAGGAGGAGGTGATCGAAAACATTCTCAATCATCGCAATTCCCCTCCACAACTCCGAATCGCAGCATTTATGTTGATCGGACATGCAATTTGCATGTCGCGATCCGCTCCACCGCCCAAAATCTTCCCGCTATTATCTATATATCCTTCCTTGCTCTTCTTTGGAGCATCACTGTTTCGGTGCTCAACAATCAGAGATCATCGATTTGTATTTTCACTCAGGCAAGCAAGGCAAGCAACAATCAAGAGAGGGCTCCCATGGCGGGAGAAGGATGTCGAAACCAGTCTGCAAACAACGACCTGCGGCTAGCTAGAGAAATGTTCGAGCGGAGAACGTCTGAACGAAACAAACGGAAAATCATTGACCTGGAGGCCTCTGCACAGGAGGAAGAGAGTAAGCTTTCTGACCACCAGTTAAGCCAGGAAGTTGACTGGCTGCAAGATCCGGGGACGACCAGCACTCGGGCAACTCAGTTCGTTCACACTCAAGCAAAAGCGTGGCGTATGAAGACCATCCTGGCTAAGGCCATGGATGTCCAAGCGGAGCAGGCTGAGCAATTGCAAACTCTCCAGCAGTTTGCAGCCACAATGACTAAGGAGCACATGGCAGTGGTCCAAAGCAGTGAATTTAAACTCACCGCTCTGCATGAGGAGGTTGACACCATAAGCAGAAAGCTCACTGTCCTGATCAAGCTGCTCAGGAAAAACATTGAGCAAGACAGCAAGCCGCCAGAGCCGCATCGGGGTGGTCCGTCGAAGGTCAACCAGGAAAATGCACTCAACTGCAAAGAGATGCACACAGTGCCTGACCCCCCAAACAAATTCTGATCAGTCTTCCCTGTCCCTCTGTCGGACTTTGTTATGTATGTTCTGTTTTCATTTTCTCAGTTATGTGCTTGCCAGTTTTTGGCCTAAGTCGCCCTGCGTGGTGCACTTTTCGGCAGCACTCTGTTTCTCTGTTTCTACTGTTTTCAAACTGTTGTTAGCTGGTAAGGCCTGCTTCATAGCGGCCAGTCAACTGCTTCAGCAGAATTTTTGTACTATATGCTACTCTTGTTAATATCAAAGCTTATTTACACAAAATAATAATAATAATAATATTTTTATTATTATTATTTATTTAAAATTATAATTAAATATTTCTGGCTCTTTTATAATGAATATCTATTTAAAAACATATAAAGGTTGGCTTGAAAACCTATAATTATTATTATTATTTATTTAAAATTATAATTAAATATTTTTGGCTCTTTTATAATGAATATCTATTTGAAAACATATAAAGGTTGGCTTGAAAACCTATTAAAGTTGGCTTGAGTGTCTATGCTTTCACATTGGGAGAGCTTCACTGTTGGAAGCAAAAATGGTATCCAATGTGCATTGAACATGGATATGTTTTAGATTGAGATTGAACCTGGGCTCCTTAAATTATATAACTAGAACTTGCATAATTTTTTTGAGATTTATCAATTTTGGTTTGTTATTTTAGATTGGAATTGAACTTACTTAGTCTCACTGAACTATATAATAAAAACTGGTATAAAATCTTTGAGATTTATCTAGATGATTAAATAGTGTTCTTTTCATATAGTATTATTTTCAAAAAAAAAAAAAACAAACAATGCTTATTCTAAGCTAGCCCACACTAACACAATATTCCAATAGTATTTGACTCCCTATACCACTGGCCTCCCAAATAAACTAAAGATATCAAATTTGGATTTTTATTTTATTCAAAATTAATTAATATTTATATAATTCAAAAATCTATTTACATTTATTTATTTTTAAAAAAATAAGAAATAAAATAAAATTAATTTATAAAAAAATATTAAATATTCTTAAACATTATAAAGAAAATTTAATCAATATTTAAATATGAAAATTCACAATATATTTATGGCCATTGCTTTGGGGCGTTTATTGATTCGAGGTTTCCTAATGATGTTCGTAACCTGCCTAGCTAATTCTAAATGTCCAACCACCCTCCCCAGAGATAGATGAGACTTTACACATTTTTTATTTAGATAGACATGCATTCAATCCAGCGAAAAGAATGAATATCGCTCGTTAACCTATTATGTATTTGCTATATTTAGGATTAATTATTTAGTTATAATTTGGGTTATCGGGTTGATGTTGAGTTGGGTTAAGTTTGCGTTGATGTTGAGTTGTGTTTTCAAAATATATAATGTTAAAATGGGTAATATAATTAAAATTTAGTTGTGTGATTAAATTAAAAACATATAATTAGATATAAATGTTTTTATATAATAATGTGAATCTATTATTAAAATTTATATTAAATATTTTCCATAAATTATAAATATTATATTTTTAATTATTATGAAAAACATTTTTACTATTCAAAAATGTATAATATAATATAACATTAATATAATGTATGTTATAATGAATGATTATTTTTTTTCACATTATAAAATGTTATATTAAATCTTTTCATAAATTATAAATATTATATTTTTAATTATTATGAAAAACATTTTTACTATTCAAAAATGTATAATATAATATAACATTAATATAATGTATGTTATAATGTTGTGATTATTTTTTTTTGCACATTATAAAATGTTATGTTGTGATTGTTTTCCATAAATTATAAATATTATATTTTTAATTATTATGTTTTTACTATTCATGTATAATATAATATTTAATATAATGTATGTTATAATGTTGTGATTATTGCACATTATAAAATGTTATGTTGTGATTGTTGGTGTATATTTATTGTTTATATATAAATTTGGGTTATTGCGCTGAAATTGAATTGTATTGGTTATATAATATGATTTAATTATATAAGTGTGTGATTAAATTGGAGATCTATATAAGTGGTTTTCTATAATAATGTGAATTTATCACTTTAATTTATATTAATTTTGATTATAAGATATAAATTTTACATTTTCACAATTCAAAAATGTATAATATAATATGATATTGATGTTATATATGTTGTAAACATATAATTGCAAAAAAAATATATGAAAAAGGTTATATGAAATATATTTTTTATTTATAATTTAAAAAACCAAGGTAATTAGTTCATGTCCAGAGCTCCTCAATGAAGCTCGAAGTATTAAAAATTTCAATTATATTCAAAGGCACTTTTACAATTCAAAAATGTATAATACAATATAACATTAATGTGACATATGTTGTCAAATTATAATAATTAAAAAAAAATGAAAAAAAAAATATATGAAATAGATTTTTTTAATGTATAATTTAGAAAAAGTTAAGGTAATTAGCTTAAAGGGATTCTTTTATGTATAATCTAAAGAAAATCAAGGTAATTAGCTCACTTCTGATCTCTTCAATGAAGTCCAAAGTATTAATATTGGATGGAAGAATGATGTTATCACTACTAGGATTGTGTGAAGTTAGATTGAGCTTGGATGTTTCTTGAGATAGTTTTAATTATTCCAAAGGTGGCTCCCATCCTCAACTCCTTTCCATAAGATTTAAACCTATGACTAGATTGAAACTAAACTCCACAAAAACCAATTGATTTATACCTCATAAAAATATTAATAAATCTAATTATCTAGCTTTATAATTTATGAAGACATATTTATCTTCAACGGAAATAAAAACATTAATAATTATGTAAAGTTTTCACTTTTAAAATAATTAAAAAATAATAAAATTTTAATAATATAATATTTTTTATATAAAATATAAAATTATTTTTATAAATACATTAAAAACCATCTTAATAATATATAATTATTAAACTATATATATGACATGCTGCAACATAACATATAATTATATATATATATATATATATATATATATATATATATATGATATGCTGCAAGATTTCATAAAACATTAAAAAGCAAAAAAAAAAAAGAGTTTAAATAATTATTACTTATTCCTTTGAATTTCAAATTTACAACCTATGGCTATAATACACACCGCCTCTATTTTGAATTTAGTTTGAGCCGAAATACTCATGTAATTTTACTTAATTAAAACGCGTGTACAATTTTATATTACTTAATTCATGTGATGGAATGGGTTTATAAAGCATTTATATGATTTTAAATAACAAAAACACCACAAATCCAATGTCAAATAATCAAGTTCTCTTAACCGCGACTAATATTGTGACTAATAATTTAACTAGTGAGGTGTTAGCGACAAATTACAAAATCACATTAATAATTTGTTACGTCTTTTTTATGTGTAAATAATGATTTTACTAATTAGATGTTGATAAAGTTGCATTTTCCGATGGTTAGATTGGAGTTTGATTAGAATGTATTGAGTATTTTTCATCAGGGAAGATAAAGGTTAATTAGTTCTTCTTTTATTATTATTATTATTATTATTATATATATATTATTTTATTATAGAGAGAGATTATTTAAAATAGAGTGAACATAAATTTTAGTTAAAATTATTAATAATTTAATAAGGATAATATAAAGACATGAACGCTTGGTTAAGAAATAAAAGAAATTTGATTTGGTATTACATTAATTATCTTAAAGATATTATTATTTATAAATTGAAAGAGAATTTAAGAAGGTGTAATTTTTTTGGAAATACTTTGTATAAAATATACAAAGTTTATTTATTTTACAAGTTTTATCCACATGTATTATATCATGAATGACTTGTCACTTACTATTTAATTGATTATTAGTGATATAATCAAAATCATTAAGTGGAATAACCATAGAGATAACCATTTGCATAATGAAATAATTATTAGTGCAATTTGTTAACATATTATATTCTGATACAACTTCGCATTATGAACATCATTCATGGCTTGTTAGAAACATGACGAAAGATATAATTACCAATATTGTTTGAGGTGATATTAATGATAAAATAACCAAATAGAAAAACACACAAATGAACACAGAGATTACACTACAAACCTGAAGAGAAAAACCAACAAATGTCTTTTTTATTAAATGTTTTGCGTGGAAGTTCATCCCTTACTCAATGACAATAAGGGAATCCATGCCTTGTTCATTGTTGATATTTTACAAAAGAAACATAAACTTTCATTCAAGCGCAATTCTGGCTCTTAGAGGTGAGTAATAGTCAGCTGGATATGTGTATTGTGTAGTCCCAGCTGCCAGTGGGGAGGTGATGCTGATTGGAATTGCGCAATGCGCAGTTCAGTCTGGCTTGTGTTGGCTGCAACTGCACATTACGCAATCCCAGTGGCCAAGGCTTCAGGATTGGCTCCTGGAACTGTGTAGTGCACATTTGGAGCTAGGCCCTCGCAGCCTCTGCACAATCCCTAGGGCCAAGGCAAAGCCTTGAGATTTAGAAATGCGTAGTGCATGCCGCGGAGAGCTAGATCTAGGCTAAGGAAACCCATATTTGCCAAGGGCAACATGAAAATGAGAAGATCTGAAAGTGTAAGTGATGGTTGGTGCAGATCTTAGGGAATTATGATGCATGCAATCAGAACAAGTGCAGGAATCAATCAAACTGAAGAACAGTGAAGCTTATGGAGAGAGTCACCGCAATGATGATTGTTAGTGAAAAAAATGGGTAATGCATGCGACACTTGGGAAAGGTAATGCAAAACTTAAAACGACACTTCTACAAGCTAAAAAAAATAAAAAAAACCAATGGTTGTTCAATAAAATGGGGAAAGCAACACTCTCATAAGCGAAGGAAACAAAAGCGATAGAAAAATAGCAAAAGACTAGAAAAACAAGACTTACCTAGAAAAGTTGCAATGACTGTGTCGAAGGTTCCTAGATATCCTTAGGAATGCAAGAGCTCTAAGATTGAATGTTTAAATGAGCTCTGGCGTTGTCCATTAAATAGATTTGTTCATTTTAGTGTTTATGACACGAAGTCAAAAAATCTAGGAAAAAGCGACACATGGCATCTTTTCCAAAAATAAGTCAAGTGTAACTTCGACTGCTAAAAATAAATCCCTATTTTTTAGGGATAATTTTTTCTTTTTGATTTTTTTTTCGGGAAAGATTGCCATGCGTGCTCAGAGAGATTGCGCAGTTTCGAGGAGACCTGGGCAACTCATTGGCCCATGCATCGGGAAGCTACTGAGGGAATGATTATGCGCAATTCCTAGTTGAATGGCTCTGGTTGCCTCTCATGCTCTGCACATTTTCCCAAATGAAGGCATGAAGTTAGTTGGGTCTATACATTTATGGATTCGAAGCTCATTGTTGGCTTGAACTGCACATTTCCTGAGAGCAAGGCTAGTTTCCCTCTAGGATTGCACAACTCACTAAAGCAAGCCTAGAATCAGATTGCAACCAAGTCAAGAGGTCAGCTTGTGGTTAGAAAACAAATCAAGTAAGCAAACACAAGCTATAAAGAAAGAAATAAAACTCAATGAAAGCACGAGTACTTGGGTCAGTGTGAGATAAGTTGTTAGTATTTTTAGGAGGGAGGCTCTAGAACAAAGCACGTGCAAAATTTTGGAGGGTGGTTAAAGCCACTACAACAATCTGCTATTATACTCCTCATCGATCATAGATCCCATCTTCAACTCATAGAATTCCTTTACCCTGTCATCATAGCATCTCTCAGATAGATACTTCCTCCTGAAAAGTCCCTGGAACTCACTCCAAGTCAACTCCTCTTCCAGAATGCTTATGAAATTCTTCACATCTTCCCACCAAATGTCTGCTCTTCCTTTAAGATTGAAAGTAGTTATCATCATTCAATATAACGAAATTCATTCAAAGAAACCAAGCTTCTGCATCTTGTGACTTCTTCATTTCTCCTTCAAATGTAGGAAGGTTTTCTTTCTTGAATTCCTCTAGCAAGTATTGTTTCTCATTCCTCTTATACAGATGATGATGGAGATGATGATGTTGTCTATTTGAACCAGAACTAGAATAGAACCCATGGTCATTACCCCTCTTGTCAAGTGTGTCCAATAACCTACCATCTCTGACTGTATCATCCATGTCAAACTTGTATCCTAACTAAGATCTGTTGCCATATGCCCCATTAGTCCTTTCCTCTTTTCCATGATTGATCCTAAGCAGTCCCTGTCTCTGCAAGTATGAAAAAATCTGAAGGATTACTACATTAACCTATGTTTTTTTCTCCTGTGCTCTAGAAATTCTATCTTATGACTTAATTATGTTGTCATTATCCTCCTTACAACTCTTGATCTCTACTTTCAAACTTCTAAATGTATCTGCTATGTCATGGGAATACTCATCAACTTGTTGCTCATTTGATTTGTAGGGAGAGTCACATGAACTGTAGTCCACCATTTTTCTTGTCATCTTTAATCTTCTATGTCATGCAAACATACCATGTCATATAAACCAAACATAAACATAATCAACATACCTCAGTGAAGTTCAGGGGAGGCTATCTTGTTTGCAAAATCAATCCATATTAGCACAATACACATGTATATATACATAATCATATCAATATGTCGACATCATGCATGACAACACCAATTGCATACAATGACCTCATGCACAACAATCATAACAATAACAATATGTGCATAAAAAACATATAGACATTGTGTTGTAACAGCTACAACAACCCTCCAAAATTTTTCCTATGCTTCAATTTTGGAACCTTCCTTCTAAACCACAGCAGCTCATCTTGCAATGATCCAGGTACTGGTGCTTCGACTGAGCCTTATTCTTTTCATCTCGGCTTGTTTTTTCTCACTTAGTTCATTTTATAACCCACAATTCGATCTCTTGACTTGGTCCCTTGACAATTTTCAGCTTGTTTCAGAGAACTGCGGAATTCTTGAGGGCAACTAGCCTTGCTCTTGAGAATTGCATAGTCCTAACTTCTAGTGAGCCTTGAGCTTAGAAAATGTGCAGTATTGAATGGAATCCAACCTTGAGTTGGGAAATTATGCATACATGAGAGGCAACCTAGAGCCACTAAGCCCATAAATTGTGCAGACTCCACTATGCTTAGAAATTGCACAGTGCATGAGGCAGAGAGTTGCCCATTTCTTCCCAGAACTGCACAATATTTCCGGGAAATGCATGGAATTTTTCCCAAAAAAAAGAAAAATAAAAAAGAAAAAGAAACCCTAAAAAATAGGGATCTATTTTTAGTAACCTAAAGGAGGCACTTGTGTTATTTTTAGAGTCTGTTGCCAAGTGTCACTTTTTCCTTGATTTTAGGCATGACCATCATAAACCCTAACTTGACCAAATATATTTAATCAACACTGCTAGAGCTCATTTTCACACTCAATCTTGGAGCTCTAGCATTCCCCAGGAGATCAAGGAGCCTTTGGTGTGATCATCGTCGCTTTTCCTAGTGAGTTTTGCTTTTTTCGTCTTTTGTCACTTTTTTTGTTAGCTTGTGAGAGTATTGTTTCAATTGTTTCTTTGCACAACTACTGTCGTTTTAAAAAAATTTAGCCACTACAAGTGTTGTTTCAAGTTTTAGATTGCCTTTCCCAAGTGTCACATGAGTTTTCCCATTTTTGCACCAATGGTCATCGTTGCGATGACTCTCTTGAAATGCTTCATTTTCCTTCAATTTAATCAATTTTTGCACATGCATGAATCAACATTTAGTCAGATCTGCAATCATCATCACATCATATTTCATGTCTTCTTGATTTTCACACTCCCCTTATGAAGATCTGGGTCCCCTTGCCCATATATCACACTTCACTACTTGCACTACGTAATATGGGAGCTCAAGGCCTCTGCCTTATTTTTTGGAATTTCGCAGATCTTGGCCTGTGCTGGACATAATTGCACACTGTGCAGTTCTAGGACCCAGCCTTCCAACTTGGCCATTGAGATTGTGCAACGCACAGTCTCTCCTGACCTAGGCCTAGACGGAATTGTGCATTGCACAGTTCTGGTCATCAAGCTTCCCGACAGACTGCTAGGATTGTGCAGTGCACAGTTCCCACAGTTAGCTAGTGACCTATGTTAGCCAAAATTGGGCAATCCTTCCCATCATGAGCTTGGCTTGCTGCTTGATCTTGTCTTGAACATGTTTTGTTTTTAGCTAGCATTTTCTTGCCATGAGTTTCCTCTCTATCCCACATGTACATCAGTTGTTGAGCATATCTCTAGTAGTTACAATTAACATGGCATCCAATAGAGTTGCATCAAAGGAAACTAATGAGAGTAGTACTAGGGAAGCATTTGAGAAGATATCAGTGGATTTTCCAGTATATGCAGATACTTAGTTGTTCATTGAGAAGGGTACAACACTAACATGGAAACAGATCAAAGACACTTCTGCATAGGACTTCAAGGAAGAATTAGAAGACTGACAAGTTTATCTTAGCATCCAGTGGTCAGGGTTATACAAGGTTGTATGAAGGTACCCCACCTTCCCATGTGTGGACATCATTATCTGGATTGTCTCACATATGGATGAGCAGACTATGACATTGAGTAGTGCCAGCGGGAGAGAGATTGCCACCTTCAAGGCATAGAACTTTCAACAAATGTATCACTTACTCGAGTCGGTGAAGCGCATGGACTCACTCTTCTATGCCACCCATAGCTATATGAACACGAGAGATATTGTCAAGTGCTGGGTGAAAGAGATGTCGAAGTTTAGACAGAAACCTACCCATGTTTACAAGACGAAGTCCCTTAGGAAGGCTTACCATTTCTTGATCATCTTTTCCTGCATAATATATGGTCAAGAGAAAACATAAACCTTTCTTGAACGGTGGGTGGTCTTACTAGACCAATTGGTGAATGGATGGAGGCCATTTAACTAGTCATATTTGTTGGCTCAACACTTGAAGACCCATGTGGCTAAGGCTTTAAATCCACCCAAGAATGAGCAAGCAAGGTTTTACATGCCTACATGCTTACTAGATGCAATTTGTGCCCAGCAGTAGTTCCCTGGCATGAGCTGGATATGGACACCAAAAGAGACTATTGTCAACATCTATTGCAAGGTGCTTTTTGACTGTAGCTATCGAGGAGTGATGACAAGGTTAACTGACCATTTTATCAATCCGTTGTACAAGCTTATCTTTGAGCAGGATCCACCTTGCATGTCTCGAGAAGCAATGGAGGAAATAGTACACATTACAGATTGGTATGCCTCACCAAGTGGCACCTTCATCGGAGTTTTTGGTGAAGAGAAGCCTCCACATGTCCTACCAAGGTATGCCACTAAAAAATTGATCATGCAAGAAGTATCATACCACCTTGCTACAGGGTTCTCCGTAGGACTGCATAGGAAGAAGAACGCGCCACGACCTACTCTTCCTTTGCAGATTGGATTATATGAGATCAAGAGCTTGAAAGATACATATGTCGAGGCTAAGGACATAGTGAAATTCGAGTTCGTTACCAAGGACTTTAATCTATATGATCCTCATGGTATTTGCAAGGACCATTATGCAAGAGTGTACTTTCCATGGATCCACAGACATTTCATTGGCTAGAGGAGGACCCTTGCAGGTATGACTACAATGCTTCCAAATTCAATGAGATGGTCAGTATAGCGAGAACTTGGAAGGATTCTCCACAGATAGCAGTAGCCCCGGAAGCAGCAACAACAACAACAGGAGGAAACAATCAAGTGAAGGACAAGGGAAAGAGAAAGGTTGCTGAGAACCCATAGAGAGAGAAAATATGCAAGATGAAGGAAGATCCTATACTGGAGAAGGCATCTTTGGCGGTGGAAGCAAAGAGGGAGCAACGGATGAAGAGAGCAAAGTGAAGGAAAAGAGAAAACTAGAGGCTGCAGGAAGCAAAACTAAAGCTACAGGAGAGAGAGAATAAGTTGAAGGAAGAACATGAGTTGAGGAGGAGAGAAAGAGAAGAGAAGCAAAAGCAGGAAGAAGAACAATGGCAAGGTGCGATGATAGAAGAAACAATGCCAAAATAGGTTGATGAGCCAGAATAACCAGCAACTGAGGAAGAGGGTGAACAGATGTAGGATCGGGAGCTTGCTCAACATATTGAGTAATTGAATGAAGTGGCAGACATGGAGTTGGAACATGAGCCATAGAATGAAGATACTGACCTAATGTGGAGAGCACCCAGGTCATCTCTCAGTCTCCACCACCTCCAGTGTCAAAACCAACCTCGAGCGAGAAAGGAGTTGTTGTTCTCCTTGATGATGATCCGATCATGGATGTGTATAATCAATCATTTGACGAGTTGCAGAAGAAGATTGTTCATGCATGGAGGAAGAAATTTTCAGATGATCACACATCACCTGCATTCATTAAGGAAAGGGTGATAGTGTCAGACACAAGGAAGCATCAAACCTCCTTTACCGAAGCTAGCTTGGCCTATGTAGGAGAAAAAAGCTCAAATGTTAAGTACCTGATCACTGAGAACCAGCAACTAGAAAAGAACATGTAGGCTACTAGGAAAGAGGCAAAACAACTCTTAGCATTAGCATAAAATGAAATTTCCAAACTGGGGAGGTGAAGACAACAATACTTGTTGAAGTATCAACGCTTAGTGATACCATGCAGAAGCTCTATGATGGATTTGTCACTGTTCATAAAGAAGTTGTCTATGTGTGTGGCTTATAGCAGCGGAGCAAAGAGTTTGTTCAAACTCTCAAGAACATACATGATTCCATCGCCCATGTATAGGAGTGGACAATGCAGTACAAAGGGGCCCTGCTTGACTTAGAGAAGAAGATGAAGCGATAGGTAGAGTTGGAGAAAGAGAAGTTCTGAATTTTGATCCAGAACTATGAGCAACTCACCTCATTCATCAGCAGCATACAAGCCTCATATGTACAGTTGTACAATAGTTTTGATGTCATGGTGAGAACACATATGATACCATCAATCGGTTCCCTCACCAATGCTAAACCCAAGAACCAAGTCCAGCTGGGGATCGATGAGTACTTGGAGAAGCTAAGATGAGAGGTCACTAGAGAAGACTTGGAGTTGAGCGCACACAACATGCAAAATTACATCGGTGGTCCTGTCATGGTCAAGACAATGCTGCTCATGCTTCAGAATGAGTTGGATACAGGTTCTAAGACCATATACCCAGATGCCATGGAGGCAAGAGTCTAATTTCATAAAGACACCATCAAACAGTTTGGGGACACCATCATACAATACCAAGCTTGGCATCAATACATGACTGAGAAGCACCAAGTGGAGGTTTCCAAGTTGGTATTTCCCCAAACTTCGGAATCATAGTGTTTTTTCTTGTCAGGCTGTCTCTAGCCTATTTTTTCTTACATTGGTACATGTGGAAAATGTATTATTATTCGTAAATATGTTGTATGTGAAATTCCAAGTGTCAATATTGGAATATGAAAATTCATTATGTAATGTGATGTGTCATTTAGTGAATAAGTTGATAAGTCATGAGGGAGTCAAAGAGTCACAAAGAGGAATGTCAAGGGTCACCCCACCCTTTGTTATAAATAGAACCTCATAACTCATAGAACAGGCTTTTGGGAGCTAAGCTTTTAGCTAGGCTTATGTTTAGAAAATTCTTGGAATTATTGTGAAGAGACTTGGCTTCTCCATAGCATAGAGCGAGTGTACTTATTTGGAGGAGCAGATGTTCTTGACTATAATGTTCCACACTAGGGGTTAGTGATCGTCAATGGTGTATGTATGGATGGAACTTTCACTTATAATAATAATATCATATCCAACATGCTTTCATGCATATGTTGTTAATGTAGTAGGACTACTCTTGTTGTGTTAGAAATGTATGTTATTCAAGTTACGCATATGCTTATGAACTACTTTGTATACATTTGTACGAATCATGTTGAGTGTGTGTTGATGGATTAACTCATCACTTTAATTTGTGGACTATTTTGCATTTAAGCTTGTGATGTCATTCTGCTCGTGTGTTCCTTTCAAGTTGCGTACTATTACAGGCTTCTAAGGGGCACACTCCCTTTTCCCCTCCATGTGTTAGAACCTTCATGCATCACACTTGACTCTCCGTAGGTTCACACACTTGTTCTCACCCAAAGTTATCATACTTTCCTCTGCGAGCTATCGCAATCAAGGCATTACACTACCACCCACTGTTGGGACTTCTACTCCAAGCAGTGTGAGGTCTATTTGGGACTTCATATTGGTGAGATCCCCTGAATGTTCACAGGTTTAGCACCGTCAACACACTGACATGCATGCATGATAAATTCATTCCACCCATCTAGTCCAAGTGTTGAACCCGAGAGCTCTGATACCATTCTATAACACTGCCTCCAACATTTACCTAGTTTCTTCAGTCTATTGAGGTAAACATGAAGGGGAGAGCTACTATGACATGACCCAACCTCCTAGGTCCCATTAAGGAAGTGGGGTCGACTGCAGATGAGAAACTGACAACTCAGCATAACCTACAGGGGTTACAGGTCACTCAGAGGTTGAGTAACCGCCCTAGGTGGCCAAAACCTAAGTTGGACACCCCTTTAGCTGACCTAGACTCCAAGTCATATGCACAAGCCTGCAAACTAGTGACTGTAATCATCCAGACACATGTATAACACTACCTCCAAGCTACTACAACCCTGATTTCCCTGTTTTGAGGGTGCGTTATGGAATCTGAGCCACCTTTTCAGGGCTAGTATCCAAACCATTGCCCATAACTTGGTGAGACTTTCCAGAACAATGACACCATGACAAATCCACTAACAAAAAACTTGAGCTAACTAGGCCTAACCATGATAGTCATTTCGTCAAACATATGGCGAACATGTAATGTACAGGTCATGAATGCATATTTAAAAATAGTGGATTGGTATTTACCTGAGAGATGTCAAGAAGGTCTAATTCCCTATCATAATATCTGCAATAACATCTATTAACTCATGCATTCATTAACCATTCATCAACAAATCAAAACACATCAAGAGCCATAGCTAACATACATCTTGTAACCAACATATAACCAGCAAATGAACAACATATATAGCATGATAGAAAAACCATCAAAGCCACATAATAACAAGTACAATACTCATGAAAATACAAGAGGAAAAGAGATCTTATTAACATATGAAAAATCCAACCAAGTTAGGGACTTCCATGTACCACCCGACCATAGATTGAGCTGAACCAAATCTCTCTTTCAGTCAATCATCCCTGTGCCATATTCCAAGCGTGAATGTGGAATCTCATGGAATAAAGTAGACAAAACTAAACCAACGCTTCCAGAGGCAAAACCACCTCAAACCTCAACCAGTGATTCCACCTCACAGTCAAACATCACTAACACCAACCAAATTGGTCTTTACCTAAGCTGTCTAGGGCTCCTGAGCGTTTGTCCCAACCAAATCTCTAGGAACTAATAACTCAACCCACATCCTTCCAGGGCTCCAAAGCGTTCTTCCAACCAAGGCCCCAGGACTAGTAACTCAACTCACTAAGGGCTCTAGATCATTTTTCTAACCAAGGCTCCAGGACTAGTAACTCAACCCACTAGGGGCTCTAGATCAATTTCTAACCAAGGCTCCAGGACTAGTAACTCAACCCAAGTTGTTTTAGGGCTTCAGAGTGTTTGTTCCAACCAACGGATCCAAGAACTAGTAACTCGGTCCATATGCATAAGGAACCTGAGCAATAATAAAAAACAACAAGTGGAAAAAACCCACAGCACAATGGTTATCTAGGAAATGAAAAGGCTAGGAAAAACCAATGTCAATACATGCAATCTTCCATGCCAATGATAGATCATAACCAAATAACCACATGCATAATCCATTCCTACAAAATCTAGCAAGGAAATCATACATGCAACTTGGTACTTGCAAATAAATCTAGTTGTAGTTGTTGATCCCGTTGTCCCCTTTCACTTTTCTATTTTCCTTTTCCTTCTTTCTCCAAATCTAGTGAAAACTAGATTGCTTCAAGCATGCTCCAAGAATGCTCCAAGATTTCTCTCTAAGTGTGCAAGAGTATAAGAGAGAGAGAGAGAGAATAGAATAGAGGTCTAGGCTAAAACTGACAAAAGGTTGTGAATTGACTGTCAAATCCTTTTTATTATTGAGACCCCTATTTTCTCCATTTTCCTTCATTTTTTCTCACATGCAATTATGTGACCTTTCACCTTCCTTTTCTCCTATTTTCCATTATTTTCATAAATAAAATGCCAATTAATGTCTCTTTGTCTTTACGAATGCCTTTCCCAATTTCCATAGTCATTTATTAATCACCAGTGATCCATATCACTATGTTTTTTTCCAACATTCATCTTGGAATACGTGTCTCATGACCTTGGTTATTATTTTTATTTGTTTTCATAGGAAATCAACCAAGTGTTTTTGCTGTTATCCCTATTGGCATATGGCCCAAAATGGATCCAAATATGCTCTCAAAGTCTTCAAAAGCCATTAAAATCATGCCAAAGATCAAAACTAGTGTAGGAGAAGAACCCTTAAAACGACATAAATACACTATCGAGAGGCAAAAACCCATAAAAAACAGTGAAAAACCAAGTATCGAAGGCATAAACAAGGAAATGCATAGCAGCGATCTGATCTGGCCAATCAACGGTCCAGATCTGATCATCAATGGCAATCGGCACAGGTAGACAGTGGCAATCGGCACAGACCATATGAAACTTGCGATGGTGAGTGGCGATTCAACGTGGACCGTCGATCAAGCTCGCAGATCGACGACCCATGTTACATTAGTGTTTCGCTATTAGAGATTACGAGGAGCGCTTATGGACCTGGGGCATGAGTGATATGCAACTATGACTAGTCGCATCTCGGTATCACATCGGAGTTTCACAAGGGCGCGAGTAACCAGACTTGACGGTTATATACATGATATTGCATAAGATTTGAAATCCACCAAAAGGCATTTTCCTACGTATTTTGCGTATTTTCGTTATTTAACAAAATACAAAGGGGCAGCGCTGATGCGATAAAACGGACCCGAAAGGGTTCCTTAAAGCTATTATATAGATTTTGAGATCCATAAAAGGCCATTTTTAATGCATTTTCGCAGTTTTTTGTTATTTAACGAAATACAAAAGGAATCTTGGAATAGCTCCGATGTGATAAGACCCAGACCCCAACAGGTTCGTGACGGGAAATGTATAAAATTTGAAGTCCGTCATGAGCCTTTTTTAATGTATTTCCAGTATTTTAACGTATTTCTAAATATAAAGGAAAGCACGAAATAAGCAGGATTTCGAGCGGGTCATGGGCGGTAAATGGTTTTGGCTGGGGTCTGCCTGATCCCATACAACGGCTACCACGTGCCCAGGCTGAGGAGAGAGAAAACCACCCTCATCGGGCGATTAACTCCCATACGAAAGAGATACCCAAAATGGATCACAACCGTTGGATCTAGAGCTCCCAGATCAACGATGGAGATGTGATATCGCTGCAAAGGTGGACCCAATAGATGAATAGACAATGTTTAAGGACTTTTGAAGTCCAAAATAAACAGATCTGGGTGGGATTTTACAATGTTGCAATATCTTTCTGTATTAAACAAAAAACAGTCATTGTTAGTTTTTGAAAGGGTTACAAAGGCCCGAAGACCCATTCCATCACATAACAGAGGCCAGGAAACATTTAAAAGGATTTCAGAGACCCGAAGACCCATTCCATCACATAACAGAGCCGGGAAACAGTTATCGGGAAACAGTTGATGGGAGACAGAAGACTGAAAAGGGAAATAAGGTCCACAACACAATGCAGCCCGAAACATAAGCAATGATGGAGCATTAATAGCGCAACACAACCAAAACCAACATAAGTGATCATGGGGCATCTCTGGCACGACCGAGCTCCTTGCCAGCGCAACAAGTTACCAGAATGAGGTTACTCTGCTGTTAGGAACGAAACCTCCGATCCCATGCGTGCCTAGTCAGGGCATCAAGTCGTTAAAGATAGAGGGGATAGATTAAGACACTCCGAGCCTTTGAGAGCTCAAGAGCATTGTAAAATATCTTATAAATGGCTGAAAGATAGAAGTATGAAAGGTTCAACTTTTGGAGATTGTGGAGACTCAGCTCCTCTAGCTTCTCATCTTCATTCTAGCAATATAAGCTTCTTTTGTTGTTATATGTTCAATTTCCATTTTCTCCCCTATTCTAAGCTTGCACTTGAATAGGTTATTCATGTTTTCTTCTGTGTCTAATGCCAGATAACTGTCATCTTATCTCTGCGTTGATAAATTAGATCTGCAAGTTTCATTTACTTCCTGTAGCTAGCCATTCATATGTGTTTATGTATGCATCTATTGGTACAGTCAGTATTCTCCATCTATCCATTGAATCTATAAATTATTGAGCATTATTGGTCTAAAGCTTTGTAAAGCTTAGGATGTTCATGCATGTCTTGAGTGAAAACAGAGTTGAAACAGTCATCTGACTTGATCCAAACCATCATCCATTCCAATAGTTCAGAGAACAATATTGAAGATTATATGTTACCAGGCATCTCTGAGCTACAACCTAGGAGAGTTTCCTGGAGTGATAACATAATTGGCGTCGTTACCGGGAAGGGGTGACTGAAGCTCAGCTTCCTTGGGAGACGACACAGATATATATTTGATGATAGACAAAGTCTGGGCATTTTTTCGGTTGTAATCATCTATCTGGCGACTCTACCGAAGGATGAACCTCTTGGCGACTCCACTTCATAGTTTTGGCTCAGTTTGTGAGGCATACTTGGAGAAATCCTTAGAAGCCATAAGCTGACCCAGTGCCTAACCTTGAGAAAATCATCAAAGAAAGAAAGGTATTGCAGAAAGGAGAATCAGGTTTAGGTAAATCTAAACAATATTCTATATCTCTTCAAGAAAATCCTGTAATAAAACAAATACATGTTGAGAGTATAGCTTCTAATACTAGCAGTGAAGAAAAAATCTCAGAAATCCACAAAGCTTCTTATTCTTTAGGTTCTCCTTTTGTTGTAAGCCCAAAGGAAACCTCACCCCCTATCCATCATACTCCTTTACTCCTATCAATCACTCCTCAGAGCTCTGTCATTCAGACTTCTAGTACCCTTATAGCCACCACAGCTATGGCAAGCCCACAAGCACCGACCAAAATGGAAAGAATCATAGCTGCTAGGTATGGACCTCTAGTACTGCCCACTCTTTTGAATGACATGCCTACTAGAGAATATCAGAAGTATAGGCCTAAATTCACTGGGATTGAAGGTGTTACAGCTGAAGAACATCTTGAATCATTCTATAGTTATGCTGATAAACTGGACATTAGTGAAGATGATGTCTGGATGGGAGTCTTTGTCCAAAGCCTAGATGGAGAGGCTAGAAAATGGTTCAGAGAACTGACCCCAAGATCTATAGCAGATATTGAGGCTTTAGATGATGCATTCTTAAAGCATTGGAGGATAATAAGGATCTAATTTACTACCACACCGAGTTTGGGAACTTAAAGAGGGAAAATGGTGAGTTGTTGTCTGATTTCAATAAGAGATTTAACCTCATGTACAACAAAATACCAGCTGAAGTAAAACCCACCACTACCTCTACCAAACTCACCTATGCCAATGCCTTTGATTTTGACTTCTGTCTATTATTGAGCGAAAGGCGATGTGCTACTTTAGTTGATATGCAGGATGCAGCCTTGGAAGTAGAATCAAACATCATGGCTACAGAGAAGCTCAAGGGGAATGTTGATAGAAGGAGACAGAAGGGTGAGTCTTCATCATCTTCAGATCCCAAGATAGATAAAATGACCAATATGATAGAGTCATTAGCCTCTGAAATCTTCAAATTAAAGGTTGAACAGCACCCTGGTAAAGGAAGAGTTCCTAATACCTTTGCTCCTAGAAATCCAAATCCATATAGAAGATCTAATGAGCAGTTTCAGATGTTGCAAAGAATCAAAGATGCCAATGAAGACCAAAGGATGAATACCCCTTTCCAGAACGTAGTCATGGAAGAAGAGCGGTTTGAAAAAGATGATCATTTCCATTGTATGGAAGACAAAGGCAGTGCCTTCTTTTTGACGTTAGCTGCCTATGAAAGGTCATTATTCAATGACCAGATCAGCCAAGAGTGGGACGGTGAAGTTGGTCTGCAAACTGAATATCAACACATATATAATCTGAGGCTGAATATGAATAATTCCAAGGAAACTCTTGTTCAATGAGCTTCTGTCCCTACAATACAACAATCTAATAAGTAGAAGCGAGCAGCAGTTGATCCCATCATCCTCAAAGCTCTAACCCACGAGGTAAGAGGCCTTGACAAGTCTCCTTCTCCTTTCAGTTTTCAATCAGAAATTCAAAAGCTGAGAATACCTATACCTCTGATTGAACTAGTGTAGAATGAGTCCTTCAAAATATCCATCATCGAGTCCCTTGAGCCTAAAGCCATCCAAGCCTCCACTGACTATATAAATCTGCAAGATGACAAACCAGTTGTTATTCTCAGCCCAATGATTGAAAATTTTGAAGACAACTCTCCATCATTCTATGTCTCACTGACAATTCATGACAAAATCCTTCATAACTACCTTCTGGGCACAAGAGCCAACCATAATCTAATGCCCAAGGTTGTCATGGATGAATTGGGTCTTGACATTACCAAGCCTTATCATGACCTATTTTCTTTTAACTCTAGAAAAGTGAAATGTTTGGGATTAATCAAGGACCTAGCCATCACTTTGTCTCAGGTACCCATGAAGAGCATGATGATGGATATTGTGGTAGCAGATGTACCCCCAAAGTTTGGCATGCTGCTTTCCAGAGTTTGGATCAAGAGATTAGGTGGAACATTACAAAATGATCTGTCCTATGATATTGTCCCAATTTTTGGTGGTGAGAGTAAGAGATTATACAAGGAAGCTCAGTTAGCTTATATAATCAATGATGAAAATAATCCCACTAATCATCCCATCTATGTTGTCGACATTGATTTTGGAGCTTGTATTCTTCAGATTGAAGAATCCCAGTTGGCCTCCACATAACTTAAGAAACCAGTTTGACATATCGCAGAGGAAGAAGGCCCACAAATTTGGGACATGTTCTTTGATGGAGCTTGCTCTAAGGAAGCTGCAAGGGCAGGTGTAGTCCTTGTGTCCCCCACATAGGAATGCATTCATTTATCTTTCAAATTAACTTTTCAGGTCACAAATAACATAGCAGAGTACGAAGCCTTGATATTGGGCTTAAACGCTGCTAAAGAAATGGGCATCAAAGTTCCTAAAGTGTTTGGAGATGCAGACCTGATCATTCAGTAGGTCAACAAAACCTTCCAAGCAAAGCATCCAAGGCTAAAAGCATATAGAGATGAGGTACAGAATCTTAAGGATTCTTTTAATATTTTCAGCATTTCTTACATCCCAAGAATGAAGAACTATCTCGTTGATTCCCTTGTTGTGTCTGCAAGCATGTTTATTCCTCCTTTGCCTCCTAAATTGACTTATGAAGTTCAGGTGAAATATAGACCATCTCTGCCTGACAATGTCAAATACTCGAAAGTTTTTGAAGATGATGATGAAATAAATAGGTTTTTACAAGTCATTGATGAATTTTCTAAAATGCACATTGACCAAGAAAACGAAACCAATGAAGAATGCAACCAGTCCAAGATAAAGGACGAGATTGGTCAAGACAACATTATTCAGTTGCCTAGTAACCATATACCCAAAGGATTGGTTCCCCTAGAGAAGCTGTTTGATCATAATGATGTGCCTTATAAGCTTGCCAAAATAGAAATTGAGTCTGTTTTTCATGAACATAATATAGGGACTCCAGCCCATTCAAAATACATAAATCTGTCCACTCACTTGTCTGCTGCCCAGAATTCCGAGTATTGCACCCTGATGAAGCAATTTGGTGATATTTTTGATTGGGAATACAATGATCTCAAGACCTATGACACAAACATCATTCAGCATAAGGTCTCGCTAGAAAATAACACCATACCTTTTAAGCAGAAAATAAGTCCTATCAGCCCTCTCTTATTGCCTTTGATTGAGAAATAAATCAAGAAGTTGTTGGATGCCAAGATCATAGTTCCCCTAAGGTATTCAAAGTGAATAGCTAACCTTGTGGTAGTAATAAAGAAGAATGGAGAAATCAGGCTTTGTGTCAACTTCAGGAATCTGAGCAAATTCTCTATAAAAGACAACTACCCCCTACCTAAGATGGAACACTTGCTGCAAAAAATTTCAAGGGCTAGAGTCATGTCTTTCCTAGATGGATTTTCAAGTTACAATCAGATTGTTGTACATCCAGAAGATTAGGAAAAGACCGCCTTCACTACTCCTTGGGGCACTTTCATGTACTCCAAGATGCCTTTTATACTCATGAATGTTGGGGCTACTTTTCAGAGGGCCATGGACATAGCCTTTATGGAATAGAAGGACAAATTTGTCCTTATTTACCTTGATGGCATAACAGTATTTTCCAACGCTCACAAGGACCATTTACAGTATTTGAAGAAGGTGTTTCTAAAGTGCAGATAGTTTGGAATTTCTGTGAACCCGAAGAAGTCACAGTTTGCTCTCGAAGAAGGCAAACTTCTGGAACATATGGTTTCCGCTGAAGGTGTGAAGATTGATCTAGCAAGAGTTCAAGCAATTCATACATTGTCCATCCCAAGGTCAAAAAGGGACATTCAATCCTTCCTGGGTAAGATTAACTTTGTAAGGAGGTTCATTCCAAACTTTGCAGAGCTAGTGAAGCACATCACTTCCATGCTGAAGAACGGATTAGAAATGAAATGGACAGATGCTGCAAGAAGCTCTTTTGAAGCCATCATGGAAGCTCCCACTCTAATCAACCCAGATTACACTAAGGAGTTCTATATCTTCTCTTTTGCCTCTTATGATATACTTGCAGCAGTTCTGTTGCAGAAAAATGATGTAGGCATAAAACACCCTGTGGCCTTTTTCAGCATAACTCTGAGGGATGTTGAACTAAGGTATGACCTTATTGAAAAACAAGCTTATGCTCTCATAAAATCTTTGAAGGCATTCAAAATTTATATCTTGCATTCCAAAGTGATTGCATATGTACCTTTGGCCTCAATAAAAGATGTTCTAAATCAGCCAGATATCGATGGAAAGAGACCTAAATGGATTGCAAAATTCATAGAGTTCAACATAGAGGTGAAGCCCACCAAGCTTGTCAAAGGCTAGGGCTTGGCTAAACTTATGGCTAAGGAAAATTGCAGCTTGTTAGACATTAATTGCATGGGTTCAAATTAAGGTGATGAGCAAACAGAGGAAGTAGCAGAAGAGAAAAAGCAGAATCAGTCTTTGGCTGAAAATCTAGCCACCTGTGAATGGTATTCCAGCATAGTCATTTTTTGCAGAAGCTAGAAGTCCCTCTAGGACTTAGCTCAAGTCAAGCTCGGGCCATTAAGCTCAGATCAGCCAAATTCTGCATTAATGAAAACATGCTCTATTGGAAAGACCCATCAGGAATCCTCTTGAGATGTCTAGATAAAGGACAATATGTGGAAGTCATGCACCAGTTCCATTCTAGAACCTGTGGAGGGCATCATTATTGGAAAACCACAGCCCACAAGATCCTGAGAGCTGGGTATTATTGGCCTACTCTGTTCTCTAATGTGTGTTCTTTTGTGAGGTCTTGTGACAAATGTCAGAGGTTTGCAAGAATACAACAACCAAAATCTCTGCCTTTGAAGCCAGTACACACCAATGTTCCCTTCCAATAATGGGGCTTGGACTTTATAGGTGAGATCAACCCACATTCTAGTGGCCAGCACAAATGGATCTTGGTAGCCATTGACATTTCACCAAGTGGATTGAGGCTATACCCACTAAGAATGCTAACCATCAAGTTGTCATAAAGTTCTTAAATGAGAACATTTTCACTAGATTTGGGTGCCCAACCAAACTAGTCACTGATAATGCAACAACTTTCATGGCAAAAGAGTTGGTGGACATGACTGAATCCATGGGCATTTAATTGGTGCATTCTACCTCTTATTATCCTCAAGGCAATTTCCTGGCAGAATCATCTAATAAGAGTCTTGTAAGTATAATAAAAAAACTATTGGAGGACAACAAAAAGAGTTGGGATTCCAAGTTGAAGTTTGCACTATGGGCTGACAGAGTTACCAACAACAAGTCCATAAGAAATTCTCCTTTTAAGTTGGTTTATGGCGCTGATGTTGTTTTTCCTATCCAGATGATTCTCCCTGTGGCTAAATTCTTGCAAGAAGAACAGGATGAAGAGAATGACATGGTAAGGAGAATCAATAACCTAGTTGAATTACAGTAGATCATAGAGCAGCTAGTTGAGAAGTCAAGAATTCATTAGAAGAGGATCAAAGAAACCTTTGACAGGAAGGAAAAAGTGGACAATTTTCAAGTTGGTGACTAGGTTCTCTAATGGAATGCATTGAAGGAAAAGAAAGGTAATCATGGTAAGTTTGACTCCTTATGGACAAGTCCATTTGTCATCACTCATATTCAGCAGAACAATACCTTTATTCTACACAGCCTGGAAGGAGAAGATGTTTTTGGTGGCCCAATCAATGGGCAGTTCTTAAAACTTTATTTCATTTAAGGCATTAAAGCCTTGATATTGTAAATATGTTTTTCAGTTTTTATTTTCTATGCAAAATAAACTCCATGCCAAATGGAACACTAGGAGATAGATTTGATTTTGGTTTTATAGGAAAGGCATTGGTTTGTGGTTCTTGAAACCTCACAGGGAGGCTTTCATCCCTAGAAGGAGTCAGTGTTATCCCCGTTGGCATATGGCCCAAAATGGATCCAAATATGATCTCAAAGTCTTCAAAAGCCATTAAAATCATGCCAAAGATTAAAACCAACGCAAGAGAAGAACCCTTAGAAAGGCGGAAAAGCATTATCGGGAGGCAAAAACACATAAAAAATAGTGAAAAACCAAGTATCGGAGGCATAAACAGGGAAATGCATAGCAGCCATCCGATCTGGCCGATCAACGGTCCAAATCTGATCGGCAATCGTAATCGGCACAAGCAGATAGTGGCAATCGGCGCAGACCATATGAAACTTGCGATGGAAAGTGATGATTCAACGCGGACTGTAAATCAAGCTCGCAGATCGACGACCCACATTACATCGGGGTTTCGTTATCGGAGATTACGAGGAGCGCTTATGGGCCCGGGGCATAAGCGATATGTGATTGTGACTAGTCACATCGCGGTATCGCATCGGAGTTTCACAGGGGCATGAGTAACCAGACCCGACAATTATATACATGATATTGCATAAGATTTGAAATCCGCCAAAAGGCATTTTCCTATGTATTTTGCGTATTTTCGTTATTTAACGAAATACAAAGGGGAAACACTGATGCAATAAACCAGACCTGAAAGGGTTCCTTAAAGCTATTATATATATTTTGAAATCCGCAAAAAGGTCATTTTTAATGCATTTTCGCAATTTTTCGTTATTTAACAAAATACAAAGGGAACCTTGGGGTAGCACCAATGTGATAAGACCCGAACTCGAAAGGGTTCATGATGGGAAATATATAAAATTTGAAGTTCGTTATGATCCATTTTTAATGTATTTCCAGTGTTTTAACGTATTTTTAATGTATTTCCAGAACCTTTATGCATCACACTTGACTCTCCGTAGGGTCACACACTTGCACTCACCCAAAGTTATCATACTTTCCTTTGCGAGCTACCACAGTCAAGGCATTACACTACCACCCACTCTTGGGACTTCTACTCCAAGTAGTGTAAGGTCTAGTTGAGACTTCATATCGGGGAGATCCCCTGAATGTTGTCAGGCTTAGCACCGTCAACACACTGACATGCATGCATGATAAATTCATTCCACCCATCCAGTCCAAGTGTTGAACCTGAGAGCTCTGATACCATTCCCACCTCCAACATTTACCCAGTTTCTTTGGTCCGTTGAGGTAAACATGAGGTGGAGAGCTACTATGACATGACCCAACCTCCTAGGTCCCATTAAGGAAGTGGGGTCGACTGCAGATGAGAAACTCACAACTCAGCGTAACCTACAGGGGTTACAGGTCACTCAGAGGTTGAGTAACCGCCCTAGGTGGCCAAAACCTGAGTTGGACACCCCTTTAGCTGACCTAGACTCCAAGTCGTATGCACAAGCCTACAAACCAATGACTGTAATCGTCCAGACACATGCATAACACTACCTCCAAGCTACTACAACCCTAATTTCCCTGTTCTGAGGGTGCGTTATGGAATCCGAGCCACCTTTTCAGGGCTAGTCTCCAGACCATTCCCCAAAACTTGGTGAGACTTTCCAGAACAATAAATGACACCATGACAAATCCACTAACAAAAAACTTGAGCTAACTAGGCCTAACCATGACATTCATTTCGTCAAACATATGGCAAACATGTAATGTACAGGTCATGAATGCATATTTAAACATAGTGGACTGGTATTTATCTTAGAGATGTCAAAAAGGTCTAATTCCCTATCATAATATCTGCAATAACATCTATTAACTCATGCATTCATTAACCATTCATCAACAAATCAAAACACATCAAGAGCCATAGCTAACATACATCTTGTAAGCAGCATATAACCAACAAATGAACAACATACATACCATGATAGAAAAACCATCAAAGCCACATAATAAAAAGTACAATACTCATGAAAATACAAGAGGAAAAGTGATCTTATTAACATATGAAAAATCCAACCAAGTTAGGGACTTCCATGTACCACCCGACCATAGATTGAGCTGAACCAAATCTCTCTTTCAGTCAATCATCCCTGTGCCATATTCCAAGCGTGAATGTGGAATCTCATGGAATAAAGTAGACAAAACCAAACCAGCGCTTCCAGGGGCAAAACCACCTCAACCCTCAACCAGTGATTCCACCTCACAATCAAACATCACTAACACCAACCAAATTGGTCTTTACCTAAGCTGTCTAGGGCTCTTGAGCATTTGTCCCAACCAAATCTCTAGGAACTAATAACTCAACCCACATCCTTCCATGGCTCCAGAACGTTTTTCCAACCAAGGCTCCAGGACTAGTAAGTCAACCCATTAAGGGCTCTAGATAATTTTTCTAACCAAGGCTCCAGGACTAGTAACTCAACCCACTAAGGGCTCTAGATCATTTTTCTAACGAAGGCTCCAGGACTAGTAACTCAACCCAAGTTGTTTTAGGGCTTCAGAGTGTTTGTTCCAACCAACAGATCCAGGAACTAGTAACTCAGTCCATAGGCATAAGGAACCTGAGCACCAATAAAAAACAACAAGTGGAAAAAACCCATAGCACAATGGTTATCTAGAAATGACAAGGCTAGGAAAAACCACTGTCAATACATGCAATCTTCCATGCCAATTATAGATCATAACCAAATAACCACATGCATAAGCCATTACTGCAAAAACTAGTAGGGAAATCATACATGCAACTTGGTACTTGCAAATAAATCCAGTTGTAGTTGTTGATCTCGTTGTCCCCTTGCACTTTCCTATTTTCCTTTTCCTTCTTTCTCCAAATCTAGTGAAAACTAGATTGCTTCAAGCATGCTCCGACAATGCTCCAAGATTTCTCTAAGTGTGCAAGAGTATGAGAGAGAGAGAATAGAAGAGAGGTCTAAGCTAAAACTGACAAAAGGCTGTGAATTGATTGTCAAATCCTTTTTATTATTGAGACCCCTATTTTCTCCATTTTCCTTCAATTTTTCTCACATGCAATTATGTGACCTTTCACCTTCCTTTTCTCCTATTTTCCATTATTTTCGTAAATAAAATGCCAATTAATGTCTCTTTGTCTTTACGAATGTCTTTTCCAATTTCCACAATCATTTATTAATCACCAATGATCCCTATCACTATGATTTTGTCCAACATTCATCTTGGAATACGTGTCTCGTGACCTTGGTTATTATTTTTATTTATTTTCATAGGAAATCAACAAAGTGTTGTTACTGTTAGCCCTGTTGGCATATGGCCCAAAATGGATCCAAATATGCTCTCAAAGTCTTCAAAAGCCATTAAAATCATGCCAAATATCAAAACTACTGTAGGAGAAGAACCCTTAGAACGACGTAAAAGCACTATCGGGAGGCAAAAACACATAAAAAAACAGTGAAAAACCAAGTATCGGAGGCATAAACAGGGAAATGCATAGCAGCCGTCCGATTTGACCGATCAACGGTCCAGATCTGATCAACAATCACAATCGGCACAGGCAGACAGTGGCAATCGGCGCAGACCATATGAAACTTGTGATGGCGAGCGATGATTCAACGTGGATCGTCGATCAAGCTCGCAGATCGACGACCCACGTTACATCGGGGTTTCGATATCGGAGATTACGAGGAGCGCTTATGGACCCGGGGCATGAATGATATGTGATTGCGACTAGTCACATCGTGGTATCGTATCGGAGTTTCACATGGGCGCAAGTAATCGGACCTAACGGTTATATACATGGTATTGCATAAGATTTGAAATCCGCCAAAAGGCATTTTCCTATGTATTTTGCGTATTTTCATTATCTAACGAAATACAAATGGGCAGCACCGATGCGATAAATCAAACCCGAAAGGGTTCCTTAAAGATATTATATAGATTTTTAGATCTGTAGAAAGGCCATTTTTAATGCATTTTCGTAGTTTTTTGTTATTTAACGAAATACAAAGGGAACCTTAGAGCAGTGCCAACGTGATAAGACCCAGACCCGAAAGTGTTCGTGATGGGAAATATATAAAATTTGAAGTCGGTCATGAGCCATTTTTAATGTATTTCCAGTGTTTTAACATATTTCTAAATATAAAGGAAAGCAAGAAACAGGCAGGATTTTGGGCGGGCCGTGGGTGGTCAATGGTTTTGGCCGGGTTCCGCCCGATCCCATACAACGGCTACCATGTGTCCAAGTTGAGGAGAGAGAAAACCACCCTCATTGGGCGGTTAACTCCCATACGAGAGATATGCCCGAAATGGATCACAACCGTTGGATCTAGAGCTCCTAGATCAACGGCGGAGATGTGATATCGTTGCAAAGGCGGACCCAATAGATGAATAGATAGTCTTTAAGGATTTTTGAAGTCCGAAATAAACAGAGCTGGGTGGGATTTTACAATGTTGCAGTGTCTTTTTGTATTAAACAGAAAATAGTCATTGTTAGTTTTTGAAAGGGTTACAAAGGCCTGAAGATCCATTCCATCACATAGCAGAGGCTGGGAAACATTTAAAAGGATTTCGACGGCCTGAAGACCCATTCCATCACAGAACAGAGGCCGGGAAATAGTTACCGGGAAACAGTTGCTGGGAGACAGAAGACCGGAAAGGGAACTAAGGGACACAACACGATGCAGCCCGAAACAGAAGCGATCATGGAGCATCAACAACGCAACATAGCCAAAACTAGCAAAAGTGATCATGGGGCATATCTAGCACGAGCAAGCTCCCTCCCAGCGCAACAAGTTACCATAATTAGGTTACTCTGCTATTAGAAAAGAAACCTCTGAGCCCATGTGTGCCTAGTCAGGGCATCAAGTCGTTAAAGATAGAGGGGATATATTGAGACACTCCGAGCCTTTGAGAGCTCAGGAGCATTGTAAAAAAGCCTATAAATGGCTGAAAGATAAAATTATGAAAGGTTCAACTTTTGGAGACTGTGGAGACTCAGCTCCTCTAGCTTCTCATCTTCATTATAGCAATATAAGCTTCTTTTGTTGTCATATGTTCAATTTCCATTTTCTCCCTTCTTCTAAGCTTGCACTTGAATAGGTTATTCATGTTTTCTTCTGTGTCTAATGCTAGATAGCTATCATCTTATCTCTGCGTTGATAAATTAGATCTGCAAGTTTCATTTACTTCCTGTATCTAGCCATTAATATGTGTTTATGTATGCATCTGTTGGTACAGTCAATATTCTCCATCTATCCATTGAATCTATAAACTATTGAGCATTAGTGGTCTAAAGCCTTGTAAAGTTGAGGGTGTTCATGCATGTCTTGAGTGAAAACAGAGTTGAAACAGTCATCTGACTTGATCCAAACCATCTTCCATTCCAATAGTTTAGAGAACAATATTGAAGATTGTATGTTACGAGGCATCTCCGAGCTACAACCAGCTAGGAGAGTTTCCTGGAGTGATAACATAATTGGCGTCGTTTTCGGGGAGAGGAGACTGAAGCTCAGCTTCCTTGGGAGACAACATAGTTCCAGATTTGATGATAGACAAATTATGGGCACTTTTTCAGTTGTAATCATCTATCTGGCGACTCTACTGAAGGATGAACCTCTTGCTGACTCCACTTCATAGTTCTGGCTCAGTTTGTGAGGCATACTAGGAGAAATCCTTAGAAGCCACAAGCTGACCCAATGCCTGACCCTGAGAAAAGCATCAAAGAAAGAAAGGTATTGTAGAAAGGAGCATCAGGTTCAAGTAAATCTAAACAATATTCTATATCTCTTCAAGAAAATCCTGTAATAGAATAAATACATGTTGAGAGTATAGCTTCTAATACTAGCAGTGAAGAAAAAATCTCAGAAATTCATAAAGCTCCTTATTCTTTAGTTTCTCCTTTTGTTGTAAGCCCAAAGGAAACCTCACCCCCTATCCATCTTACTCCTTTAGTCCTATCAATCACTCCTCAGCCCTCTGTCATTCAGACTTCCAGTACCCTTATAGCCACCACAGCTATGGCAAGCCCACAAGCACTGACCAAAATGGAAAGAATCATAGCTGCTAGGTATGGACCTCTAATACTTCCCACTCCTTTGAATGCCATGCCTACTGGAGAATATCATAAGTATAGGCATAAGTTCACTGGGACTGAAGGTGTTACAACTGAAGAACATCTTGAATCATTCTATAGTTATGCTGATAACTTGGACATTAGTGAAGATGATGTTTGGATGAGAGTCCTTGTCCAAAGCCTAAATGGAGAGGCTAGAAAATGGTTCAGATAACTGACCCCAAGATCTATAGCAGATGTTGAGGCTTTAGATGATGCATTCTTAAAGAATTGGGGGGATAAGAAGGATCTACTTAACTACCACACCGAGTTTGGGAACTTAAAGAGGGAAAATGGTGAGTTGTTGTCTGATTTCAATAAGAGATTTAACCGCATGTGCAACAAAATACCAGCTGAAGTAAAACCCACCAGTACCTCTTCCAAACTCACCTATGCCCGTGCCTTTGATTTTGACTTCTATCTACTATTGAGGGAAAGGCAATGTGCTACTTTGGTTGATATGCAGGATGCAGCCTTGGAAGTAGAATCAAATGTCATGGCTACAGAGAAGCTCAAGTGGAATGTTGATAGAAGGAGATAGAGGGGCAAGTCTTCATCATCTTTAGATCCCAAGATAGATAAAATGACCAAGATGATAGAGTCATTAGCCTCTGAAATATCCAAATTAAAGGTTGAGTAGCACCCTGGGAAAGGAAGAGTTCCTAATACCTTTGCTCCTAGAAATCCAAATCCATATAGAAGAGCTAATGAGCAGTTGAAGATTTTGCAAAGAAGCAAAGATGCCAATGAAGACCAAAGGGTGAATACCCCTTTCCAGAATGTAGTCATGGAAGAAGAGCAGTTTGAAGAAGATGATGATTTCCATTGTATGGAAGACAAAGGCATTGCCTCCTTTTTGACCTTAGCTGCCTATGAAAAGTCATTATTCAATGACCATATCAGCCAAGAGTGGGACGATGAAGCTGGTCTGCAAATTGAAGATCAACACAGATATAATCTGAGGTTGAATATGAATAATGCCAAGGAAACTCCTGTTCAAAGAGCTTCTGTCCTTGCAGTACAACAAGCTAATAAGCAGAAGCGACCAACAGTTGATCCCATCATCCTCAAAGCTCTAACCCACGAGGTAAGAGGCCTTGACAAGTCTCCTTTTCCTTTCAGTTTTCAATTAGAAATTCAGAAGCTGAGAATACCTATACCTCTGATTGAGCTAGTGTAGAATGAGTCCTTCAAAAGATCCATCATCGAGGCCCTTGAGCCTAAAGCCATCCAAGCCTCCACTGACTATGTAAATCTGCAAGATGAAAAACTAGCTGTTATTTGTTATTCTCAGCCCAATGATTGAAAATTGCGAAGACAACTCCCCATCATTCTATGTCTCACTGACCATTCATGACAAAATCCTTCATAATTGCCTTCTAGACATAGGAGACAACCATAATCTAATGCTCAAGGCTGTCATGGATGAATTGGGTCTTGACATTACCAAGCCTTATCATGACCTGTTTTCTTTTGACTCTAGAAAAGTGAAATGTTTGGGATTAATCAAGGACCTAGCCATCACTTTGTCTCAGCTGCCCATCAAGAGCATGATGATGGATATTGTTGTGTGCGGAGCATGATTGTTCAGAGGTCTTTGTTCCAGCCGGATGTATACCCCAGGAAGTTTGTACACCCCTCCACGCGGGGGGGGGGGGGTGCGGGGGGGACTTGTCCCCGCCGCGGGGGTCCGGGGGCCAGCGGTCCCCCGGCAGGGGCTTGGGGGTAGCGCCCCCGAAGCCAAAAATAGATGTAAAATTGCCTTGTAAAAGTATAGTAATTTCTAGTGAATTTGGGCCGTTCATTAGGCAGATGATCTAATGGTAGAACTTATGTTTAGATTAGGGTTTTTACCCTAGAAGGAAACCCCCTCTCTTTGTATGAGGGCATTGTGTTTGAGGCTGTGAAATAGATGTGTATTCTCTGGGCGAGAAATAGAGAGGTGAGACTGTGAGAGAAAATAGAGGATATTACAGCGGATTTGTTGTGGTTGTGTCTCTTCATTTTGCTGGATAATAGAAAGGAAGGACTGGCTGTTCGGGGTGGACGTAGCCCAAACTAGGTGAACCACGTATATCTGTGTCTCTCTTGTTTTATGCATTTTCTGTGTTTATATTTCTGTAATATTTTATGTGTTCCATTGCTCCATAATATATAATTTTCTAATAGATATTGTGGTAGGAGATGTACCCCCCAAGTTTGGCATGTTGCTTTCCAGAGGTTGGATCAAGAGATTAGGTGGAACATTGCAAAATGATCTGTCCTATGCTATTGTCCCAGTTTTTGGAGGTGAGAGTAAGAGATTATACAGGGAAGCTCAGTTAGCTTATATAATCAATGATGAAAATAATCCCACTAATCATCCCATCTATGTTGTCGACATTGATTTTGGAGCTTGTATTCTTCAGATTAAAGAATCCCAGCTGGCCTCCACACAACTTAAGAAACCAGTTTGCCAAATCGCAGAGGAAGAAGGCCCAAAAATTTGGGAAACGTTCTTTGATGGAGCTTGCTCTAAGGAAGCTACAGGGGCAAGTGTAGTCCTTGTGTCCCCCACCGAGGAATGCATTCATTTATCTTTCAATTTAACTTTTCAGGTCACAAATAACATAGCAGAGTACGAAGCCTTGATATTGGGCTTAAACGCTGCTAAAGAAATGGGTATCAAAGGTCTTAAAGTGTTTGGAGACGTAGACCTGATCATTCAGCAGGTCAACAAAACCTTCCAAGCAAAGCATCCAAGGCTGAAAGCATACAGAGATGAGGTGCAGAAGCTTAAGGATTCTTTTAATATTTTAAACATTTCTTACATCCCAAGAATGAAGAACCATCTCGTCGATTCCCTTGCTATGTCTGCAAGCATGGTTATTCCTCCTTTGCCTCCTAAATTGACTTATGAAGTTCAGGTGAAATATAGACCATCTCTGCCTGACAATGTCAAATACTGGAAAGTTTTTGAAGATGATGATGAAATAAATAGGTTTTTACAAGTCATTGATGAATTTTCTAAAATGCACATTGACCAAGAAAACAAAACCAATGAAGAATGCAACCAGTCCAAGCTAAAGGACGAGATTGGTCAGGACAACATTGTTCAGATGCCTAGTAACCGTATACCCAAAGGATTGGTGCCCCTAGAGAAATTGTTTGATCATAATGATGTGCCTTATAAGCCTGCGTAAATAGAAATTGAGTTTGTTGCTCATAAACATAATATAGTGACTCCAGCCCATTCAAAATACATAAATATAGGGACTCTCCCCTGTTCTAAGCTTGCACTTGAATAGGTTATTCATGTTTTCTTCTGTGTCTAATGCCAAATAATTGTCATCTTATCTTTGTGTTAATAAATTAGATCTGCAAGTTTCGTTTACTTCCTGTAGCTAGCCATTCATGTGTGTTTATGTATGCATCTACTGGTACAGTCAGTATTCTCCATCTATCCATTGAATCTATAAACTATTGAGCATTAGTGTTCTAGAGCCTTGTAAATCTGAGGGTGTTCATGCATGTCTTGAGTGAAAACAGAGTTGAAACAATCATCTAACTTGATCTAAACCATCATCCATTCCAATGGTTCAGGGAACAATATTGAAGATTATATGTTACCAAGCATCTCCGAGCTACAACCTAGGAGAGTTTCTTGGAGTGATAACAGTTACAGAGGCCCGTACATTAGACATGTTGTCATATTTCTCAAGCACATTACGCAATATTTATTAGATAATAATATCCTCATGGCATGGATGTTTACCACATTAACCTTCTTCCCTATCATTCATCATCATTGTAAACCCATAACAAGTTAACAATATATCTCAGTAAACCAATTTTCCCATCTTAAAACTACATCTAGCGACTCTTCACTTTGCACGTAATTATATACAATGATCTTCTCACCTGCAATAGTATTAGTTATACACCATCATTCAATCACTACAAAGGAGGCCAGTTTAAATACTATTACTCAAATCCTTGTAAAGGTCGCGATTTCTTCACTGCAAACATTATTGTTAGCAAAAACTCTATTTGCATGTTTCCTGTAATTCCTGCAGATTATCAATACCCCAAATATTATGGATTTGCACCCAAAAAGAATATGAGAGAATCCCGATCTCTCTACTTCAATGATTCAGTCTCTGCCAGTTATCATTTTCATATTATAATCACTAATAACTTCTATGTATTATACATCTTTGCATGAAAGAAGAGTCCCTTGCAAATGCATTGATAAAAATAAAATCATTATAACAACTAACCTTTTTATTTTTAAATACATTATCAATACATAACCATAACGATTATTGTCATTGAACACATGCAATACCATAATTACTATTGCAAAGTAATATTATTACTATATTTAACAAAATAAAAAACCATGGATATAAAACCATGGTAATAATTCCAGTTACTCGTTTTGTTGCAAAACCATGGGTATCAATATGTGATATCCCTTGGATTAATGATTTGTTTGTAATTAAATGTGCATAAGTTTATTTTTGGTTAAGCATGCTACGTTGAAGACAAATGAACATTTTAATTATCAATAATTTATAACTAGTTGTAAAGTTGTAATTATTATGTTTTTTTTGTAAATAAACAAAAACTTGGAAAATTAATTGTTGAGTATAAATGGGTGAAAAAGAAAAAGGTTGCAATTTATTGTGGAAGTGTTATTACCCATCAAAAAGTCCTAGGCATTTAATCTTAATGATTAGATTTAATTGAAAAAATATAATATTGACCTATCAATTGTTTCCTAGAAGATAGGAAGTTGTCCTCAAGAGTAGAAGTTGGCCTATTATCTTGGTACTTGTACATTTTGGTAATGCAAATAATGATTAGATGTGGCGAGTACTTGGCTAATACACTATCACTTGGATGTGCATGTAACCTTAGGGTTGGCCATAACTTTTTTTCAAATCACCCCTTCCAAATCTTCCACTACTCTAAAGGCTATTGTCATGGTTACACATTCATTATAGATGTCAACCTTATATTGTTGTCACTTTATCTTTCCTTTTTCCCTTTCATTATGATACCAATTTTAATCTCATTTGGTTTGGAAAAAATAAAGATTCATGGTTCATTATTAATTTGGATCTCAAATTTTTTTTATACAAAATATTTAGGTCATTGTATTTAATCTCTTTACATACTTTTTAATCTTTTATTACTATTATTAATAAAAAACATGTTGATTAATATTTATAACTTTTTATATAATTTATATTAATTTTTTAAAATTAAAATATTTATATTAATTAATAAATAAATATACATAAATAATATTACTAATATATATATGGGGAAAGAAATAAGAAAAACAAACTCTCTTATATATAATTCAATTATCTTTTTTTAATTTAATTTTACTAGCCCTTTTAAATAATGAACAAAATACATTGAGGAACCAAAGATGTTAAAATAATAGTCAACCATAATAGGATTGAAAATATACCAAATATAAATATTATATACCTAATAAGAAAATCTCTTTCATAATTATCATTATAAAATAATATAAAATCTAAGTTTATATGAAAATAATATAATAATTTTAATTAATTCTTAAATAATATTTTAATTATAATATTAAAATATATTTAAAAATTTTAATTTAAAATAATATGATATTTTAAATTAATATATATATATATATATCGAGATTAAACAAATAATTTAGGTCAGACAAAATACTTTGCATTTATTTTGATAATAAAACGGATGAATAAACTGCATGAATTTTGATGATAAAATAGGTGAGTCTGAATTTCCGTACTTAAAAAACAATTAAAAAAGATGTAGAGTGAAGCTACCCAATGGTTGTCATCTATGAATGCAAACACAAATCTTGTTAATAATTGTGGCTCACCACAGACTCTTAAGCACATGTTCACTTTAGAAAACTAAAAGTTGTTATCCATGTTTACTTGTTATTTAAATTAAACTAGTCTAAAATATAAATAATAATACGCACGTGATTAAAAGTTGGAAAAAATCTATTTTAACTATTACCTAAATTTATGGCCTCTATAAATGCTCAGACGAAGTTATCAATTTTTACCAGCTTCTATAAATAATGACACAAATCATTCTAATATCCGTTCATTGCAATGCATTTTCCCTCTGTAACGTTTAGTCAAGTCTACCTTTCCTCTCGCTGAATCATTATCAACCATGGCAGCCCCTGGTCCTGGTTGTGACATGTTCTGCAAGCTTTCAGATGACTTGCTATGTCTGATCCTGACAAGACTCCCCATTAAAGAGGCTGTCAGAAGCTCCATTCTTTCTCAGAGATGGAGATATCTCTACACCCAAATGCCCCAACTCGCCATCTCGCCCAATCTCATCATGGGTTCTATCAACCCCAATCCCCTCCCGATTGCCACAGTAGAGAATATAATCTCTAACCTTCTGTTTTCGCATTCCTCTGATCTCCAACGCTTTTATCTGTTTACGCACTCCTTGCAGCCTTGGGTTCCAAACAGTTGGAAGTTTACCTGCCAAAGCGTATGGAAATGGGTGGAGTGCGCAGCAAGAAAGAATGTCCAACACCTGGCGTTATGCCATTCCTATAGGGAAAGGGCAATCCTCATTCCTTCCATTTTCTCCTGCACGCGTCTCAGAACACTCAAGCTTTGCAACTACTTTGTCTCCCATATCCCGCCTAATTTTTGCAGATTCAATCATCTTATTACTTGTTATTTCTTTAATATGGAATTCAGGAACGACTCCTTAGCCCGCTTTATTTCTCATTGCCCACTTCTTGAAAAGCTTCAAATATCAAAGTGCTCTGGTCTGCAGAACCTTATTATTTCTGCGCCCAACATTACCGCTATTCGTATTTATAATCACTTTAGGGGTATTAATGAGGCAGTAGAGCTTTTAACTATCAGCTGCCCGAAGCTTAGATCTTTTGAAGTATTATTCGCAAAGGATTTCCCCATGAAGGATTTGAGAGTGAATGGCCTGTTGTTTCAGGAGCTTTCTTTCGCAGTTCGGCGCCTCGACATGCAAAGCGGAAGTGATATGATTGGACTGTCATTGTTTTCAGCTGGAGGGAAAGAACACAATTTATCAGCGGACAGATTCCTTGAGATAATCGGGAGCTTCAAATCACTTGAGATGCTTTTCGTGGCATGGGTCGCATCTCCATATTCTGTGGCTAGGCCAACTTTTGAAAGGAAAAATTTGTTGCAGAATCCTCTTCTCAACCTGCTGCAAACTCTTCCCCATCTTCATAGTCTAGGCTTAAAGGGCTTAAATAGCTTTATTTTGGTAAGTCGTTTACTTATTTATTTCTAAATCATTGACTGCTCTGGATGGATATATATATATATATGTTTGCAATTAAATAGCAAATTTCTCTGTGAAAAACAGTGCTGGGGAAGTAATTGGTTTTTGTGTTGGTATTCAACGCAGGAGTTAGGCAAAGATCCCATTTCACCGTGTCTAAACTCTGTACCAGTCAATGTTCGGTTCATATGTGTATCGATAAGCCTTTTCAATGATAAAGAGATTACTGATTTGGGCGGGCTGCTGGAGAGTACCCCTCTTCTTGAGACCATGGAAATCAAAATACCACCACCTCAATTTAGGAACCAAGAAAGGTGCACACTACTGTTAGCAAAAGTGCTGGACTTGAGAAGAGCTTCCTCTCAAGCAAGAATACTTGTTACAGATATGAAGGAAGAGTATTTCACGGCGTTTGAACATGTGGGGTTACGCTAATAAATTTTCCCAGTGATAAAAGCAGGTCCTTCTAATTAAAAAATAGAAGGTTCTTCTAATGGTCAGATGAAGAACTCCAATTAACGTTTGTTGCTCTTCCCGCCTCTGCAAAAACAGAGGAATACTATAAACTATCGACACAGGTTTTGAAGGTTCAGAGAAACTTTGCCATGGCGATACGAACCCGAGGCAACACAGCTTGAAACCTTGGAATATGGGAGTATATGAAAATATATTTTTTTGAGTGTTTTTTTGTTTTGAAAAGATGTAAATTTAAAGATTTTTCTTTTAATTTGTTTTTTTAAGGAACAAAACTGCTGTTAGTACGTTCAGTTATGAGGCAGGAATATAGTACATAAGGTTGAAAAAATAAAGTGCAATTAGAATTTTATAAAATAGATTGTAATTTTATTTTGGCGTTTCACACGTATTTAATAAATAGATTGTTTTGGGAAATGATATTTTTTACAAATTTGGTTTTAATTTGCTTAATTAAAGTTTTTTAGATGGTAAATAGGGGAGGGATTCCTATTCTTGTTCCTATTCTTGTGCAGGGACCAGTAGTTGATATAATACTGGTCCCACCAAACCACCAGTGATTAAGACTTGTGAAACCAAATTTTAAACAGAAATAAATAACATTATGTATAAATAAGTTTTAAATTATGTCCAAAAATCACCCATACATTGACTGGGCCCACAACTGTCCATAAATAGTATTTTACTACTTAATATTGCAAAACATATTGACCCAAGTAGAAAACAGCTAGAGCCATAAAGGCTTCCAAACTGGTCTATTCCAGAAGTACAAAACAGCAGTCACTTCAACCCCCACTCATGAGAACTCCAACTTTGCATCCCAAATAAATATGCCTACCTGCACATAACAAAAGGAATGTATGTCAGCCATAACTGCTGTGTTGTTCAACAACTAAGCACCCTATGTTCAATAAATGACACCCAACCCAATAACAATTAAATCCAATTTGTTCAATAAATGACACCCAACCCAATAACAATTAAATCCACTTTGTTCAATAAATGACACCCAGACCCAATAACTGCAATAAATGACACCCAACTCATTCTATTTCTCATTAAAACAAATCAAAGCACATGGATCAACAAATAAACAATTCCCAACCATTAGATCACAGCAAATTAAATCCATACCACACATTCAAAATGAAGCCATTGCAATCCATGTGCATCCATGTCCACCAATTAAAATCAAGTCCCCAAAACTATAAAACAAATCCACCCACTGTTGAAGTTGCATCTTATGCTTTCAAACTATTCAGCAAACTTGAAGACAACATCACAAAACAGTGGCCAATATATTCAAGTTAGTTATATCTTCTTACAGTTCTGTTTTCATTTATCAGATTTTTCTTACATTACAGTTCTGTTACAGTTCTGTTTTCATTGTTTTCATTTATCAGATTTCTTACATTACAGTTCTGTCCATAGGGTGGTGACAGTTAACCTATACAGTTACAATTAACCTTTTTTATACAGAGTTTATGTATGTGTTCTAGCTTATACAGTTAACCTATTGAATACAATGGGAAACTTCTAAACATCTAAACATCGTTTCTCCTAGTTTCTTCAATGGGAAACTTCTAAACATCGTTTCTCGTCCTGTTGTCGTTCCCGATAACCCTTTATACACGGTAGGGTCTCCGCAACGAAAGCCCCGCTGTGTCCATGTTGATTGGACCAACTTAACAAAAGCAATATGAAACAATACACTGTACAGTAAGCGCAACGAAAGCCCCGCTGTGTCCATGTTGATTGGACCAACTTAACAAAAGCAATATGAAACAATACACTGTACAGTAAGCTCAACTTTCAGACTTCTAAAATAGATCATTTTTTCTAGGATTACAAACAAATTAGTGCAGTAAGCTATCAAACATATTGCTCAGAAAGACAGCAAATCAAATAAGAGGACAAGATGCTATTAGATTTTAAGTCTGCTTAATAAAACAGGTGTTTTTAAGTTTAAAAATACTTGGGCTACATTAGTAATCCAGCTCGCTATTAAGCCATAGCTGCAAAACTCAAAACTTTAAAGGTGCCAATTTCAGAAATACTAGTTTAAGTTCTCCTGGCGTAAGAATTATTATTTCACACTTGGTCATGTTATGAATATATATTAGAATTGCAAAGATTTTGGAACTGCAACAAAAGTGGTATACCAGAAAAAAACAGATACTGAAGAAACCCCGTGAACTTACATAATTATGAGAGAAAATTTCACAAATATATCAAAATATAATGAAAAGTGAGAGCTCTCAGCCGAATTTTAAGTTCAGTTACATTTTACAATGGTCGCGCTTAAGTGGTATACCAGGAAAAACAGATACTGAAGAAACCCGTGAACTTACGTGATTATGAGAGAAAATTTCACAAATATATCAAAATATAATGAAAAGTGAGACCTCTCAGCCGAATTTTAAGTTCAGTCACATTTTACAAAGGTCGCGCTTATTTTTGCTCATGCAACAAGCACATGGAACAAACTAAATAGGATTTTAGGGAACTATCGGTGAAGTAATATGAGGAGATGCAAGCCATTTGTTTCAAAAAGCCTAAGGACAAATTAATTGAAAGAAGAGACAGAGTAACTGTAAAGGAAACAATCAAAACAGGGCACTGAATCCAAATTTCCAGTAAGCATGGTAAACACCAATAAAATACTAAGCACTGAAGCAATAATTTCAACTCTTTTGAAATTATGTAAAGATAGAGAAAAAGACTCATTTAGACATTACATGAAAAACTAAAATCAAACTCACAAATTCCATATCAGTCAAGTGGGAAGCATTTCTAAGTTTTTGTAACCAGATATGCGAAGCAGAGGAAGACATGTCCCAATAATGTAAATAAAAGCACAAGTTTACCTCCATCGTAAAAATCTTGTTTTGACACCACAGATGAGAAAACATCTTATCTACCTAAATTTTTGTAGTCAAATATGCTAAGCAGAGAAAGAAAGTCCCAATAATGTAAATAAAAGCACAAGTTCACCACCATGGTAAAAACTTGTTCTGACATCACAGATGAGAAAAAATCTTAATCTCAAGATCTACCTAGTGTTGTAAGTTACAAATGGTATGAATTCTTTCAAAATGGTATTCATGTGTGTAAGTCTTTTGTTAGCCTTGAAAATTTAAGAATGCTATCTATTTATGTTTAATTTTATTTTAAAACTGTAATAATTTGTTGACCTTATTTGTTGCTTACCTTACAGGAATTGAAGGTTAGCTTACAGGAATTATTCAATCATCAGCTTCATAGGGATAATTTTTGCAGAAGTAATAAAGCATAATTTAACATATATTCTAATGTCTAAATGCATGCAATAATTTTATAGGTTGTTGCATCTATGGCAAAAGGAAGTTACTCTGCTCGTACAAGGAGAAGTGGCAGGAGAGTGACAAGGGGTGCGCAGCTGCGATGCACATCGTCCGATGATGACAGGCCAGCTGATGTCGATGCCAGCAATGCACCAGGGAACATTGTTGAAGATGACCATGTGACAGCTGCTGATGTTAACACACCATCAGCCACAGAACCACCATCAACAACAGTCCAAGGGGCAAGCTCAACTAAAAAAATCAGTGCTATAAGAGGATGGACAAAAGAACAAATGTTAGTTGCAATTGACGACATAGAGTTTAATGGATACTCAGTTCGGGCATCTGCAAAAAAACATGGTATTCCTCCCTCATCAATACATTATTGGATAAATGGACTGACTCATACAAAACGTAGAGGGCCTCTTACAGTTATGACTGAGGATGAGGAGGCCGAGGTGGTTGAGTGGTGTAAAGAGATGGCCCAACTGGGACATGGGCTAGAGTTGATACAACTCAAATCAACAGTTGCTCAAATCTGTCAAGGGAGGCCAAACCCATTCAAAGATGGGTTTCCTGGTAAATCATGGTGGTTTGGGTTTAAAAAAAGGCATCCAGAACTTGTATTGCGTACTGCTGAGGGCCTTGACAGAGACAGAGCATTAAATTTGCGCCCTGCAGTTGTGCAAAAATTCTATGACACACTTTCTAGTGCTTATGATAAACATTCTTATGGAGTAGACCATATATGGAACTGTGATGAAACAGGTTTACAGGCAGGGAGGAATTGTGGCATGCGGGTAATTGCCAAGAGAGGGAGCCGAAATGTGCCAAAGATTTTGCCCAAGAGCAGGGAGTGGATAACTATTTTATGTTGTGTTAATGCAATTGGTACTTCAATCCCAGGATTTTATCTATTCAAAGGTAAAAATCAACTGAAAAACTATATACAGAACTGCGAACCAGGTGCATGTATGGCTGCACATCCCCATGCATGGATGACTAAAGAACTGTTTCTAAGTTGGTTTTTTCACTTTGCTGCATCGGTACCAGGTGGCGTCTCGCCTAATAACAGACACCTTTTGATATTAGATGGCCATGGGAGCCACATGGTTGTACAAACAATTGAGGAAGCAAACAATTTAGGCATCGACCTATTGACATTGCCAGCTCATACCACTCATAGACTGCAACCCCTTGATGTTAGTGTGTTTGGCCCTTTCAAGAACTATTTCAGGTCGGAGCGTGCTGCATGGATGGCAAAGAATCCAGGGGTTGAGGTGAAAAGGTTTGAGCTAGCAGAGCTTGCAAGTAAAGCTTTTAAAAGGGCTTTGACACCATCAAATATCAAGGCTGGCTTTAGGAGGACAGGAATCTGGCCACTGAACTATGATGCTCTCATGCATGATACTGGTTGTAGCCAAGCGTTTCATGTGGATGGTCAGGAAGAAGGGAATGCCCAAACAGGTGTTGAAGTGCAAGAAGTAGATGACCAAGATGATGTTGTTGCAGCTGGTAATATGATTTCCTTGTCTCAAGGACACTTATATGCTGAAGATGATGAAACTGTATGTGAAACACAATATAACAATGAACAAATTCGCAGTAACATGGAGATTGTTCCACCAACTCAAGAACATGAAATTCCTGTTGTTGATATTGTTAATGTTATTGCTGAACATGCAGTTGACAATGACCAATTGACATTGCCAAGCCAAGTAACCCCACCTTCATGGCTAGCAGAAGCAATGATCAATATGAATGCACATAGTGTCTCAGCAACCAATGAAGAAAGCATGAACATGCCCTCACAACCAGCAGAATTGAACAGTGAAATTGTTCATTTTTTTGTGGACAATATATCAATGGAAGAAGATGAAGGACATAATGAGGCATCAAATGAAGATAATGATATAGTTCAATCAGTTCCAACAGAAACTGGAAGGGAAGTACCAAGCAATGACATGCAGGTGGGAGGGGTGGAGAAGACACTTGGACAATTCCTAAAGCTACCAGTACAGAGAGTATCAATGAAAAAAAAGCAAGGTGCACCAGGTAGTCTTCGTCTGGGCCGAAGCTCACAGTTACTCACCTCAGAGGACTATATAAACCTGTTAGTTGAGTCTGAAAAAAAGAAATTTGAAATGCAAGAATTAAAACAGAAAAAGAAGGATCTAGTCAAGGAGAAGAAGGCAGCAAGGATTGTTGCAGCACAACATCGAGCAGATGAAAAGATTGAAAGAGATAAAGCAAGGCAAATTAAGGACCAACAAAAGCAAATGGCAAGACAGGAAAAGGAAAAACGAAAGGCACAACAAATGCTTGAAAAGGAACAAGGGATGATCAATATGGTTGACAATGATACAAGAATAGCTAATGAAACCAGAATTATTTCAAACTCATTGGACTCCATTGCAGATAATACACCATTATTCCAAGATCTCATAAACATTCAAGTGCCTCACTATACTACTGAGGGTTTACCCACTTGCCTTATTCCTACCAGAGTTGGTGCCAATTCTATGTATGCTCATTACACACCTCCACTTAATGCAGGGACCAGTAGTGCAAATGTGAGGTATGGGTACTCAATACCTCCATGGTTGGAAGCTGCAAATTGGAGTCAATCATATGGCAGCAATCAACCATTTCCTAATCAACCCTTGACAGGTAGGCCAACCTACTTGGCTCAAGAAGGTAACTCGGGGAGTTTTGGCACTCAAGATTCTCAGGGCCATAAAGAATAGGGGTGTCATATGTTTTTGTTTGTAACCACATTATGATGTGGATTTTGGATGGATTGTGTCTTTTTCTTGTCACAAAAACATTCTGGCTTACAACCTAGGTTGTTTTATTGCTTTGAAACACTAACAACATTATGGTGCTATGCATTCACTACATTGAAAAGCCAACAACAGCTTGGTTGGTTGTAAAGTAGTTTTATTTGCGAGTTAAGCACAAATGATATCAGTCCACAAAAGACACTACAATGATAACTTAGATACTTATTTCCCTTTTGAAATTGTTATGTCAATTCATATTATGTCTTGGGGCATCTTTTTCCACTGCAAAGATGAACTATATTTCACAAAATAAATCACTTAATACTTCACCATTAGCTTCAAAATGATGCTCCCAACACTGATAAGTGATTTCTTATGGATATTAAACCTTAGCAAATTGATTTCTTCTTACTAAAACAAGTACACCAGATCTCGAAAAGCATATTTCAGATATCAGAAAACATATACCAGACCTTAGATAAACACTTGGAAAGTGACCAACAGAAAAACATATGACTTTATTAGTCTCTTATGGTCAATGTGCAGTGGTCTTGGGCTTATTATTATTGTCTTATGGTATTTATGCAGTCACCGTAGCAATATGCTTTAGATCTAATTATTCATTGCAGTCAACAAGTATCATAGAAAGCAGGCCACTGTAAGTAGTTTTTCAACTTTGAAAGAATAACCTAGATCTAAGTAAGCTTACCTACAAGCACATACTTCTGTAAAATATCCCAACTCTCAAACACATCCATCTTCTATTGAATACAGAAAGAAGTTAATACACAACAATAGCTCAAAACCAAAACTGAACTAAACTTAAAGCCTACACAACATATGTACTCCACAAAGATCATAAAGAGTTACAATTGGAACTACTGGACTCTTTGAAGTCATTTTCTTCATTTTTGAAGTAATTATTATTTAAATTTGTTGAAGAAAACCTGAAACACTGAGATAATAAGACACAGAGCTGCAAATAAATTCTCAACCATAAATAAGTAAATAAATCCAACAAATCTGATTTTAATATAATCAAATATGTAGTCATATATAGTTCTAAAATAATTGAGCTAAGTATTTTTCCAAGGAAACGAACAAAATGCATGTGATAGACAAAATTGAATGGCATAGGCAAACATGGGAGATAGTCTTTAGGAACCTAACCCAAACTACTGCAAGCACTATATCGGTATTCATCAGATTAGTCCCATGGAAGTGAGAAGCTAACACAATGCTTGAATAAGAGTACTCATTGTAATCAATTCAATGGGAATCAGAGCCATATGTGTGAAATAGTTATAGGTATAAATGTATTACAGCTTCTACTAATATGGAGTTTAAGCTTAGTCAATTATATATGGTACATCAATTGATCCCGTGTAAGTGATTAGACTATACGCTTCATATTCCATATCCTTACATTGAGCTTATATCAGTAATATGTAAGAGTTATGATATCACTGTAATCAAGCTATACTAATACAGGAACAAGAGCTTATCGTAATTAAGGCATGTAGATTATGTGAACACTGTCCATAAGGTTATGCATTGTGATTACTAGTAACCAATACAGAGAAACAAGCTATCATAATATATGAATAATACGTAAGCTGCTTACACCATAGGCTCTAGTATCCTTCAAGAAGCAAACCAACATTCCGAAGAAGGACAAAGACAATCTGAAGATGGTCTGAGACATTAGCTTAGAAGGACTGAGGAAGCTAGATCTTTGGAATGAAACACTAGACCTTGAATCCTTACAATACTTGCTTAGGAAGGAATCCGCATACCTTCTTATCTGTATAACTCCCTTCAAACCCTCAGAACAAGACTAGACGCAGTAGAACCCTAGAAACAGCTTAGCCACCTTAAGACAGTCTGACAAACTTCCTACAAGCAAACAACCTTACATCTCATAGAAGGATTTAGAACACCACCGGCTTGGGAGTCTTACAATTCATGAAGTATGCCTAAATTATATGGAATGGTACAGAAGCTCGAAAGGCAGTTGAAACATTCTCTGTTCATGCTCCAATATTGAAAGGCAACCTATAATATGGCAGGGACCTGAAGCCTCACAATCTCCTGGTGGATAAGCAAAGAGGTGTAGTAAAAATAGCATATCTTGGCCTCAGAAGAGCATTTACAATTCCTATTAAGAAATATACACATGAGAATCCAAAACCCTAAACCCTTCAACAAAGCAGCTAATAAACATTAGCTTAGAAGGACTGAGGAAGCTAGATCTTTGGAATGAAACACTAGACCTTGAATCCTTACAATACCTGCTTAGGAAGGAATCCGCATACCATCTTATCTGTATAACTCCCTTCAAACCCTCAGAACAAGACTAGACGCAGTAGAACCCTAGAAACAGCTTAGCCACCTTAAGACAGTCTGACAAACTTCCTACAAGCAAACAACTTAGAACACCACCGGCTTAGGAGTCTTACAATTCATGAAGTATGCCTAAATTATATGGAATGGTACAGAAGCTCGAAAGGCAGTTGAAACATTCTCTGTTCATGCTCCAATATTGAAAGGCAGCCTATAATATGGCAGGGACCTGAAGCCTCACAATCTCCTGGTGGATACGCGAAGAGGTGTAGTAAAAATAGCATATCTTGGCCTCGGAAGAGCATTTACAATTCCTATTAAGAAATATACACATGAGAATCCAAAACCCTAAACCCTTCAACAAAGCAGCTAATAAATTATACCTTCAACAAAACCAGAGGGCTACCATTATATCAGAAAAAAGCACAAGACCTTAACACCGAAAAGCTACAACATCATTTCCGTATGTTCCGAGTCTCACACTAGCTGCAAGCTTTGGAGATGGCAACCAAAACCAAGCTGCCATTAGAATCCAAAACCCTAAACCCTTCAACAAAGCAGCTAATAAATTATACATTCAACAAAACCAGAGGGCTACCATTATATCAGAAAAAAGCACAAGACCTTAACACCGAAAAAAGCACAAGACCTTAACACCGAAAAGCTACAACAAAACTTCCAATAAGCGAGGTGAGGTGTTGAGAAACACACGGTGAGAGGTGTTGAAAAACACTTCAGAAAATGGCTGGTAGGATAAAAATCCTACCGGATAGAAGCCATCAGTCCAGAGCTCGCCACACATTCGGCGGACCTTCTCCAGTGCTCGCCGGACCTGCCACACCTGCAACAATTGGAAAAAATTAACAAATGAGCAAATGCAGAAGAAAAAAACCCAAAAAACCACACAAATACCACCGAAATTTGCAGTTACCTGTAAATTGGTACTGGCTCCTCCCCAAACAGCAAATAGCACGAATTAAACAACCACCCAGGAAACCCTAAACCACCGACGGTCCAGACTAAACAACAATTGGCGGGAAAATAGTGCGAATTAAACAACCACCCAGGAAACCCTAAACCACCGGCGGTCCAGGCTGAACAGCAATTGGCGGACATGAGCTCAACAATGGCGGACATCATGCACAGGTAATGGAGCCCTCCCGCGCCATCATCGGCGGAGGGCTTCGAACAACCACCGGACCCGAACAGAAAACCCACAGTCGGAGCATACATCGCGCGGTAAAGGCGGAAATGAGCCCCTCCATGGTCGTTAAATAAAGTGTAAACCCTTGACACGTTCCTTAACAGGTGGCGGATTGAGTTGGCGTGGTGTCGTACGAGGCCACGTGCCTGCAACGTGCTTGTCCGCCAGGTGGAGGGGAGGGCGCACAGGTAATGGCGTCCCTCCCCTATCTTTTTTTATATTATATTAATCTGACTGTTTATTTAAACTATTTTTGTGAACTCATATTATTTACAAACTACTTACTTTAAAATTATAATTAAATATTTTTATTAAATTAAATATTTCTATTTTTCATAATGAATATTTACTTGAAAATCTATAATGAATATTTACTTGGAAATCTATAAAAAAGATTGACGATGCTTCTTTATTGGGAGAGTTTCACAGTTGGAAGCGGAAATGGTATTCAATGTGCAGTAAACATGGATATATCTTAGACTTAGACTAAACTTACTGAACCTAGGCTATCTAAATTATATAATTAAAACTTGCATAAATTCTGTGAGGTCTATCAATTTTAGGTTGTTATCTGAACCACATAATAGAAACTTGCATAAAATCTTTGAAGTCTAAATTCTGTGAGGTCTATCAATTTTAGGTTGTTATCTGAACCACATATTAGGAACTTGCATAAAATCTTTGAAGTCTATCTAGATGATTAAATAATGCCTTTCCCATAGAAAGAAACAGACAATGCCCACTCTCAACTCGCCCATACTCCCACAATAGTCCAACAAACTTACCCTGTCGATTGACAAAAAAATCAAAATAAATTAAATATAAACCTCTGTTAAATATAAGAAAACAATCTAATTACAAATATAAACAATTACCAGGCTTACCCATTTCGAGTGGGGAAATTCATCCAGGTCAAAAAGCATGAAAATGGATTTAAAAAAAAGGAATATCGCTCGTTAACCTATGATGTAGGTCTCTTTCCCCGGGTTTTTCCTACCTGGTCTCGCATGGAAGGAGAAAGTAAGCTTCCTCCCGACGACCTAATTGATATAGCCTAATTGCTTCTCTCAGCGCCCACAGCTTCCTAACTAACTGCAAGTGATAAAGTAGAAGAGAGTGGTGGAATGTTATGATTGTTTGTTTGCACGTTATAAAATGTTATGTTCTGATTGGTGCTATATTTATAATTAATTATTTGGTTATATTTTGGGTTACTATTTTGATATTGGATTGTGTTGGGTTTGTGTTTGCAAAATATATATAATGTTAAAAAATGTTGAAATGGGATAATGTTAAAATAGGTTGAAACATGATTAAATTTTTAGATTGTATGATTAAATTAGAAATATACAATTAATTGTTGAGTATAAATGACTCAAAAATGAAAAAACTACAATTTATTGTGGAAGTGTTATTACTCATCAAAAAGTTCCAGGAGTCTAATATTAATGATTAGATTTAATTGAAAATTTTATGATATCGGTCTATTAATTGTTTTCCAAAAGGCATGAAGTTGTCCTCCAGAGTGGAAAATAGTAGCTCAATAATAACGGTGACTAAAGGGAAGTAAGAGGTAACAGACAAAAGAAGAATTGCAAGTTTGGTTTGCTCAGGTGGACACTAGAAGGTTGTTGTGTCAAGATTGGGAGGAGCCAAATACTTGACTCTTAATTTCCTAGGAAAATTGTTTTTAAGTTGGTATTTATAACCTTTTCAATTATTTATTTTGACAAAAAGAACATAAAATGGTTATGTGTTTTATTAAACTTGAAAAACAGTGAAAGAAAAATGATTATTACTTGAAGACTGTAAACAATGGTATTTTTGCTTGTTTTTTTACAGTGTAGTTAGAATTGGTAATAATGATGTAGAAGAGAAGACTGAATATTGTTGTAAATTATGCAAATATGTTTATGTGAATTGGAAAATAAAAGTGAAATTTTATTGTTTATGTTGGTTAGGATTAAGTATAGAAGATAAACATTTGTTTGTTAGTGCCAAATAGAGAAATGGTATTTCTTCAATAGAATAGAAAACATGAAATTAGGTACATGTATGAGTGCATGATTATTTTGGGATAAACTGGTATAAGATTTAGAAAATTTGTCTTATGGCAAAGATATGGTCTAAATTTGTAACATAAACATATTCTTTATGAAATACAAAAGATTGTTCAGGTAAGAAATAAAAGTACAGCAAATATATGGTCTAAATTTGTAACATAAATATATTCTTTATGAAATACAAAAGATTGTTCAGGTAAGAAATAAAAGTACAGTAGGATTTCAGTGAAGAATTTTCTAGAGCTAAACAAAATATATAAAAACTTCTTAATAAGGACTTGTAGTCTAACCCTACGACTCATACAAGATCTCATAACATTAAGGAGAAAAGAGTCACAATGGCATTGTGCCCAAAAACATTATCTTGTTAACTATTTAAACAAAACTATATAAAAGTTCTGAGAACTTGTAAGACAACTATATAAGGTACGCTTCTTATAGTTGTTGAGTTAAAATATTGCATTCTTTGTTGGTTTAGCACAAGATTTTTTTGCAAATGGTTGTAGAATAGAGTTGTAGTTGTATTGTCTCTAATTCTTAACTTCTTGGTACTTGGTACATGTTGGTAATGCTAATGGTGATTAGATATGAAGAGTACTTTGGCTAATACTGTAAAAATTTTGAATAATATGACACTTATTCACAGAGATTATCCCGATTATACACTATTGCGGAATACATGCATAATACATAACTTCCTCTACGTTGATCATCAATTTAGCAGCATTAAAAACAATGAAACATCAATCGCATGCACACATTAACATAGTATGTAACCCAGGGAAAGCATACAGCTGAAAACCCGACACTATCTGCATATTATAATGATTGAGAACATGTAACAATACATAGTACAATACTCCTCACAAGTACTCAGTACTATCTCCACCTGTTACACACAAAACTAGCTCAAATCTGAATCAATCACAGGTTCAAATCTCCTCTGCTGCTTTTCATGCGTCCATTGCGCAATCCTGCATGAATTAATGATGAATGGTTGAACCAAACTCATATTTCCTTGGCTGAACCACGCAATCCTCATTGGCATTACTCAATCCATTGATTGTGCAAATCTCATGCACAACTACAGTCACAACTGACAGTTGTCTTGCCCTTTCACTCACCTCTAACGCCTGTCTCCACTGAACTGTCCATGCACTGAGTTAATTGATGTATTCTTTAGTTGATTTATGAGTTAATAATTAGTGAATCAATTAATAATTAATTCACACCACTCATCACTAGTGTATTCTGCAGTTAGACTAAATACAACTAGTTCAACCAAGTCAAACTGAACACAACTCCATCAACTCCTCAATCAACTCCACCAAACTCAACCACTTGAGTTCTAACTGAAGTCCATCATGCAATAGCTCAACTGACCCATAAGAAAAGCGTATTTCCTTCTAACAGCTGCATGTGCGACATCCGTAGCTCGAACTGAAGTGCTGCAAGAGGATAAGATAATGTTTATAGTCAAAATATTATTAAGAGCTAATAATATTCAACTGTTCTATTTTTAGACTGGCAGTCTAAAAATAGACTCCGCCCATATGTCTAAAAATAGAAGTCCATCTATTTTCACCAACATGACCAATCATCCACAAATAGCATCCTGCAACTCATAGACTATGATCCATATGTCTAAAAATAGACATAGTCTAAAAATAGACTTTGCGCCAAAAATAGCCTGCGGGCCCACTTAGTGAAGACGACTCCTTTCCACTAAGCTCCATCATCTTGTTGCATTTTCAACAAATACACTATCACTTGGCTGTGCAGGTAAACTTAGGATTAGCCATAACTTTTCCTCAAATCACTCCTTGGAAATTTTCCACTACTCTAAAGGCTATTGTAATGAATGTGTATTGTAATGAATACATATTCATTATAGCAATTTTAATCTCATTTGATTTGGGAAAAATAAAGATACACATTATTAATTTGGATCTCCAAAATTGTTTATGCAAAATATTTAGGCCACTGTATTTAATCGCTGTAGGATCATTGCGGAGGAATTTCGTAATGATAAATCCAATTTATTTTGTTGCTTTGTGGACTTTAGAAAGGCTTTCGATACGGTTCCTAGATACAACCTTTGGAATAGATTAGAAGAGCTAAAGGTTCCTCTCGAGTTGAGAGCTGCCGCTATAAGGTTATACGAGAATGTAATTGCCAAGCTAAAGAGCAATGAAGGGTGGTCGAAAGATATTAAGTGTAACATCGGAGTTAAACAAGGTTGCCCCCTCTCCCCTACCCTATTTGGCATTTACATCGATAAGCTCGAAGGCTATTTAGAGGAAGCAGGATGTGATGGCACGATCTTAGTTGGGATAGTCGTCATCCTTCTTCTTTATGCTGACGATATTGTTCTTTTGGCAAGGTGCCCATCTGATCTTAATAAGCAACTCAGGCTTCTTAAGGATTTCTGCTCTACCATGGGTATGACTGTTAACACTGAAAAAACAAAAGTTATGATTATCAAATCCAAGAAGGACACTTACGCTAATTTTATGTATGACAATAATAACTTGGAGGAAGTGTATTCTTACAAGTACCTAGGAATTGATATTCATCACAAGCTCAACTGGAACCATAGCATTGAGAAAAGGATTAATGGGGGGTGGAAAGCTTACTTTGGTCTTGAAAATAATTGTAAAATAGCAAACCTTGTAATGTGGGATAAAAAGAAGTTCCTCTTTGAAACTTTAGTCACTCCTGTTATCTTATATGGTTGTGATGTTTGGGGTTGCAGCATCTCTAGAGAATCATGGAGAAAGATTGAGCAAATCCAGAAGCGTTTTATAACTTATAACCTGAAAATTAAAAGTAATACACCCTATCCTATTCTCCTTATAGAAGCATGTATTTCCCCTATTGAGAGCCTAGCTATGCTTAGGTTTCTATTGTACAAGCACAAAATCAGTAACATAGATGATCATAGACTTCCTAAGCTAGCTTTAAATTCTAGCCAAAACCACCTAAGGCTCAATCGAGGGTGGCATAAAGACACAAGGGCCTGGTTAAACTATTGGGATATCAACGAAAATGATGCATTGCAAAACATAAATAACATTAAAGATATTGTTACTTCTAAGTTCAAAGAAAAAATGTGGTGTGAGAAAGACTTAGCAGCTAAAAGAAAATTAAGTTATTATAAGAAGGTCATCAACCCCACCCTAGAAGATCAAAAGTATCTCTCTATTTTAGCTAGCTCAAAGAAGAAAATTAATATAGCAAAGATTAGAACGAATTCTCATGAGCTCCATAGTGAAACAGGTCGTTGGGCAGTTCCTAAAACGCCGTGGATGGAAAGGATCTGCCATATATGTGAGAATAGGAACATCGAGGATGAAAACCACTTCCTCGTAGAGTGCCCCGCGTATAACCACATTAGATCTCAGTTTCACAATCTTTGTTACAATACTGACCTTCCTAGCCTTTTACAATGTCAAAATTATAGTGAGCTCGGGAGGCTTCTCTCCAAGCTTTTTGAGCATAGGAATAAAATCTTAAATCAAAATAGATAATTTGTTTATTTAGGTCCGATAGACCATTATTTGGTCTCAGCGGACGTTAACCACCACCACCATCATCATCATCATCATCATCAGTTTAAGTACTTTTTAATCTTTTATAATTAATAAATTGTGATTTCTGTTCACTTTTATCATCCATTATTAATAATAAATATGTTAATTTATATTTGTAACTCTTAGTATTTATATTAATTCCTTGAAATTAAGATATTATAAATATTTATATTGACTAATAAATAAATTTACATAAATAATATTACCCATATATATATATATATATATATATATATATATAAGAGAGAAAGAAATAACAAGAACAAACTCTCCTACATATATATAACTCAATTATCTTTTTCTTTTATATTCAATTTTACTAACTCTTTTAAATAATGAGGAAAATACATTGGACCAAAGATATTTGTTTGTTTTTTGTTTTTTTTTTGCGCGCGTGGTTCACAGACACCTTCAATCAACAACGGACAAGTGGCTACGTCACCTTCAGTCAACAACGGACAAGTGGCTACATCCACTGGAAAAACTTGGGCTAACATATATATAACTCAATTATCTTTTTCTTTTATATTCAATTTTACTAACTCTTTTAAATAATGAGGAAAATACATTGGACCAAAGATGTTTGTTTGTTTTTTTTTTTTTTTTTTCGCGCGCGTGGTTCACGGACACCTTCAGTCAACAACGGACAAGTGGCGCTACGTCCACTAGAAAATCTGGGCTACGACCTACTGCAAGACCTGACCCCAAGAGTTTTCGGGAATTGATCCTGTGACCTCCCATCTGGCGAGGCCCCGTCTTGACCGATTAAGCTAACCCTTGGGGCTTTTGGACCAAAGATGTTAAAGTAAATAATCAACCATATTATTATAAATGTAAAATGTTGCTAATATACTAAATGAATATTTTGTTGATAGGCGTATATATATAAACTTTAGATGGAAGGAGGTTTGTTGACTTTTTTTTTAAATGAGAGCCTAAATTGATTCTCAGGTGAATATGTTCGGCATATGCTTAGTCTTAATGCTTATCAATGATTGTAGTGTATTAGAGAGTTTGTTAGGTTGTATTGACTTTTAATAAATTTAAAAAATTAGATTCATGCCAAGTGGCTCCGTGCCCACCAATTTCTTAGACATTTGAGATTATTCCAATTCTAATAAGTTCATCTATGATAAATTCCTCATTATTATTTATAACATTCATTTATATATAAACAAATTTTATTTAGTAAAATGGTCCATTACTTTTAATAAATTTATATAAAAGAAGATATATACTTTTTACATCTTAATATGAAGGAGATTGTAACACCTAAAAATCCAACTATTCAACATATCATATATATATATATATATATATATAACTTATGAATGGCACCTATTATTAACGTTACCACAACGTGATACATTATTACCTTATAATGTAACATTGAATCACGGTACCATGCCAATAAAGGGATATATATATATATATCTATATATATATATATATATATATATATATATATATATATATATATATATATATATATATAAACTTATGAATGGCACCTATTATTAACGTTACCACAACGTGATACATTATTACCTTATAATGTAACATTGAATCACGGTACCATGCCAATAAAGGGCTCGGATTACAATTAATGTTATCATGCTTGTTATAATACTTGACCTGATAGGTTTGTACAAGGTTGTATTACATGGATGATTTCCCAGATCTCACATCGTGTTGTGTTGACCCTCCTCGGCCTTATCCGGTTGGTCCATCACTGGATGGCCACCAAATGCCGGGACTCACTCTTATCGCTTTCCATCTGTTGCTCAGAGTACAATGCGAGAAGGGCAACGAGTTCAATGCTTTGTCTAACTTTGAGGGTAAGCCCTTACGACTTGGCGCTTGTTTGGTTTCTAAGCTCATTTTGCTGGGTATGGCTCTGGAAGCTGTGTTCTGGTCTTTGTGATGAGGTTCCTCTGCAATCCATCATCTCCCACTTGCTATGCAATGTGAAGAATTTTTCAGGTGTTCCTACTTGCAGACAGGCTTGCATTTGTGCTGCATACTGCTATTTTAAAATCATTTATCAGGTAAATCCTTATTCTGAGTTTGAACTTAAGGGTTTTATCTTCGCTCTTCATCTAAGCTAAATCTTGCCTCACTGGTTTACACATTCTCGCATTGGTAGGGTATTAACGTTGGCCTGGTTCCTGCAAGTGTCTCCTCTGGGATGGTGTCAGAAGCCTATGGCGCACAAAACCTCTGTTATGCCTGCTCTCCCTCGGGTAAGTAATGAGGGTTTATCTCTTGCCTTTTAGTGCAGGTCTAGATATGCAACTGTGTACCTTGTTTTCCTTGGATTAATGGCTGTATGATAATGTTTAACCATCGCGCTTATGGTGCAGGGTTTTCTCGAGCAGAGGATGGGCGCGGTTACCAGACCTTTGCACAGCCTAGTTTCTTCCAACGCCAAACCTCCGGGTATGCAGGCTTTTCCTTGAATGTTGTCGGTCCTTCTTGCCCTGAATGAGGGTTTCGTTCTCTGAGTAGGGTTTTCCTCGTTTCAGTTACTGTTCATGTTTTGAGAAGTCATGCGCCCAGGTTAGGTTAGTTCTTGGTGACGGTTCCCCGAGCCACTTTCAATCGGAATATTTCAACATGTTGATGTCTGTAATTTCTGGGTTCTCGTTTTGTAAACTATATCAGTGCGAATGAATCGATAGCATAACTATTTAACAGTTATTCTTTTGATATAATGATTAATCTATTATGAAGATTTCTCCTAATCTTTCTGTGAATAATTTTGCTCTATGAGTTTGGAACCTCGGTTCAATGCTTCAACTTGGTTATTCCACTTTCAGAACGTCGTTCCTGGCGTCCTTCCCAGGCTGCCTTTTGAACAAATCTGAAATTTATTGAACTGTTTAAAGTGTTATTTTATCGTTAAATAAAATCTTTCTCTTTCAGGTTTCCTGCGTCTTTGTTACAGTTATTGTGTTTATTTATTTAACGTTCCAGAAGAGGGTTATGGTTGCTAATCTGTTTGAGTTTTCTCCGTTTAACACTGAAGGTTCTGTTTCAACTGAAATAGGAGTGAATATAGCCATGTATATATGTATATGTCTCTTCCATGACTAATGCGTGGATAATTTTATGCGCATTCCATTCCTATGGTTATTGGTATGCTGAGTTGGTTTCACAATTAAAGTTGAATTTACCAATGATATAACTTATCTAGTTTGCTTGTCAATATTAATCTTGAATAAGTATGAATTATCATGTGTTTGTATTTTCCTTTCAAGTCATATACAGGAAGAAATATTCTATCTCATATTCGTTAGTTTTCATTCTTTTCTGTAATTGCTCGTCTACTCTTTTTCATATATTGTTGCATATTTGGGTTTGTTTTTCTTTATAAAGACTCTATTCTAGGAATTGGTTGCACAATCCGACCCTTGCCCAAATTCTTGAATCTAGGCATATGGACTAATGCGTTTAGGAAGCATGGTACAGGTTCTGTACATTTAGCCTATTCATACTGTAATATGTACATTCTCCTACAGCTTATTACTTGCACATCTAAATTAACTTACTTCTATTCTTTTTTCTAACTGACACAGAATTAAAGAAAAACACAAAATCCAATATCATAATGTTTATTTCCTATTTCATATTATGGCCAGATTAGCATTTAATCGAAATAATCATAACATAATTAACCAATTTCACTTATCTGCCATTGCAATACTAAATTGCGATCAATGAACCTCTCCACCCTTCCAATGAGAATCTGGCAATCACGTCCAAGTATTCTCCCCCCAAGCTCCTCTTTTCCCAACAATCAGTTATCTTTAATGTAGCAATTTCTATTGCTTTGGCCTCAAGACTCCAGGTCCAGCTAGCAATGGTTTCTATTTCCTCCTGGGAAGTCTCTTCAAGATTTGTTCCCACTGAAACCTCTTTCAGCTCAAGGAATTTCTTTCTTTTCTTTTCCAGAAAAAGCCATCCCCCTCCCTCCTTCTCCCTTCCCTTATGTAAGAGAAGAGCAGAGGAGGGGTAACTATTTCTTTAACTAATAACTGATAATTGTTAGGTAAAAGAGAGTTACTGAGGTTCATCAGTAATTATTTTTAAAATTCCCATGGAATCGTATCACATCTGCCATAAATATTTATTTTATTAAATTAAACTACTGTTATTACTGAATCCATTTATTGTCCATTTCTCAAAAGTAAAAACAAGAGTTCGTTTTCTCACTGTAAAGTAAAAACATGAAAGTAAAAGTAACTTAAAGTCCTGGGGTGTCACATCTTCCCCCTCTTAGTGGAACACCATCCCCGGTGTTCATTCTTCCATCTGTTCCCGGAATAATTCCGGATACGCCTCCTGCATGAAGTCTTTATCTTCCCAAGTGGCTTCCTCCGGGCTGAAGTGCTTCCATTGCACTTTAACCTGGATGATAGCTTGTTTCTGCAATGTTACTTCTCTCTGATCGAGTATGCGCAGGGGTTCGACCAGGAATTCTCCTTCCAGTTCGACCTACCACAAATATCATTGTTATATAATTGACATGTACATAACCACTACATCCTTAAATAAGTAAACTCTGTGTTATATATGTATGTATGTATGTATGTATGTATATTTATATATGTACATACATGTATATTATATATTTTTTTACCTGAAGTTCTTGCCAATTTATGATATGTCTGGGGTCATACACATACTTCTTTAAAAGGGAAACATGGAATACATTATGGACCCGAATGTGGCTGGGCAGGGCTAGTTGGTAGGCCACTGGCCCGATTCTGTCCAAAATTTGGAATGGGCCACAGAACCGGGGGGCCAACTTAGCACACTTTCCCCACCTCAACGTACTCCGCTTTGGTTTAATCCGCACATACACGTGATCTCCCACCTGAAATTCTCGGTAAGTTCTCTTTTTATCAGCGTACATTTTCTGCCTGTCTTGGGCAACCTTCAAATTTTGTCAAACCCTTTTCACGGTTTTATCCATTTCCTCCAACATATCTGGTCCTAATATCATTTTATTCTCTAGACTATTCTAGTTTGCAGGTATGGTACATTTCCTTCCATAAAGTACTTCAAAAGGACTCATTTTAAGTGACTCATGATAGTCATTGTTGTACGCGAATTCTACCAGATGTAGATACTCTTCCCATTTCCTAGGTTGTTGCATCACATACATGCGCAACATGTCCTCTACCACTTGATTCACTCGCTCAGTTTGCCCATCAGTCTGGGGGTGATACGCGGTGTTGAAGTGGATCTGTGTACCTAACCCAGTAAACAATGCTTTCCAAAAAACAAAGGTAAACTTAACATCCCTATAAGATATTATGACTTTCAGCATACCATGTAGCATGAAAATTTTCCCTCATGAATATATCAGCTATTTGAGTCGTTTGATATGTGGATTTAACAAGTATGAAATGAGATATCTTTCTCAAATTATCTACCACAACCATAATTGAATCATTCTGTCTTTTAGATCACGGTAATCCCATTATAAAATCCAAAGTTATAGTATCCCATTTCCATTCAGGAACAGGTAGCGGTTGCAATAATCCAGCAGGGTGCTAGTGTTCCGCCTTGACTTGCTGACACTCTAGACATTTAGCTAGGTACTCAGCAATATCTTTTCTCATTCCAAGCCAGTAGTAGGCTTTCTTGATAGCCATCAAAAGCTTTTGATAGCTCAGGTGAGCAACATAGGGGCTTCTGTGAAATTCATCTAACATACTTTGCTTCAAAGACAATTGATTAGGTACGTAAATACGATTTCTGAACAACAATAAGTTTTTAGAGTTAATACTATACTCCCTTTTCTTTGTCAAACCTTGTGCAGATTTTACTTGCTGCCATAGGTAGTTGTATTCAGGATCCTTCTGGGCTGCCTCCTTTAGTTGATCCACAAAATTAAGTTCAACTTGACTAAAAGAAATTTCATAAATGTGGTGCAGCTTTCTACTTAACGCATCTACCACCCTATTTTCTTTTCCTTTCAAATGCTTGATTTCAAAATCAAATTCGCTTAAGAATGTAGTCCATCGAGCTTGGCGCGCGTTTAAGGTAGGCTGATTGAAAAAGCTGGTTAGGCTACTATGGTCTGTTTTGAGCAGAAATATTTTTCCCAACAAATAATGCCGCCATACTTTCAAGGCGTGCACTACTGCAGTTAGCTCCAAATCGTAAGCAGAATATTTTTTTTCATGTTCCTTGAGTTTACGGGATTCGTAAGCGATGACCTTGTCATTTTGCATTAAAACACCACCCACACCTTCTTTGCATGTGTCTATGCAAACTATAAAATCCTCTTCAGGATTTGCAATTTTTAATACCGAAGCTGTGGTGAGCAAATTATTCAACTTATCAAAACCTTCTTGGCAGGCTTCTGACCATTTGAAAGTTGTTCCCTTCTTTTGTAAGAAAGTAATTGGGTAAGCAACCTTAGAAAATCTCCTTATAAATTTTCTATAATAACCTGCAAGACCCATAAAAGAAAGTATGTCCGCCAAATTGGCTAGAATAGGTCAATTCATAATAGTATTTTGTTATGAAACCAGCTCACAAAAAGATGGAAAAGAGAGATCCACACCTTAGAATTCAGCCTCTTCGAGGGGGAAACTTCCTTTACATTACATAAATGAGCAATTCTTGGATGATTCAAATGACAAAACCTCCTTTCTATATATAGGAGTCTAAGGAGCCACAATATAACCCAGCCGACCTAACAATAATAATATAAAGCCACAAAATAACAATAGAGGGATTCTATGGGGCACAGTAATAAAAATATGGGGACAATAGGGGCACAAAAATATTAATAAGGGATACAACTACAATAGTAATGGGGTAATCACTAGTATTATAGGGACCCAACATGCCCCTCTCCTTCAAAAAAGTGTTGTCCTCAATGCTTCAGTAGTTCTGGATGCTTCTGTATAAAATTCTCATCCTCCCATGTGGAATCTTCAGCGGATAAGTTCTTCCACTTGATAAGATACTCCGAAATTGATCAATTTCGTAACTGTCGAGTTCTTGTTTCTGTGACCGCTTCTGGTTCCAATATAATTTTTCCTTCCTCATGAAGTTCTGGCAATATTGTTCGAACTGGGAGCTTGTCGCCTATAACCTTCTTTAAACATGAAACATGGAAAACTGGGTGCAATCGAGAAGCTGTAGGAAGCTCCAATTTGTATGCCATAGTACCAATCTTTTGCAACACCTTGTACGGACCATAATACTTTGGTGATAATTTATTATCCTTCTTAGCTTGCTTGAGGGACATTTGCTTATATGGTTGTAGCCGTAGGAATACCCAATCACCTACATCAAAACTTCTTTCGCTGTGATGTTGATCTGCCTGTTGTTTCATTCTATTCTGTGCCAACACGAGGTTATCCTTTAAGAGTTGGAGGACATGTTGTTGATGTTCGATGTGATGTTCCACTGCTTGAACCTTCGAATTTTCTCTTAAATATGATGTGATGGATGGTGGATGATATCCATAAAGTGCCATAAATGGGGTCATTTTTGTTGTTGTATGGAAGGAAGTGTTATACCACCATTCAGCCAGAGGCAACCATTTGACACATTGTGTCTGTTTATCATATACAAAGCAACGAAGATATCCTTCCAAACATTTGTTTACTATCTCAGTTTGCCCATCAGATTGAGGATGACAAGATGAGCTATGAGCTAACTGAGTACCAAGAAAAGAAAATAATTCTGTCCAAAAATTTCCAGTGAAAATGGGATCTCTGTCACTTACAATAATCTTTGGGTTTCCATGTAGCTTTTGAATTGTTTCCATAAATGCAGTAGAAACTGTACTGGTTTTAAATGGATGTGATAATGCACAAAAGTGTGCATACTTGGTAAGTCTGTCAACTACCACCATGATGACACTCTTTCCCTCAGACTTGGGTAAACCTGTGATAAAATCCATTGAAACCTCCTCCCAACGTTGGCTTGGAATGGATAAAGGTTGTAATAGACCCGGTGTCTTAATTGTTTCAACTTTATTTTGTTGGCAAACCAAACATTCTGCCACAAACTTTTGAATATCTGATTTAAGGCCCTCCCAAAAAAATTCCTTCTTAACCCTGTGGTAAGTTTTAAAAAATCCTGAGTGCCCTCCTAAGGGAGAGGTGTGCAATTCCATAAGAATCTTTTGTTTTAGCTGGGAATTCTTACAGAGGTATAAGCGATCTTTGTACCATAACGAATCATTTTTCCAGCTAAATGTATCAGACGTACTGGAGTCTTGTTGTAACTTCCGAATAAGTGCCCACACTTCTTCGTCATTCTTCCATTCCTCCCTTGCTTCGTTTATCCAATCTGGTTGGATAATAGAAATGGCGCACAACAATGCTTCCACATCCTCATCCTTTCTTGAGAGTGCATCTGCCACCACATTTTGCTTCCCTTTTTTGTAGATGATTTCAAAGTCATAACCCAACATCTTTGTGACCCACTTTTGTTGCTCTTCAGAGGATAATCTTTGTTCTAAAAAGCATTTAAGGCTATCATGATCCGTTTTTACCTTGAAGTGTCTTCCCATTAGGTAGGGTCGCCATTTCTTAAGTGCATGGAGTATTGCCAACATTTCCTTCTCATAAATAGCTTTGTGTAAAAACATTCCCTTGATTGGACGACTTTCGAAAGCAATGGGTCTTTCATCTTGCATTAAAACAGCACCAATTCCATTTCCTGAAGCATCACATTCCACAATAAAGGTTTTTGTGAAGTCTGGTGTAGCTAAGACCAGTGCTTGGCACATTGCCCCTTTAAGATGCTCGAAGGCCTTTGTTGCTTATGGAGTCCATGAAAATGCATCTTTCTTCAATAATGTTGTTAGAGGTGCTACTATCCTCCCATAATTCTTAACAAACTTGCGATAATACCCTGTCAACCCGAGAAATCCTCGCAGATGCTTTATGGATGTGGGGATTTTCCATTCCTTAATGGCTTTAATTTTTCTAGGGTCTACCTTAACTCCTTCATGAGATACAATATGACCCAGATATTCCACCTCTTGTACTCCAAAGAAACATTTGGATCTTTTTGCATATAATTGTTTCTCCTCCAATAGTTGTAGCACCCTATCAACATGTTCAACATGATCCTTCCAAGACTTATTGTAGATTAGTATATCATCAAAAAATACTAACACAAATTTTCTAAGGAATGGTTTGAAAATGGAATTCATCAAACCTTGAAATGTTGAAGGTGCATTGGTAAGGCCAAAAGGCATGACCAAAAATTCATAATGACCCTCATGAGTTCTAAATGTTGTTTTCAGAATGTCTTCAATCTTCATTCTAATTTGATGATATCCTGAACGAAGATCCAACTTGGTGAAGTAAATTGATCCATGCAATTCATCCAGTAATTCATCAATGACAGGAATGGGAAACTTATCTTTAATAGTGAGCTTGTTGAGCTCCCTATAATCCGAACACATGCGCCATGATCCATCCTTCTTGTGCACCAATACTACTAGAGCAGAGAAAGAACTTTGACTTGGTTGAATTATACCAGCCTCTAGCATTTCTACAACCATACGTTCAATTTCACTCTTTTGGGCATAGGGATATCTGTACGGCTTGATGTTTGGATGAACACTTCCTGGAATCAGATGAATAGCATGATCATGATCACGAATAGGTGGGAGACCTTTGGGAGTCTCAAATACCTTGGAATGATTGTCCAGGACTTTTTGGAGATCTGGAGAAATAGATGATTCCAATGTGGAAACATCTAGCGAACATAATTGTGCAATTACACTTCTTTGTTCCTTTTTTAGAAGCTTTGTCATACCGTTAGAGCTGATTATCTTTCCGGTTTCCCTGCAATACCCCTTAATTCAACTTCCTTTCCTTCCACAGAAAATTGCATGAAAAGTTCTTGAAAATTAAAAGCTATTGTACCCAAGGATTGTAGCCATTGGACTCCTAGTACAACATCAGCACCTCCCATTGGAATGGAAAGCATTAGGCTCGTCAATACATATTCTCCCATGGATAGCTTGATATTATGGCACTTTCCAGAGCAATTTATTGTTCCTCCATTTGCAACCATCACTTGACACTCTGGTGCTGGATATAAGAAGCAATTCAATTCTTTTGCTACCTTACAATGAATAAAATTGTGGGTACTTCCTGAATCAATCAACACTATTACCTTTTTCTTCTTGATTTGTCCTTCTATCTTGATGGTTTGAGGAGTGGTAATTCCCACCAATGCATTACAAGATATGGTCGGATTCATTTCTTCTTTATCTAGGCTTTGTTCCTGGAGTATATCCTCTTCTTCTGACCTTTCTTGCTCCTTTTCTTCTTCCTCTTCATAATCTATGTAGAATAATTTCTTCTCAGCATACTTATGACCTTTAGTGTATTTTCTATCACAACTGTAACAAAGCCCTTTTGCTCTTTTTTCTTCCAATTGTTGTGGTGTCAACCTTATAGGTTGTGGAAGACTAGGGGCAACAACACTTCCATCTTTATAGTTGTGAGTGGTATGCTTCCTGGTTGCCATAATTTTGCTTTCCTTTTTTATTGCTAACCTGAATGCCTTCTCTAATGAATCAGGTTCCCAAAGGTGAACATCATGTTGGATATTATCCTTTAAAGTCCCTATGAACACATCAATCCTATGCTCCTCTGGAATACTTTTTACCCTTATGTTCAATTTTGGAACTCCTCAATGTGCTCCATTATTGAACCCTTTTGTTTGAGGCTTATCAATTGGCTAAGAAAAGTGTTGCTTTTTGTATCCTCATAATGTGCTGTCAATTCTTCCGTAAAATTTCCCAAGTGATAATTTGTTTATGAGAGCAAAGCCATTGATACCATACAAACTGATTTGGTTCCAAATATAAAGTTGCAATACGTACCTTTTGTGTGTTTTGCACATTATTGAGATTGAAAAATTGCTCCATCTGTAATATCCATGTTGCGGGATCCTTGCCATCAAACTTCCTCATATCTATTTTTGCAATATGGTGGGTCTTCGATCCAACATTAGAGTCTATGGAATCATGATTAACATTTCTTTTGTTCTCGTCATGAGTTTCCTTTACTACCCTTTCACCATTAGTGACATTTTCTTGTAGCAACTTATTCATATTTATCTTCAATTCTTCCATCTTATCATCCATGCCATCAATTTTAGCATCCATGCCATTCATCTTAGCTTCCATGCCAGCCATCTTAGCTTCTACACCTTTCTTTAAACAATCCATCTTAGTTTCTACACCTTTCTTTAAACCATCCATCTTAGCTTCTACACCTTTCCTTAAACCATCCATCTTAGATTCTGTTGCTTTTTGTGCAAGTGACACTTGTTGCACTTGGTCTCGTAATTTTGATATATCATGTTGGATTTCTTCCTCTTCTTCATAAGTCATGCTAGAGCTTTCAGGTTTCTTACTAAGTGTTTTCATTTTCTTTCCTCGGGGCATCAATTACCGATTCAAACTAATTTTTCAAACCAAGCTTATGTAAAAATTTAAAAAAAACTACACACCTCTTTTCACTTTGTAGAAGCTTGATATTGAATCTGATGTATCTCTGCAATTTCGAATCATCCAGTTCTGAAATTGCGACCTGTAGTAGCCCTCTATGTCCTCTTTCCAATGCCACCAGTCTGATCCAAGTTGGATTCTCCAAGGAAGAGTTATGCACAATCTCCCAAGATGACCTGATTATAGACTAGTTCAGTAGAGCGAACTTGTACGACGTGCCACGAGTCACTGTTTCGACCTTTGGATCTGAAAAAGATATACAAGAACTACAGTTCGTCCTCTTTCTATACCTTCTTACGAAATTTCAATCCGATGCTCAGAGAGAAAGTTATGACGATTTTCCCCAGGTCACCTGTTTGGAATGTAATTTAGGAGTCTACAAAAAGACCAACTTCCTCAGATCATATCTCCGCAAATATAGCGTGAAAAGCTCTGAAATTCAGACCCGAGATTCAGCATGATTTCTTCTCAAATGGGTTTTTTTTTAGCTTCTGGAACGTCACAAAAAAAACAAAAACAAAAAATTATAGCGAAAATGCCACGATGACCTGTTTGGAGTAGCGAAACCCTAGAATCCAAAGCTCTGATACCAAATGTTATGAAACCAGCTCACAAAAAGATGGAAAAGAGAGATCCACGCCTTAGAATTCAGCCTCTTCGAGGGGGCAACCTCCTTTACATTACATAAATGAGCAATTCTTGGATGATTCAAATGACAAAACCTCCTTTCTATATATAGGAGTCTAAGGAGCCACAATATAACCCAGCCAACCTAACAATAATAATATAAAGCCACAAAAATAAAAACAGAGGGATTCTATGGGGCACAGTAATAACAATATGGGGACAATAGGGGCACAACAATATTAATAAGGGATACAACTACAATAGTAATGGCATAATCACTAGTATTATAGGGACCCAACATATTTATTTTCTCTAGATCAACTGCTATACCTTCAGAGGATATAACATGTCCTAGGTACTGGATCTGATCTTTACAGAAGTCACACTTGCTAAATTTAGCAAAAAGCTGATTTTCTCTTAAGGTTTGCAGTACTATGTGAAGGTGTTCTTTATGTTCTTCAATACTTCTGGAGTATACGAGAATGTCATCAATGAATATAAGGACGAATTTATCCAAATAAGAATGGAAAACTCCATTCATCATGCTCATGAAGGTTGCTCGGGCATTAGTAAGACCAAATGGCAAGACTACAAACTCGTAGTGGCCATAGCGGGTTCTAAAAGCAGTCTTGAAGATATCTTTGTCTTTAATTCGAATTTGGTGATATCTAGATCTTAAGTCAATCTTTGAAAATACCACTGCTCCTTTAACCTGATCGAAGAGGTCATCGATCCGGGGTAAGGGGTACTTATTCTTTATGGTCAACTTGTTCAGTTGTCTGAAATCTATGCACAACCGCAAAGTACCATCCTTATTTCTTACGAATAGAACGGGGCTCCCCAAGGGGATACACTGGGTTGGATATACGCTTTATCCAACACTCCTGCAACTGGATTTTTAATTCAGTTAACCCAGGAACACTCATTCTGTAGGGTGCCTTTGATACCGGTGCCGCTCCAGGGACCAGTGCTATGGTAAAGTCGAGGCTTCTCTTGGGTGGTAATCCAGGAATATATTCTGGAAACACATCTTTAAATTCTTGTATAACAGGTATTTCTTCTAAGGCTGACACTTTATCTTTGGAGTTTGTAAATCCCACTTGAACCGCATAGATTTGACAGCCCTTACGCACACATCTTGCCAGTTGGTGGGCTCTAACAGATCACAACTTGACTTCTCTCTTGACTCCCTAAATATCTATTCTAGTACCATCATTAGACAAAAAATCAATGGTCTTATCTTTACATTTTACTAAGGCCCACTACCGCTCCAACCAGTCCATGCCTATCAAGACATCATAAGAGCCTAATGGTAATATATTTAAATCTATCCTAATTTGTTGTTCTGCTAATTTTATTTCACAACCCTCTACTTTTGCACAGACTTTTCTTTTTGCACCGGTAGCTAATTGAACCAACCAAGGGTTCTTAAATTTTGAACTTTTTAGATGGCATTCATCAACTATTCTGGGACTGACATAACTCAAACTAGCACCTGGATCTATTAAAATGGAAATAGGATGATCAGATATTTTACCTTCAAGTTCCACCATTGAAGGTTGATAATCCGCTTGGCGATCTTCTAATGCTGCATTGATTCGAGGTATGTTTTGTGCCACGTCACCCATAGTAGAAGCTTCATGAATATTTGCAACAGGTTTCGCTCTTCCTCTATGAGGACAGTTCTTGTAGTAATGGGGTTCCCTGCAACCCCAGCACTACAATGACGGTTGGGGAACCTGACTGGTTTCCAACTTACTTGATGCCTCATTTTGTCTTATATCGCTCTGAGGTTTGTACTTCTGTTGATTTCGATTAACAGGTCCATTTGGTACTTTGCATCCTGGGAATCTGGTTCCTAAATTCTTCATGTTCTTATTATTTGTAAAAAAATTCTGCCCCTTCTTACTTGGCCAATTCTTATGCACTTCACCTTTCTGTCTCATTTGCTGGTAGCAGATCCGAGCTTTCCGGACTGCTTCATCCATCATTTTTGGGTTATCAAATTCCAATTTCTCTTTCATGAAGGCAGGCAGGCTGCTGATAAAGCATTGGACTTTAGCCTTTTCTTCTTGAATATAAGGGACGTATCTTAATAGTGACGTGAATTTAGTTATAAATTCATCCATAGTTTGTTGTCCTAGTTTCAAGTCATGAAACTCTTTTGCTTTATCGTCATAAAATCGCTTAGTCAGATATCTATCCTTAAAATGCTTTTGGAATTGCTCCCAGGTAACCTCTTGCTCATTAATTTCCTTGATTGTTTTAATTTCTTCCCACCACAGGGTGGCCTTGCCTTGTAACTGATAAATTGCTAGCCTTGCTCTCAAATTTTCATCATATTCGTATATTTGGAAATATTTATTCATATTAATAAGCTAGGCCTCCGCCACTTCTTCCGTTTCACCGTTATAGTTTGGTGGTTTGATCTTTTTGAATTCTCCCTGAAGTTCTGTCTTCTGTCTTTTTAATCCCTTTTTGCTGGAACCATTATCTGACTCTTCCTCATTACCAGTTTGTCCCCCTTCTGATTCCTGATGTTGTTCTTGCTGTCTGTGTGTTTCTGTTTTGTTTTCTTCTCCTTGACTAGGGTCTGGATTCCTCTGATTCTGTCTATCTGATAAAATTTTCATAATTTTCTCTTGTTCCAAACGTAGTCTTTCATTGTCCGCACGCAGGTTCTGCATTTCTGTTCTTAACTGTTGGACTGTTTCTAGTAAAGCAGCATTGGTGCCAACATTTGTTTCTCCCAATTGAACCCATACTTCTGGGTTACGTCAGGTGCTCCTATGTGCATCAGAATCATTTTGTTATTTCTAAAATCATTCAACCCGTCCTCAGTGTAGCAACCTGAGGCTCTGATACCAATTGTAACACCTAAAATTCCAACTATTCAACATATATACATGTATATATATATATATATATATATATATATATATATATATATATATATATATATAGATATATAACTTATGAATGGTGACCTATTATTAATGTTACCACAACATAATACATTAATACATTATAATGTACATTGAATTCACGGTACCATGCCAATAAAGGGCTCAGATTACAACTATTTGATTAATGTTATCATGCTTGTTATAATACCTGACCTGACAGGTTTGTACAAGATTGTATTACATGGTTGATTGCCTGGATCTCACATCGTGTTGTGTTGACCCTCCATGGCCTTATCTGGTCGATCCATGACTGGATGACCGCTAGCTGCTAGGACCCACTCTTATCACTCGCCATCTGTTGCTTGGAGTACAACGCGGGAAGGGCGACGAGTTTGATGCTTTGTCGAACTTCGAGGGTAAGCCCTTACGACTTGGTGCTTGTTTGGTTTCTAAGCTCATTTTGTTGGGTATGGCTCTAGAAGCTGCATTCTGGTCTCTATGATGAGGTTCTTTTACAATATGTCGTCTCCCACTTGCTATGCAATGTGAAGAGTTTTTCTAGCATTCCTACTTGCGGATAGGCTTGCATTTGGGTTGTATACTACTATTTCGAAATCATTTATCAGGTAAGTCCTTATTCTGAGTTTGAACTTGAGGGTTTTATCTTCGCTCTTCGTCTAAGCTAAATATTTCCTCACTGGTTTACACATCCTTGCATTGGTAAGGTATTAACGTTGGCCTGGTTCCTGCAGGTGTCACCTCTGTGATGGTGTCAGGAGCCTATGGCGTAGAAAACCTCTGCTACACTTGCTCTCTTTTGGGTAAGTAATAAGGGTTTAACTCTTGTCTCTTTGCGCATGTCTAGATATGCAACTGCATACCTTGTTTTCCTTGGATTAATGGTTGTATGATAATGTTTAACCGTCGCGCTTATGATGTAGGGTTTTCCCGAGCGGAGGATAAGCGTGGTTACCAGACCTTCGCACAACCTGGTTTCTTCCAATGCCAAACCCCCGAGTATGCAGGCTTTGCTTTGAATGTTGCCGATCCTTCTTGCCTTGAATGAGGTTTTCGTTCTTTGAGTAGGGTTTTCCTCGTTTCGATTACTATTCATGTTTTGAGAAGTCATGCGCCCAGATTAGGTTATTTCTTGGTGACGGTTCCTTGAGCCACTTTCAATCGGAACATTTTGGCATGTTGATGTTTATAATTTCTAGGTTCTCGTTTTGTAAACTATATCAGTGCGAATGAACCGATATCATAACTATTTAACAATTATATTTTGATATAATGATGAATCTATTATGAAGATTTCTCCTAATATTTTTGTGAATAATTTTGCTCTATGAGGTTGGAACCTTGGTTCGATGCTTCAATTTGGTTATTCCACTTTCAGAACGTCATTCCTGGCGTCCTTCCCAGGCTGCCTTATGAACAAATATGAAAGTTATGGAACTACTTAAAGTGTTGTTTTATCATTAAATAAAAGTCTTCTCTTTTGAGTTTCATGTATCTGCATTACAGTTATTGTGTTTATTTATTTAACGTTCCAGAAGAGAGTTATGGTTGCTAATCTGTTTGAGTTTTCTCCATTTAACACTGAAGGTTCTGTTTCGACTGAAATAGGAGTGAATATAGCCATGTATATATGTATATGTCTCTTCCATGACTAATGTGTGGATAATTTTATGCGCATTCCATTCCTATGGTTATTGGTATGCTGAGTTGGTTTCACAATTAAGTTGAATTTACCAATGATATAACTTATCTGGTTTTCTTGTCAATATTAATCCTGAATAAGTATGAATTATCATCTGTTTGTCTTTTCCTTTCAAGTCATATACAAGAAGAAATATTCTATCTCATATTCGTTAGTTTTCATTCTTTTCTGTAATCGCTCGTCTACTCTTTTTCATATATTGTTGCATATTTGGGTTTGTTTTTCTTTTGAAAGACTCTATTCTAGGAATTGGATGCACAGTCCGACCCTTGCCCAGATTCTTGAATCTAGGCAGATAGACTAATGTGCTCAGGAAGCGGTTCTGTACATTTAGCTATTCATACTGTAATATGTACATTCTCCTACATCTTATTACCTGCACACCTAAATTAACTTACTTCTATTCTTTTTCTAAGTGACATAGAATTAAAGAAAAACACAAAATCCAATATCATAATGTTTATTTCCTATTGCATATTATGGCCAGATTAGCATTTAATCGAAATAATCATAACATAATTAACCAATTTCACTTATCTGCCATGGCAATACTAAATTGTGATCAATGAACCTCTCCACCCTTCCAATGAGAACCTGGCAATCACGTCCAAGTATTCTCCCCCCAAGCTCCTCTTTTCCCAACAATCAGTTATCTTTAATGTAGCAGTTTCTATTGCTTTGGCCTCAAGACTCCAGGTCCAGCCAGCAATGGTTTCTACTTCCTCCTGGGAAGTCTCTTCAAGATTTGTTCCCACTGAAACCTCTTTCAGCTCAAGGAATTTCTTTCTTTTCTTTTCCAGAAAAAGCCAGCCCCCTCCCTCCTTCTCCCTTCCCTTATGTAAGAGAAGAGCAGAGGAGGGGTAATTGTTTCTTTAACTAATAATTGATAACTGATAACTGTTGGGTAAAAGAGAGTTACTGAGGTTCATCAGTAATTCTTTCTGCCATAATTATTTATTTATTAAATTAAACTACTATTATTACTAAATCCATTTTTTGTCCATTTCTCAAAAGTAAAAACAAGAGTTCGTTTTTCACAGTAAAGTAAAAACATGAAAGTAAAAGTAACTTAAAGTCCTCGGGTGTCACAAAGATATATACTTCCTTCAATATTAAAGATGATATATATATATATATATATATATATATATATAGATATATATATATAAAACAAAAAATTCATATATGTAAAAAATAAAATATTTATGAAAAAACTATATATATATATAATATATATATATAACAAAAAATTCATATAAGTAATAAATAAAATATTTATGAAAAAATTATATTTCAATTATATATATAATTGAAAGTGATTTTTTCATATTAAAGAATATTTTTTTTGGTGTACTTTAATGATTAAATTAAAAGTTGATAAATAGTTTTAAAAAGGTATTAATAAAAATAATTAAATGTAAATCATAAATAAAATATTTCAGTTTTTAGTAAATTATTTTAATGGTAATTATATAAAGATAGAAAGATCAATTAAAAGTAAACAAAATTATGAGAAGTATTTTTTGTACACATAATTTCTACAATTAAATATGAGGGAAATGTTGTCATATAATCTTATGTTGAAAAAATTCACTATCTATTATGTATAATATTTTAATTTTTCATTAAAAATACTATAAAATAGCAATTTATTATATTAATATTATTGATAATAACATTAATAACACTAATTCTTAATATTATTGATAATTCTTAATAAATTTATTAATATAATTGTGTTACTGTATACCTAATAAGGAAACATTCAATTATGAGTCTCTTCATAATTATCATTATAAAATAATATGATTTTTTAAAATAATATTTTAATATCTTAATTATAAAATTAAAATATATTAAAATACTCTAATTTAATTTAAGCTAAAATGATATTTTTAAATTAATTAAAAAATAATATATATATATATGAAATTAGGAGATTAAACAAATAATTTAGATCAAACAAAATACTCTTCATGCATTTTGATGATAAAACGGATAAAACTGCATGTATTTTGATGATAAATAGGTAATTCTGTAATTGCATGCATTTTGATGATAAAACGGATAAATAAACTGCATGTATTTTGATGATAAATAGGTAATTCTGTAATTTCAGTGCTTAAAAAAAATTACAAAAATTATAGATTGAAGCTACCCAGTGGTTGTCATCTATGAATACTCAAACAAATCTGGTTAATAATTGTAGCTCACCACGCACTCTTAAGCACCTTATCACTTTAGAAAACTAAAAGTTGTTACCTGTGTTTGCTAGTTATCTAAACATAAATAATAATACGAACATGATGATGAAAAAATTAAAAGTTGACACTATCTATTTTAATTATTTCCTATATTTATAGCCTTCTATTAATAATGACACAAATCATGCTTTAATCCGCTCAATGCAATGCATTTTCCCTCTGTAACGTTTAGTCAAGTCTACCTTTCCTCTCGCTGAATCATTATCAACCATGGCAGCCCTTGGTTCTGTTTGTGACATGTTCTGCAAGCTTTCAGATGACTTGCTATGTCTGATCCTGTCAAGACTCCCCATTAAAGAGGCTGTCAGAAGCTCCATTCTTTCTCAGCGATGGAGATATCTCTACACCCAAATGCCCCAACTCACTTGTCGCCCAATCTCATCATGGGTTCTATCAACCCCAATCCCCTCTCGATTGCCACAGTAGAGAATATAATCTCTAACCTTCTGTTTTCGCATTCCTCTGATCTCCAACGCTTTATCTGTTAACGCGCTCCTTGCAGCCTTGGGTTCCAAACAGTTGGAAGTTTACCTGCCAAAGCGTATGGAAATGGGTGGAGTGCGCAGCAAGAAAGAATGTCCAACACCTGGCGTTATGTCATTCCTATAGGGAAAGGGCAATCCTCATTCCTTCCATTTTCTCTTGCACGCGTCTCAGAACACTCAAGCTTTGCAACTACTTTGTCTCCCATATCCCGCCCAAGTTTTGCAGATTCAATCATCTTATTACTTGTTATTTCTTTAATATGGAATTCAGGAACGACTCCTTAGCCCGCTTTATTTCTCATTGCCCACTTCTTGAAAAGCTTCAAATATCAAAGTGCTCTAGTCTGCAGAACCTAATTATTTCTGCGCCCAACATTACCGCTATTCGTATTTATAATCACTTTAGGGGTATTAATAAGGCAGTAGAGCTTTTAACTATCAGCTGTCCGAAGCTTACATCTTTTGAAGTATTATTCGCAAAGGATTTCCCCATGAAGGATTTGAGAGTGAATGGCCTGTTGTTTCAGGAGCTCTCTTTCGCAGTTCCGCACCTCGACATGCAGAGCGGAAGTGAAATGATTGGACTGTCATTGTTTTCAACTGGAGGGAGTGCATTGAGTACCATGGTGGTCATTTCTCTCTCTAACATGATTTCCCCCAACTCTTGCAATTGGTCTTGTATTTCTGACACCTTCATAAAGTATGAGGTTATTCCTTCTTTCTTTGATATCTTCTCTTGCAGACTCCTGTAGTACTTATGGAGAATATTCCACCATTTTGTCATAGATGTCTTTGACTTTTCCAATTTTGCTACATATTGGATGAGTGAATCCTTGATTGATTCTATAAGGATTCTTTGAGCCCTTATTTCACCCTCTGTGTATTTTTCTAGAGCTTGAGCTTCTTTCTTTTGGAATTTCTACAATTAAACCTTTAACATGACAAATGAATTCATTTTCTATGAGGATAAAATTCGTCCTCTTTTTCCATGCAAGATAGTTTGTTGAACCAACCAATTTGTCGCTCTCCTTGAAAAATGAAGTCATTTTGATATATTCATAAATAGATATAAAGATACTTACTTTTGAATATACTCCTTGGTGACAATATCTTCAACTTGATGCCTTCTTGATTTTTTATGATGATGTTGATAATAGAATATGTCTTCTTGATGAATATTCATTCCTTCAAAAGTGATCCTTGACTCAAAGAGAGGGAGATCACCTTGAATCCTTGATGATGATGACAATGCCTTCTTCTCACTTCCTTGAATTGGAGACTTCAAGATTATTCAATGTGTAATCCTTCTTTGATTTGATCTAGGGTATTTGAGGTAATATTTTCCTTGTGATGGGGATTTTAAGCTTCCCAAGAATGCTTCATTTGAAGAACCCTATCTTTGAGTGAGCTAGGGTTTTGAAGTCTTCTCCTTGTTGTTGCTTTGAGCAGTCCTTATTAATTCTTCTTAGTTTGTTTGGACCTTATGAATCCTTTCTTGATGATTCAATGTCCTTGATGTTGAATGATCTTCTTGTGCTTCAGCCCTTGAGTATCCTTATCTAATTTTCCCTTCATTTATGTAGTCACCTTAGTTGTGATACCATGTTGAGAAATCTAGGGGCAGCTAGATTATGTGATTTTTCTTTCTTTTATAACTGCTTGTAATGTTTTTTTCTTATCTTGATTATATTCTTTGTCACCTTAATTATTATTGTGATATTTTCATCAAATAACTACCAAACCATAAATAAAAGTGAGACAAAAGGACACAAGATATAGGCGATTAGTCAGGGCCAAAACCTCTCTAGTTGAGAGGAAAAGCCACAAGAATTATTCTCTTCTTATAGAATTTTCAAATGATGAATTACAAGGCTTATGACCCTTGACCAAGAATCCAAGCCAACCAAACTTCCTCCTATTTATTTGCTTCGTAAACAAACTTTGAGTTTCTTACAACTTATACCCTCAGCAACAATTTTTTGCAACTTCATAGTAGATTCTTACAACATATCGACCAATTGCTTGCAGTTCACTTCATAGCTTTGACCTTGCAGCTTTACAACTTCAACCTAGAAGCAACTTCACAATTTTGACTTAGAAGTAGCTTCACATATTCGACCTTGCAACTTCACATCTTTGACCTTGCAACTTCAGAGCTTCAACCAAGAAGGAGCTTCATAGCTTCGACCTTGCAGTTTTACAACACTAGACCTAGAAACACTTCACAACTTCACAGCTTCAACCTAGAACCAAACTTCACAGCCATTAGGGGAATTTTGAGGTCTAAAATGGGCCTCTTAAGAAAAATGTACAACCAAAAATAATCTTTATAAGAACCAATAGGATTCAAGATAATGATTTCAACCATGGGGGATGATTCACCATTTTTGGAGTAAAAAAGTCAAAAGATTAAAAAATAATAAAATTATTTTTCAACTCGTATTTTAAACTTATCTCCATAAGGTTTTACTCAAATTTCGAGCAGGAATACTCGTTGGATGCAAAATTTAATTCCGTATCCAAGGAATACCCATGTTGAATACTTTTGATGGGGCATGGATACATGAAAAATGATAAATACATGAAAACATGTGATTGCAAATCATGTTTTTCATGTGTTTCTCATTTTTGTCGTGTAGCAGGGTCCATCAAAATATGCAACATGGGTACTTCTTGGATGAGGAATAAAATTTTGCATCCAACAAGCGTTGTCACTCGAAATTTTAGTAAACCCATAAGGAGATAAGTTGAAAGTACGAGTTGAAAAAAATAGTTTTTTCTTTTTTCCCTCTAAAATTTGATGATGTAATCTAATCTTATTTTATTATTTCCACTATTATTTTATAATTTCCTTAGGAGGCCCATTTTAGACATCAAAAATCCCCTAATCTTCGACCTTGCAGCTTTACAACTTCGATCTTTCAGTTTCATAGCTTCAACCTAAAAGCAACTTCGCAACTTCGACCTTGCAGCTTCAGAATTTTGACCTAGCATATTCATAATTTCATCTTACCCAGAAACTATAGAAACCCTAACACAAGAGAGAGAGGGGCCCAAAACTTTGATATTTCTCTTCTTCTTCCTTTCCATCCTTTTTCCAGCTTTTATCTTTGGAGATTGATCTTCTTGAGAGTATGTCCAAATGAGGTTTAGTTCCTTCTTATTTAGAGGCTTTTGAGGGGTAAGAATTTCTATATTTAGGTTGAATTGTCCCTTCATGTAGGCAACTTGATATTTTCACCATGACGAGGTATTGGAGGGTATTTTGACTCTATTTTGACTCAAAAAAAAAATTACAATATGTAACATGCCCAAATGGGCCTTTAATACATGACAATGACTCAATTGACTTTATGACAAGCCTAGAAGCACTCAATGAGTGCTCGACCTAAAAAATAAATTTCCCTTGAGCATGAAACCATGTCTCAAGAACAATAATAGATTTATTTTTCTCTTTTTATTAAATACATAAAATCATGATTATATATGTCATTATGAAGACTGGACCTCGTTACATATTTCAACATAACGAACATATAGTTTTAAGTTCCCATCGTCCTAGCATGCCTTGAAGAATGGGTAGAGGGTTCAAGTAAAATGATGACCAGGATAAATAGATATTTGAGTAAGATAATGAAGGATATGACATTTAATATTAACAAAATTTAACATTAAAATGTTGATAGCACATTAGCAAAAGCGTTACAACATAGTTAATATTACCCAGTTAAGTGCCTCAAATATGACTTTGACAGACAAACGAAGTTTGGTCAAGTGATTGACTAGAATGATTTTTTTCTTACAAATTACCATGACAAGACAACCATATGAATATGACATATTAAAGGGAGAAGGATTTCCCAAATACCCTAGTAGACAAAAATACATAAACACCAAGATGGAGATTAAGAGGAACTTATATGTGTGGTAGGTTAGAAAAGTATTGTTGCCAAAATTTGGTGACTCATTAATATTATATTGTGCTTTTAAATCCTGGTGGTATTAGGAAAGAGATAAGGAAAGGAATGGAAATATATATAAAAAAAATTTATTAGGACTTTTACATGAAAATATCGGCGGAAAATAAGTG